>QJPP01000903.1:600000-772221 GCA_003996215.1 Jaltomata sinuosa | reverse complement strand
TGTGCGTCCGGCGGTATTTTGGGCGAAATTTTTCGTGGGCGTTCGCGAGGACCTATTTAATGGCGCGGGTTGGTTCGGAGGGGCAAACGTGGGGTTTTTGGATTTCAAACGTTTCCCGAAACGGGAAATAGGGATTTTTCGGTTTTTTCGTGTGTTATAGTCCATGGATTTTGTGTCATATGTGCGTCCGGCGGAATTTTGGCCGAAATTTATCGTGGGCGTCCGCGAGGACCTATTTAATGGCGCTTGTTGGTTCGGAGGGGCAAACGTGGGGTTTTAGGATTTCAAACGTGGCCCGGAACGGGAAATAGGGATTTTTCGGTTTTTTCGTGTGTTATAGTCCATGGATTTTGTGTGATATGTGCATCCGGCGGAATTTTGGCCGAAATTTATCGTGGGCGTCCGCGAGGACCTATTTAATGGCGCTTGTTGGTTCGGAGGGGCAAACGTGGGGTTTTAGGATTTCAAACGTGGCCCGGAACGGGAAATAGGGATTTTTCGATTTTTTCGTGTGTTATAGTCCATGGATTTTGTGTGATATGTGCTTCCGGCGGAATTTTGGCCGAAATTTTTCGTGGGCGTCCGCGAGGACCTATTTAATGGCGCTTGTTGGTTCGGAGGGGCAAACGTGGGGTTTTAGGATTTCAAACGTGGCCCGGAACGGGAAATAGGGATTTTTCGGGTTTTTTCGTGTGTTATATAGTCCATGGATTTTGTGTGATATGTGCGTCCGGCGGTATTTTGGCCGAAATTTTTCGTGGGCGTCCGCGAGGACCTAACCAAAATTTCATCCCTTTTCAGGTGAGGAATCGAACCCTAACCAACAAAGTGGAAAGTTCAGGCAGCCAACCAACTGAGTTACTAAGTGTCCTATATACATAGGAAGGGAAAAGATCAGTTATTACAGTGAATTGGTGGCAAGCGCTTCCGAAAGAGTTATGGGGTGGCATACTAAAACTATCTCGGCGGGTGGAAAGGTTGTCATGGTCAAAGCAGTTAGGGGTCGTTTGGTACACGGGATGGGATAAGTAGGGATATCTCATAGGTTGGGACTATTTTATCCCATCTTCCATATGGGACAGTAATCTCACCATTTTAGTACAAATGGTGGGATAAAATAGTCCCGAGATTAGCTAATACCTTACACCAAACATGGGATGAAGTTAATCCTAAATTTGATTCCGGGATTGTTATACTTATCCCACGTACCAAACGAAATAGCTTCATTACCTCTGCATATTCTGTCAGTTGACAGGCCTCCTAGCACTGCGTACCATGAATCAGGTAAAGATGGTTATGCCTAGGGAAACTATGAGGAGAAAAACAAAAAACATTGGATAGCTTGGAGTGATTTATGCTACCCTACAGTCGAAGGAGGCGCTCGCTTTAGAAGTGTGCAGAGTTTCTGTGATGCATTTGCAGCTAAGAATTGGTGGAACTTTAGAACCACTAAGTCTTTACTCATGGATATCATGGAGGCCAAATATTGTAAAACATATCATCGAGTCGCCAATCCTGGGAAATTATCACTAATCTCATTCTTGGAGAAGAATGATGTCTATTAAAGATACTAATTGTGAACCTCATATGCTTTGAATTGTTGGCAACGGCAATATAGCCGTCAACTGGATAGCGTTGGGAGCTCTGGCTAAGATTCGTAATCAGAATACTAGAACCAAGAATATCAATGTTTCTTTCTTTATGCTGAAACTACTCATCAAGGAAAGCCTCCCAACTGATGACAAAAATCCAGAGACATGGTATTAGTATCCCATCGAGATGCGATTGTTGTAATGACTATCATGAAGAAAGTATTAAACATTTGTTTGTGTAGAGTGTTATGAATGGAGATCTTGTTAAATTACATTTGGGACCCCGAAAGATTCCTATATATAGAAGAGGAAAATAGTCTATTAGACTGATGCTAAGAGTTGTGTATTTTCTTTTCATTAGCTATTTCGTAATAGCAGTCTGGAATCTTCCTTTTCTATTTTACTTTTGCTCTTTGGTTACTATTGTTGATGAACAATTTACTTGTAAGTTCCTTTATTGGTCAATCCAAAGCTTTAGTTTGTTACATAGAGTGAGATGGCTCAAATCGTGTAGTACTTTGGCTATTCCTCTGGCATCAATACTCACAATGGTGGATAACCAAATTCAAAAACAAAATGCAGGAAGCCTTATTTCAATGCCTTCCTTCAGTTCTGTGTTGGGAATTCTTGAAAGATAGATGTCAAGCCATGATTTGAGGGCATCGGGATGTATAAATATAGGATCATTATTTTATTTACCAAGATGATGATTTTGATCCTTAACACCCAAGTTCCTTGCTTGAACTTCAGAGGTAACGATAAGGAGTTATGTGCTAATATCAGTCACTATAACAGATTTAAGCTAAATATCGATGGTTGTTGTAAAGGGAATCAGACACAAATAACAGGACAGAAAGTCTAGCTCTTTTGAAAGGGATACAATGGTGTGTCCAGAATCAGATTGATGATAATGTGGACAATGTAACGAACTCCTTGATTATCACTGACATGATAAATGACAAGGCTAAAGTTATGTGGCAAACGAAAGACATTATCCAACAAATCAAGCAGTGATAGACAGTGGCAGTTTTCAAATCAGACATTGTTATAGAGAAGCTAATTGTACAGCTGACAACAACGACAACAACATACTCAGTGTAATCCCACAAGTGAGGTCTAGGAAGGGTAGAGTGTACCCTTACCCCTACAAGCTAAGGTAGAGAGGTTGTTTCCAATAGACCCTCGGCTCAAGTAAAAACAAGATTGTACAGCTGACGGCCTTGCTAATTTCGGTGCAAACGGGGAAAAATGAGGTTTTCTTCACTAAGGTTGTCTCTTTGCACATTTCACAGCAAGAATAAAGAAAACTTTCAGCTTACATACTTTCATCAATAACTGTGAGCATAAAAACATGCTTTGAACTTTTCGTATTACAGGCTAATGCTGCAGCAAATATAGAGTTACCATCATATACTCAGTAACTCGTATACAGATTTACAAAAAAAATTCAGCTTACAAAAAAGTTGGACTTTCCGTATCTGATTCTTAGACTTGGAAGCTGCCACTTATCCAAATTATAGGCTCCTTTGGAGGCTTGCGGCAGATTCTGATAAAAGGAGATATAGGTACTGTATGTTAATTCTGTAGCCTTCCTTGCAAGCCCATCCGCTACTTGATTGGCCTTGCTATAACAGTGAAAATTCTCTACATTGGCTTGTTTTAATCTGGATTATAGCATCCATGTTAGCCTTCAATTTGACGTTGTCAGAGTGCTTCTTCTTCAGGCAGTTAGCTGCAAATCTGTCTTGGCCGCGAGGAAGTAACAGGAATACTACTATCCTACAATGTACATACTGATTTTTGTCACCATATTTACAAGACTCGTATTATCATTCAAAGACATTTAATCAAATTACCTTACGAGCATGACTTTCGTGAGAAAAGAACTTTAGTAAAAACAAGTCTTAGCTCACCTCAAGATTTTTCTTTTCTAGCGAGGTTAACTTCCACGGTTGCCAACAACAATCAGCATACAACTCAATCTACATAACAATTGGAGTTCAATTTACATGGCAAGAAGAACATATGAGTTACCTAGTGTAAAGAAGAGGGAAATCAAGTAGCAGATTTTCTTGCTAAACTTGCTTCACGCAATGATTAGAGCTTGATGATCCATTCCCTCAAATGCCTAGCATTAGGACAAAGTTTGACAAAACTAATTTCTTTGTAAGCCGAGTTTCTTGTGTACATAGTTAACACCAGAGGGTTGTATAATTTATTAGGCCTTCTGGATTTTGGGTGAAGGTATCACCAAGCAGTTGTAAAGTTGTTGTTGTATTGAGGCCCCGTTTTGCTAATACAACAACACCACTCAGACATTGTCCGGGTAATTGAATAAAAAAAGCATATTTATTGCCATTTTCATTCTAAGGACACAGATAGACACTAATGTGCCAAAAACAAATACTAGCGTGCCTGCTATAACCAAACATGGAAAGAGAACAACAACCTACAAATCAGAGAGACGAAATGAGCTGGTAGAAGAGAAAGGGAGGGGGAGGAGGAGATAGCGGTTTGTCTAAAGTATGTCAATGCGGGTTACAAGTTAAATATTTTGAAAAAACTAAACATATAGCATTAAAAGCACGGGGGAAACTGGCTACGTCATTAAGTTTTTACGCTTAATGTAACAGACCAGAATTTTCAACAGAAATACTCAACTAGTATATAATCACTGATTACCAAATTATAATGGCAACACTTAAACTATGAATTACACTGGAAACTACTGAAATAACAAGTAACTAAGGATAGCGATAAGAGTGGATGATGAGAAGCTTAGACTCTAGAAAGAAGACAAGAGGAACAAACATTTACTTCAAAACCGCAGAGGACAACCCTTTTACCTCTACTCAACCTGGATCCCAAGCAAATCTATTGTTGGACTGTCTAATTCTTGGGCCACTTCGTGGTTTAGCTTGGCCAGCCTCTAGGCGATCGTGTTCACAACATATAATTCCATCCACACATGGATACTATATATATGCTACTCCACTAGATATTGTAACATGACAAAGAACAATAATAATGACCAGAAAAACCCAAACAGGCTAAAATTAAAAAACCAAACAGATGTGAAGTCTCAAAATTTAGTCTATCAATATAAAAAGATAATAGCAACAACACATATCTCACAGTCTTGAGATTTTCATAAGTCACAACGAAGGGAACACATCATCCTTCAAAACCATCATTTGTCTAAGTTTTAAAATCTCCGAAACAAACAAACAAACAACACGAAACGAAACCATCACAACTTTTAATCAGAGCAACCCAATGCTTCTTTGATTTTTAAAACTGTGGAGCTCAAAAGGCTATGAACAGAAGCCACTGCCTCCATATGTTGCTGCTGAGAGATTGAGTTATTACTGGGAAAAATCAATATTTGAAGAGCCACTGTCAAAATCGAACCATTTTGTGCATTTCCAGTATTGTCCCTATCCAAGGCAACGCGACCGTCAGGACTCATGATCAAACCTGAGGGTAAAATGGCAACTTTTGTGGAATCACCTCCACTGATAATTGAAGTGATTGTTGGTAATTCTATGGGTGCATAGATTACAAATGCTCCCATTTCATCAATGCTCGACTCTTGAAGCACTAACATGCTGTTCTCCTTTGGCACATAAGGCTGCATATACATTACAACAATTTAAGACATATTAGTGTAAGTACTAAAAAGAATAAGAATTAGTGATGGAACAAATTCTGTAATTAAACAGCAAAAATTTCATCGCTAATCCTATTTAACAATGAATTAGTGACACATTATCAAACAATCTTGTTAGCTATAGGCTATTTAGCAACAGATTAGCAATGAAATACATAGCTAATTCTTATCCTAATTGGTTCACCTAAAAGATAGTTACAAGTAATTATTGGATCACCTAAAAAACACAAGTGGAATTATTAATCTAGAAAATAAGACAGGTGACAACTTGCTAACAATAGGCTAAGTTATGATAATGTGAAGAAGATTTTCAAATTGTCAGTGTATATAAATTAAATACGATAAAAGCTAGTCTTGTTTTTATGTTTAATTTACTACAACTCAAAAGTGAAATTGGACCATAGAAAATGCCTTTTGATTTATAATCAAGGATTAAAAAGTCAAAAAAAAAAAAAACGATTCAACTTAGAAATTTTTGTATTTCTACATGTGAAAAAAAGAAGAAGAAGATGAATCCAATCATAAGTAATTTTATTTGATTCTTGAAAAATGTCATTACTTGATAATTTAAGCGGAAAATAGCAAACCATAAATAAATAAATATGACAAGTACCTGAATGATTGTAATGCTGTTTCCAGGAAAAGTTCCTGTTAGTACTCGAGCTAACTCATTCACTTTATTCCCACTAGTCAAAATATCCCACTGAAAAAAATCAAACGACAAACAAACTCATAATTTAATTGTCAAAAACTAGTTCATGAGATGAGAATTATTTAAGACCATATAATAATTATTTTTTAAGAATAAAAGAACAGTTATGTACAATTAATGCCAAGAGTTGAACATGTTGATAACATAACATAACATAACATGGGAGCCCAATATCAGCAGATCAATCGAATTCAGAACTTTAACTTAGTAGTTTCGAAGATTCTTAACATTGAACTCATTCTACTTTTAAAATTATGAGTTCAGATTCTCATATTTATTGTAGTTTTGGCTAGTTTCACATAAATTTATACGGGATTGAAACAAGTTAATCCATAAGGGTACTTTTAGGGGTCGTTTGGTTAAGAAACAAGTTATACAAGGATTGATAATGCAAAAATTGTTTTTCTTTATCGGGCGTTTGCTTCTTTGCATTAAAAATTGAATACACCGTTCAAAGATATATATAGACAGGCCTCTCTATAACAACAACATTTCATTGTAATATCCAAGTTTTCTTTGGAACTGATATCAATATCATGTTATATTATATGTTCTCTATAACAACTAAAAGAATATTTGAACAAACAAACGACGTTGATATAAAAAGGTTCAATACATACCTCACGTCTCATTTTGTCATCTTTGAAGTAATTGAAGACAGTTTGGAATGACAGAGGAAGGCATAGAGAAGTAGCAGCAGTGGCAATAAAGCCTTTTGGTTGCGTAATTTCTTCGTTTTTTCTTAGAGAAATCCTATCTCCGCTATTCAACTGTGATGAAGTTGGAAAATTTAATTTGTCCGTCATGCTTAGGATTTGAAAAAATTTCTTCACCATCCTCTGAGATATTTGCATCACATTTTTCAGTTCATCTCGATCATTAATCACTGGGAAAAAAAAAGTAACAAGAAGTAAAATAAATATTGACTAATCAAATTACAGTGTATCTGGTTTGACAGAAGTCATTTTTCAAAGAACAATTTATTTTTCGGGATTCGTTCTAAAAGGAAAAAAACTTTTATTGAAGATTGATCCTTGATAATAATATTACCAAATCAGATAGTGTTTTGATGAGATCTCCGAGTGTTAAAGATGATAATAATGTTTGTGTGTTGTTAAAGCGTTTGATATGACGTTAAAAGTTGAGACAATTGCGAAGGAAAATAACTTGCCTCAAAAAATGAGAGAAGCATCATTTTTCCTTCTTCTTTGGTTGGAAAATATTTTCTTTAAGAAATATTTTTTAGCTAGTCAAACATCAGAAAATGGCAAATTTTTTTATACAAAGCACACCTCTAGAGAAAAAAAGAAAATTTCAAAAAGAAGAACATGTTTCAAGTTAAAAATTGAGATAATTGCAAAGAAAAATGACTTCCACCCAGAAATAAAAGAAGAGATCATTTTTCAGCCCTTTTAGATGGAAAACATTGATACAAAGCACACCTCTAGAAGGCCATGTTTCACATAAACAAAGAAAAAGGGGTGGATTTGGACCCCCTTCAAGATTTTCTATTTTCCAAATAAAGCCGCCTTGTGGTGACGAAGAATTTGACATAGATCCTTATCTTATCTTATAAATTAAAATCCAAAAAGCCGTAAATATATAAAGTTGAAGGGGGCATAAAATCGAACCTCCTCTGAAATCAGGCCTAGTAGGACATGGTGCACCTATTGCAAAATTATATCTCTCAGACATCCTTTGAAGTGTAACTATCCATCTTTTAGCTCCATATGTTTGACGATCACACAACAAGTCTCTAAAGATATGATTAACTTGATTTTTGTCATCTACTTGAACATGTTCCACCCAAGTAACCTACAACAGAAAAATAATCAAGAAAACAAAATGAAAATAATTAGCTCGTTGGAAAATAATTAGGAAGGTATATTGGAAATTCGTGTTTCTTTTGTAGTGGATGTTATGAGGCAAGGATTATTTAAGACCATATAAAGATATAAGTATTCATCATCGCTTGTTTAGATTTGAACATTTGCGATATGAACAACATAATATCAACCAGGGTTCAACATTGTTAAATTAAGAATAGTGATAGGTCTGACGACTTTGATATCATGTTAAAAGGATAGTTATTGAATATAACTCAATCTCAAAATATAACTTATATATAATGCTGTGGGGATATGTCCAAGGCTATACATGGAGACAAAAAGATCATTTTCTAAACCAATAATGGGGCCACTTAGATAGATCCCGGTGGACGTCCAAGGCTGAACATTTGGAGCGTGAATTGACAACATAACATGAGGATCCAAAATTGGATTAACCGAGAATAAATATAGGTCTGATTCTTACACCACATTAAGAAAAATATACATCATGATTTAGGTATCGTTGCGAGTAAATTTTGACCTATGTAACATACTCTTTGGGAAATAAGCTACATGTAAATAGTGATGATATATATATATATGTGTCACAGGTTCGAGCTATAGAAATAGCTCTTGCAGAAATACATGGTAAGACTGCATATAATAAACCCTTGTGGTCCGATCCTTCCCCGGCCCTCGTGCATAGCAAGTACTTAGTGCACTGAGCTGACCTTTTTATGTAAATAGTGATCTAGATAGAGGAAATATTTCTTACCATACTTTGGCCACTGCCCATATCTTGAATTACACAACCAGAAGGAAACTTCCAAGCATAAGAAGGTGCACCACTTTGAATCTCTTTGAATATATCATATGAAACATCCACCATTATCCATGTTGTATGATCAAGTTGTCTACAACAACGTACGAAGAAAAAGTCTCTAGCTTCTACTAGAGGAGATAAAATATGCAACTTTTCATACATCTGTTTTCAAGAACCAAGAATAAATTAAATCATTTTTATGAAGCAATTTTAATGTTTATTTAATTTTTAAGAAAAAGATATAAAAGATGGATTAATATTTTACCAATTGTATAGAGCCCCCAAAATTCCCAGTATCAAGAACTTCAATAGTCCTTGCTTTTGTGACTATAGTAGGAAACAAGTTCATCCATTTGACCTGCATATACAAATCAGTCATTTTTAAGTATATGATTAATGATTAAACAATAATAATAATACTCACACCTTAAAATAATTTCTAAGTAATTAGGGTCGACTATATAAATACTCATCGTTCATTTCCATCACTCCATTTGAACTCATCTTAATCAGTATTGCATGGGAGAAAATTAAAAAATAAAATTGTATGACAACGTGTTAGACTTCAAAAAATCATGATAGTATCTTGGATCTCTCACTTGCTCAAGTTCGAAATCCATGATATTGGTATGGTATGTTTCCGCATAAAAAGCGGTCAGTATTCCACGAATTCTCAAACATCGGCTACTTCTCAAAAATCTATCCAAAAAGTGGCTACGCACAACTTTACTCTACTAAAAACATGAGAGAGAAGCATATATACAACGAAGCAAGCCTTAGACCCTAGTACTAACAGGTTCTAAAGTCATATCAGTCTAAGTTCAAAGCAGACAATGTCACTCGCGAATTGAAGAGTTATACATCAAAGCATTCAAGAAACTTACCGGATCAAGAAATTTTTTGATCAACTCAATTGCAGTCATTGGCACAACTCCAGAATCCTTTGATGATTCAATTCGAGCAGTTAATGATTTATAAGGTCGATTTGGATTTGGAAACATTCGGTCATAACTTTCGCGATGAATAAAACACCTCTCATCACTTGATGATTTCACCCAAATAGGATCATTCACTTGCAAAAGTTGAATCATTTCATTCATTGCAGCAACAACAATCTCAAACACAATCGGTTTCTCAATATTATCATGATGAAATTCATGATTTTCTTGTGGAGATTGCGACATTATTGGGATACTATTAATATTTAATGAATGTGCTCGAACATTATTGTTATTGTTATGATTATTTTCTTGACGAAAAGGAGGATGATATCCAATGGGAGAGCCACATATATTTTGGCTCAACAAACTTTCATCAGATGAAGTTGATGAAGATCCAAGAGTAGATTTTTGTGGTGCCAAATTTGAACCCATTACAAAAGGCCTTCCAAGAACACTTGAGAGGAAATTTGATATTCTTGAATACTGCAAAACAAAAAATAAATAATAAATAATTTGCTAGCAGTGTATATACATTAATTTCCTTTCATTCAATTAACCGACTACGAGATCAAGGTGATCTCTCTTGTCAAGGGCAAAGGCAACTCATAAGCACCAGGCAGAGACGAATTCAAGAATTCAACTAGGTGAGTTCGACCTTTTAAGATACTTACAACTTTTTTTGGGATTTTTCACCTCGTATTCAGTACCCACATTAGGACCTCCACAAATTCGGATTAGCATCATGTAAGGCCCATTAAAAGAGAAAGTACTTCCTACTAGGATTATTTCAGTATCAGAGCTCGAACCTAAGACCTCTGATTAAGGGTGAAAAAATCTTATTCATACTACACAACCTTTGGTGGTAGGCATTTAACGGTTAACTCATTGTACTTATACAATTATGAACTCAGATATAACATTTGTTTAAACTTCAGTGAGTTTTTACATGTATCTATGCTCCGCGTCAAAAATAGGGAATTTGGATCCGGTGCTTATGAGCTGCATCTACCTCAAATTTATCTTACCCAATATCTTCGAGGTGGAATACATATGTATATATACCGACTAAAAGTTCAACAAATGTTAGATACTATAATGAGTTATGTGCTACATACCTTTTAGCCCGAAATAATCCATCAAGTTCAAATCATGAATTCGCCTCTATTTCTCATTATATATAAGTAATTTTTTTCAAGGAAACTAAATTAATTAAAAAGTAAAAAAATAAAGAGGATAAATAAAAGGCTTACCTGATCTCTCAACCTTTGATTTTCCATTTTCATATTTTCAGTATTACGTGCCCTTTCTTCTTCTCCAATGGGTGGACCATCACATTGTGGACACATAATATTTTTCAGTGCCTCTTTCATTGCCATATTTTCACAAAGAAATCTTTCATTTTCTGCTTTAAGAGTATTGTTGTCTGATCTCTCATTTTGTGTCTGATGAAATATATATAACAAACATTAATAACATAAATATGTGGATAAATAAAATCAGATATTCTGAGCTAATTAAATGTAAAAAGAGAATGAAATTAATAGTTCCTGGGACAACAGCATTCTTCTTTCCTAAATTATAGGTATATTCTGATTTTAGTCATTATGATATTTGACGAAATATATTTGACTTTCAATTAATAGAAAAGTGTATTTTTAGTCTCTTTATATGAGACGTTTGTTGTATGAACTACTTTTGAAACTATATTACCATCAAATATGAAGTAACAATACAAGCTTAACATAACACATGAGTAATTCAGTGGTGAAATAATTAACAATTATAGTAAATTTGTAAATATTCACAAGCAAAAAAAATCAAAAATTGCATATTTTAAGTAATTAGAGGTTAAATGTGCTTATCAAACACAAAAACCAAAATTAGAATTTAGCAATGACCAAAAGTGCTATTAAGCCTTTTTTTAAAATGTGTGAAAATCCATTTTAAAATATGTGAAAAGTATTTTCTCCCTCCATCGTTGCTTGAAAGTTCAAAGACATGCTCTAATTTTGAACGACATACATTTTCTTTCACATATGCAATGTATATTTTTGAAAGATTTCCACACGGGTGAAAAAATTAATCAATAAAAATATAATCTATCCAACCCATCCAAATTTGAACGGGTTTGGCTAGGAGTACTTTCATGCGGGATCAATTTAGAAACAACTCAAGACAACATGTCTAAGAGTTGGTTGATATAGACTAAATATATAGTTCAAATTGATTCATAATAGAATTTGTCAAACTATTTGTTATTATTTTTCTTGAGATATTATATGTAGCCATAATAAAATAAATTATTAGTATATCTGGTAATTAAACAAATAACGAGAAATCAAACTAAGAAAAAATATATTGGGTAAGAGTTGGGAAATTAGGTTGTGGTCCGTTTTAAGTCCAACTCAGCCCAAATAATCTATCATCCCGCCCATTTAATAATTCGAATCATTTTAACTAGGCTAAACCTAGTTCACTCCGCCCATTTAATATTCCAAGATTTCTGTCATCCATCAAAAAAATTCAAAAAGGAAAATAATTTGTTCCTAGTTAGTAAAACCACATTTTCTTTCACTTATACTCTCAAAACCTAATAGAAATACAAAATTTTGTCCATTTAATAATTATTTGCTAAGTTATGAGACTTGTTAGAAAGGTCATGTATTTCGAATAATTTTACATGATTCTATCATTGGTTTTAATGAGGAGCACCTCAATTGGATTGGAGGCGAATTAAAATAAAACTTTAATGAAAAGATTAAAACTTCATTAATAAAATTTATATATTAATGAGGCAAAGGATTTACTTTCAAATCTATTGATCAATTCAACAAGACAAAAATAAATAATTGATCTAGGAAAATTATATTGAAATTGAAAAGTGATAGAATTGATTGTACATGGAAGGAAAAAATCAAAACAAAAGAGGAAGTAAATGTACTGATTAATAACAGAGGAAGAATTTATCGTATTTAATCACACGTTCAAACAACTTAACCAAATTTAGAGAAGCCATTTTGGCCTAACACAAGAGATTCATTGATCTTGCCATGGAGTCGGCCCTACTTTTAATTAGACACTTTTTCTAGATTTTTGCAAAATTTAATGCAAAAAAAATACTAATGCATCATTGTGGTGTAAACGATGATGATGATGATAATAATAATAATAATAATAATAATAATAATAATAATCCATCAATCAGTTATAATTAAATTTATAGAAAAGGGACTAATTAATTAAAACTTACCTTTGCTTGAGTCCTTTTGTTTTGAAACCAAAACTTGATCTGCTTAGGGTCAAGCTCTACTTCTTTACCCAGCTGGATTCGTTGGTTCTCATCTGGATGTGGACATAGCTTGAAGAATCTTCATTTCAAATTCAAAAAAAAAACCATCATTAATGACCATTTTTAAAAAAAAAAAAACTTAAAAATGAAAAGAACAAAAAAGACGTTGTATATCATCAAAGATATGGTGGATCGGTAAGTGTTTCTCCTTCATTAATTGGAGGTCTCGAGTTCGAGCACTGAAACTAAATCATCCTTGGTAAGGAACGTTTTAATCTCCGAAATGGGACTCAATTCCTAACGTAAATCTGGATTAGTTAGGCCCTAGAGCGAGTACCAGATACTCATCAAGGATTGAATAGAGGTAAGTACCCTTCTACCCATAACCAGAGGTCGATACTCAATTTCTCCATTACTCTTAACCAGAGGTCACATGTTTGAGTACGACTGGAGTGAGACTTTCCCCCAAAGTGAGACTTTTTTAGACGAATCTGAACTAATCGGGATCTAAAGTGGACTTTTTGATTCAAATCTAGATTAATCGAGCCCTAAACTTCCCGATGTAAAACTGGATAGTCGGACCATAAAGTAGGTCTTTTCGACGCGAATCTGGATTAGTCGGGCCCTAAAGTAGAATTTTATGATGCAAATCTAAATTAGTCGGACCTAATTTTCCGATGAAAATCTGGGTTAGTTAGATCATAAAGCAGGACTTTTCGATGCGACTTTGAATTTATCGAGCCCGAAAAGCAATATCGAACACATGAAAAAGAGATTATTTTAATGAATAATCAAGAACAAATCGATTCATGTATAAAAAATGTATGTATATACATGGTAGATCAATCATCCAAATAAACTATTTTTAAACCATTTTAGCAACTTAATCAAAAAATTAAATAACAAAATCAAAAGTACAGATCTTTTACTAAATATCAATAGGCTTATAAAGAACAAACACAAAAGCAACACATAAGATCAACAACAATTAAACATAAATTAATGCACAAATAATGAATTTTGATTTTATCACTCATGTCTCTTAGGAAAATAACATCATCTCCTTAAACAAACAAAATAAAGAAAAATTGAACATATATGAAAGTTCCAAGTTTTTTTTTTCATAAATAAAATTGATCTTACGCTTCAAGTCTTTGAATTTGTTCCGCAGTGTGTCTGTGGCATTGCCTTTGCCTTTTCTTTTGGGAGCTTGATGATTCACCAACATGTTCTTCCCCAGAATCTGTCATTTTTCTTTGCTAATTTTCTGTTCGATAAAACAAATAACAAAAGAAAAACACAAAAAAATCAAGTATTAATCTGTTTGACTATTGTTTACATAATCAATTTATATCTGAAACAACTATAGTAGAACAAAGAGAAAAGAGATATACAAGAGAGAGATTTTACCACACCTTTTGATTGATGAATAGAAATAGAGAGAAATGTTATATGTTCATAGAAAGTGGTCTATTTATATAGTAGAAAACAAGTAGACTAAACGTGTGATAGACACATAAAATCTGATATCACGAAAAAATAGGGAGAAATTATAAAGAATACAAAGTGTGAACACAAGATAAGAATTATGATGTGTATGATTTTCTTTGAGAAAAAATTGGTTAGAGATTAGTATATATGTCCTGTTTCATTAGTTAAATTTCATAAATGGACATATAATTATGACTTTTTTTCCATCCAAGTCACATAATTATGTTTTCTAATTAAAAATCAGAAAATTTTAAACAATTTTTAAATATTTAATCTAATAAGTACCAAACTCGATTAAAAGAGGATCAACCCCACTCGACCCCAGAAGATTTAATCACGAGATTATCACTTTTGATGCACTTATAACCTTCAGATGAAATGATAAGTAGTAGTAACTGTTATTCCGTGAAAGTCAAATAAATTGTAACGCTTTTCAATATATATATATATATATATATATATATATATATATATTGAAAATGGGGTCATATCGGGCCGGACATCTTTTAACTTGATCTATATTTACAAGATTAAAATAAGAAAAAGGTTAAATGTAGAGTAAAAGATGATCACTCATCGGAAGGTTTGGTTTTCTAGTAATTGTTATTATTATGTTAGCATATGAAAGTTTTTGTGATTTTTCTTTTAGAAAACATAGTTATTTGATTTTAGTTTAAAATTTTCATAATTATATGACAATTTATAAAATTTATTGTGTTATTATTATGATCATGTACATGTCATAATAAAATAAAAAAGTCAAGGGCGAGATTTTAATTTGAGAATATGATATATAAACACAAGATAAGAATTATTATGATATGTTTCTTCTATTTTTTCACAAAATTTTAATTTGAAAATATTACTATATATGGTCTACCTTTCGTACATTAATGCGTATTAATATGAGTTCATATACACATCATGATAAAATTCTGTACAATTATGTTAAGTGGTCAATTTGCTAATCAACTATATATCAATCAATAATCAATAAATGAACTACACATGAATGCTACTAACAAGATAACACGAAATGATCCTTATAGCAAAATGAACTGAGAAAGTAAATAGAACACTAGTAGTTTTTATGAGAGCCTGATTTTTGAATATATTCTATATATTTGCCTTTATTTGTTATGGATCAAAAATATTTTTAATGATTTTATAGGGTCAAATTAAGTATCATAGACGTATTATATGTAGTGTTAATAATTAATACAGTATTTTAGTGTGCCGAAGTTTTGTTTAAACAAAAAAAACTTGAGATGTGGGTTGGTCCTTTACTTTTTTTCTTAAAATACTTTTTCTTTTACAATTGAAAATACTACTAGGGTTAAGTGATTTCAATTAATTTTTTTAATTCATGAAAAAATAAAATTACTTGGATTTTTTATTTATAGTTATATAATTATATTTGATAGTGATTTAGGCAATTTTGGAAAGTTCATTAAGAAGTTCTGGAAAAGAATTCAATAACTTCCCTAAAAAGTTTATTCGCTAATATGGTTGATTTCTTCTCTTTTTTTATTTGGTTCTCAATACATAGTATCAACAAATATGGTTAGTTCATAAACATTTCATATTTGAATATCGGGAAAAAGGACAAATTTGTCTTTTGATTATTCGAAATTGAAGAATTTTACTTTATGTTAAATTTTTGGTTAAATATTATTATTGTCAGTAAAAAGATCTTATTGTTCTCTTGACCTTCGGGTAAAGCAAATTATAGTCAAAAGTTGAGAGATAAGTTTGTACATTTTTAATCAAAAAAAATTAACGCATGGAGTACAATCATTTCATGTTGGAGCTGCAATAACAACAAAAGTAAATACGAGATACTTTATTAATGATGCGAGTATATGAATGGACAAAAAGTGTAATAGAAAGTGAAATTGAGCAATTTCATATAGTATTTAAAAAATTGATCATTTTCCATTGATTATTTTGAAGCATAAGCCACTAGGAATGATAAACAGGGCAAACAAGATTGAAACTTTGTATATATAATCACTTCTTATCCTAAGATACACTAGTCCAATTAATCCAAATTTATTTGTGTAAAACTAATTGAAAAATATTTCTATCAAGATTAACCCGAGAATTTCACCTATCTTGTTTCACATATAATTCCCCTACTTAAAAATCTAACTTGTCTTGTCTCGGTCACTTAATTCATTTTCTCTTCGCCTAATATTTTTGTACTTTATAGTTCATGTAGCATTTACCTTTGCACATATAATTGTAATATTTCGACTATGCCTTATTTCAAATTAGTTGAGCTCGGTTATAATCAATTGTATATATTTTGTTATCAAGCATTCAAAGGTGTAGGTTAGTTATCAATTAAATAGAATCAAAGTCATTAGAAACCATGATTCAAATCTCATCTGTAACATTAACATTAGTGCATATTTCTATTAAAAAAAAGGAATAAGGCATAGAAATACACCTAAATTATACATACTATACATAATATAGGGGTAAATATTACAAAAAATAAAAATAAAAATTAAGGGAGATATGATCATTGCATTTTTTAGATGTGTAACAATTCACCGTATTTAAGCTAGTAAATTTACATATGTATGTTGCATAAGGTAGCAAGTATATTATACCATTTGTCTAAGCTAGTAAAGTTACTTAGATATCTATACTATTGTATGGATGAAAAGTACGTTTTTGTTTCAATTTATTTGTCGTAGTTATTACTTATACAATTAAATATATTTTGTTAATTATTATAATTTTCAAATAAGTTTTAAATATTTTAAATTGTTAACTATTGTGACTTATAATACTTTGAGATAATGGCAAAGACACACCAAAAATATCACGTTTTTGCGAATTTTCTACCTGAACTATCAGGTGTGCACTTTTCCTATACTGAACTGTCACCAACTATTTATCAAAACACATCTCAACTATCAGTTCTTCACTTTTTCTACCTGAACGATGATGATAATTCAGATAGGAAAAGAAAACAATTGATAGTTGAGTGTTGTTTTGATAAATAATTGGTGATAATATAAGTAAGCAAAGTGAACACCTAATAGTTCAATAGGAAACTCGCAAAAACTTTACTCCAAGTGTGTTTTTGACCATTAACTCTAATACTTTTTAGGTAGTTTCAAAATATTGTAAATTTTATTTAAAAAAGGTGAAGATTGAGTGTCCAAATTCATACCGAACATTAGTCAACAAATTAAAATAAGACATAATACATAAACAAATACTCAAACTTGGCTTCAGCTGGCAAGTGAGCACTCCAACTTTGAGAGTGCACATCTAGACACCTTAACTTGGTCTTAACCGACAACTAAACACTCCAACTCGTCCGCAGTGTGTCTCGTGGGTTGAGTACATCCCATCCCACAAGAGTCAAACCCAGAAAGCGTGGCAAGTCATTTTCCAAGGTCATTACCAACAACATGATTATATATGTTTGAGATGCCAACTTGAAATCTCGATGAATCAAAGAGAAAACATCTAATATTGGAGATGTCTATATGATCATTTTGTAAGTTATAGTGTTCAACTGACACAATAGAGACGAGCTGAAGTGTCTAGATGTATATACTCAAAGTTAAAGTATTTACTTGTCAGTTAAGGGCAAATTAAAATGTCTATCTTTTATACTTTCAGAATTCAGCCTTCGTCTGCCGCTCAGCCATGAGCTTGTTGCATGGGGATTGCCTAGTGCAGTTACATTTCCTTTGTGATTCGTGAGCTATTGCACAGTAAACAAATTATCGTAAAGTGCTCATATGAAGGGAAAAGACTGAGACAGAGATCGTGGATTTCCCTTGGACGGTTCCAAAAAAAAAAATACTCGAAATTTCAAAGAATGTTGTTGTCAAAAATAAATATCACGTGTGTGCAAGGTTGTTGAGACAAATAATTGAAAATTCATGGTACATTCCCTACCTAATATACTTTGTTTAATTGAAAAATGTTATCTCACTTTGTTTATATTTCCAATTTGCACTTACCCCTCCAAAGTAATTTGTTATTTTCTCCATTTTCTTACAATTGTTTAAGCTTTTCCAGCCGGCGAAATTTTCTTTATCAAACACCATTAATCTTTATATCACCAGAATTTCCAGTTCTGAATCTCAATTTTTCACTAAAAATGGCTTTCCAAAAGATCAAAGTGGATAACCCCATAGTTGAAATGGACGGTCAGATCCTTATTTCTCTATCACTCTATGATTATGTGATCTTTTTTTGTATGTTTTCTTATTATTATATAATTTTCTTGAAATTGATGTGTCTAAATAGCTGCTTTAGTTTCAATATACTGTTAATTATATCAAAATTTATGTAGTGATTTTAGTTCCAAGAATTGATTTTTATGCTGTTTCTTGATTCTGGGTTGAAAGAGTATCCATGAATTTTTGTGTTTTTATATACCAACAACAACAACAACAACATATCCAGTGTAATCCCACGAGTGGGGTCTGGGAGGTGAGAGTGTACGCAGACCTTACCCCTACCTCGTAGAGATAGAAAGGTTGTTTTCAATGGAGCCTCGGCTTAAGTGAAGCATACCAAACAGTTTGAAAAGGGGGATACAGATATGGGAGCAATAACAACAATGAAATGATAACAGACTGGAGCGGAGCCAGGATTTTCACTGAGGGGGTTCAAAATCTGAAAATACCAACACACGAACTAGTCGAAGGGGGTTCAACATCTACTATATATACATAAAAAATAATTTTAACCATGTATAAGGAGTATAATTTTCTGCCGAAGGGGGTTCGGATGAACCCCGTGGCCAAAGGGTGGCTCCGCCACTGCTGGAGAAAGAACAGTAACGACAATGAAATAATGCAATAATCAGAGCATGAAAAGCACCGGTGATGGCTGAAATCGAGGAACAAGAAACTACGAGAATAGTGCTAATACTAGTAGTAAGAAGGAAGGTCCAAGTATGACCACCAAGGTAGCGAGAGAACGCTCAACTACCAACTAACCTTCTACCTTAATTCGCGACCTCCAAACTGTCCAATCTACCAGTCCACTAATATCTGGACGCTGTAATTTCATAAAAGTATGTATTGATTCTTGTTCAAGACTTGATATTTATGCTGCTTTAGTTTCGGTAGGCTGTTATATCCTAATTATGTACTGATTATAGTTCAAGACTTGATTTTTATGCTGCTTCTGTTTTAGTAGGCTGTTATATCCTAATTATGCACGGATTTTAGTTAAAGAATTGATTTTTAAGCTGATTCTCTTTCAGTAGGCTGTTATATCCTAATTATGTAATGATTTTAGTTAAAGAATTGATTTTTATGCTGTTTCTTGATTCTGTATGACAAGGGTATCTTCTTAACCACTAGAAAAGAGTATCTATGGGACCCTTTTTTGCATTTTGTTCCACCAGTCAACTAATATCTGGAGGCTGTATTTTGCGCGCACCTCGACTAATTCCACGTGGTACCTGCTACCGCCCACCAACATAGGTACCGGGCAACTCTATCCAGCAAGGCTTGGGTAGGTGGGAAGAAATCACCCAGTGTTTTTGCCTCCGCTAAAAGTTTTGAACCTGACACCTCATGGTTCTCAGCTCACTTCATTGACCACTAGGCCACACCCTTATATGCATAAAATATATATTGCTTCTTGTTCCAGAATTGATTTTTATGCTGTTTCTTGTTTCTGGGGGGAAAGGGTTTCTTCTAACCGCAGGAAAAGAGTATCTATGGAATCCTTTTGGCATTTTTATCCCCTAGTCCATCACTGGAGGCTGTAATTTCATAAAATCGTGTACTGATTCTTGTTCAAGAATTGATTTTTATGTTGTTTCTTGTCTGGGTGAAAAGGTGTAATAGCTCAGTCCACTAGTGAGATTGTCTGTTTTGAGCATAAGTATGAACGGGTTTAAAACGCATCACTTGGTGTATCAGCTACTTAACTAAGAATAAGGAAATTCAACTGGCCGGAGAAGTGATACCGAAAGTAATTGAACCAGAATCCACAATACAACTCAATGCAACAGTAATTACAAAAGGCTGAAGGAGATGGGAATACAGAGAAGAAGGAAGATGAGGAAGGAAAAAGCATTAAGCGTCTGTGTATCTTTTGGCTACTCCCACCCGCTACTTACTAATCATCCTCCTTAAATCCATTCTGGCTTATCATTCTCCAAACCTACATCCCCCATTCGTAATCAGCTAACTTTCTAGAGGGTTGTTTCATATGCATACTCCTACTAAATGCTCCCACTTGGCATTCGGTTTTAGCTTCGACCATGTCCTCCATCGTGGCAATCTGATCCCCATGGTTTACATCACTAGGGTCTAAGACCTGTTTCTTTATATACCAACATCTCTCCATGTTTTGTTAATGTGGAATTTGCCTAAGGTGTTACATACATGTCCCTTTAGGGACTCAGCGTCCTTGCTTAAGTTTTCCCCAGTATTCTTTAAGGTCAGACGAGGAGGCACCTCTGATACCATATGTGGCCGCCTAGTACACTAGTTAGTTCATCTCCAAAAATAGTAGTTATTTCCGTAATAAAGGAGCAGGGTGAAATGATAATCAACCCTCAAAGTATGATAAAAGTTCACATTACGTCATTATATATGATAAATTAGTTTGGTCCACTGCATTACTATTGGTTCTTCTTAACTGTCAAGAAATGCATATTTTCACTTTCTTATGTTGCTCTATCTGGCTATGTGATGCAGGAGATGAGATGACCCGTGTCATTTGGAAATTAATTAAGGATAAGGTAACAAGTTGTTTTGGCTTATGAATATATCAGTAAAAAGTGTTGTGTCGATCCTCATGTTCATTTCACAGTTGCTGATATATGAATTCTCTTTTAAGCTTTAGCTCATCTTGCCCTTTGTGGAGTTGGATATAAAATATTTCGATCTTGGCCTTCCTCACCGTGATGCCACAGATGATAAGGTTACAATTGAAAGTGCTAAGGCTACTTTGAAGTATGTATCCACTTCTTTTTATCTTTAAGTTTCTGCTTAATGAAAGAATGGCTGTTTTAGGAGCAAGCTTATATACTGACTTTCCCTAATCTTTCCATCGATTACTGAATGTTTGATCTTTGTACATCCAGCCTTATTATGTTTGAACTAATAAATTGCAGGTATAATGTAGCAATTAAGTGTGCAACAATCACTCCAGGTGCTCACATTTCTCCACCTGGTTTATTTCATTTTGTTAACCTGCTGGTCCATCCTGTATTAATGATGATATTCAGAGTAAGAGGGCTAAACCATCTAATTTCAGTGTGTATCGGACATCTAATATTTAATCTTTATAATAACATTTATGTGCTTAGAACCCACATCAAGGAATTATACACTACAACTTGAAAACATTTAATAAAGTTTGAGAAAACAATAAGTTCATTAACATATAAAATCGGACAGAGAGACAATGTAAGATGTTGAACTTGGATTAAAGTTGTATGTAAATGCATTTGCAGATGAGGCCCGTATGAAGGAGTTTAACTTGAAGCATATGTGGAAGAGCCCAAATGGGACAATTAGGAACATTCTGAATGGTGAGTCTCCTTCTCTACTTGCCAATTTGGTGGGTGATATCTTTGTATGGGATTGAAGATAAACCATTGTTATTGGCATTTTATTGCAGGGACCGTATTCAGGGAACCAATCCTCTGCAAAAACATCCCCCGACTTGTCCCAGGTATATTTTACTTGCTGAAGTTGTATATTTTGTTAGTTGTTCACTTGATTCTTTCTTCGACTTACATAGATGTAGCTGAAATCAGGTTGGTCAAAACCGATATGCATTGGCAGACATGCTTTTGGTGATCAATATCGAGCTACTGATACAGTAATTCAAGGAGCTGGAAAACTCAAATTAGTATTTGGTAAAGTTTTTGCCCATCTGTATAGTTGCATGAAACTGTATGATTTCCAAACTCTGCTTAAATATGTTTGCTCTACTCTAGTTTGGCTATGAGTAAATTGGTTCAAGTTCGTCTACAACTCTTGGTGATTCTGCTTAGAAAATGCCACTGAGATATTCTGTGGAACCTGATTGCAGTACCAGAAGGGACGGATGAAAAGACCGAGTTCGAGGTTTACAACTTCACTGGTGCTGGTGGAGTGGCTCTATCCATGTACAACACAGATGAGGTTTGTTTTCGAGTGTACCGGAAACAGATAATTAGAATGTGATGGAGTTATGCATCTTTGCTGCTTTTTTCTTCCGGTGCAGTCTATTCGTTCTTTCGCTGAAGCTTCTATGAACATGGCGTACCAAAAGAAATGGCCACTCTGTCTTAGCACAAAGAATACCATCCTTAAGAAATATGACGGAAGGTATGGCTAGCGTTGATTTGATTTATATTTCTCTGCACACACCATTTAAATTGGATTGTTCCTTTACCTTTTTACCTATATTTGCCTGTCTTCTGGACCCCTTCTATTTTTGGGTTTCTCTTCTTACTTTAATGATCTTTTCTGAAGATTCAAGGACATATTCCAGGAAGTTTATGAGTCAAACTGGAAGTTAAAGTTTGAGGAAGCTGGGATCTGGTAAGCACCCAACTTTTCATTTCCAACGATTGGTTCTTGTTAATGATTGTAAATGACGGAGATTGTTAAATGCGTGAATTCATGAAAATAAGGTATGAACATCGGCTCATAGATGATATGGTTGCTTATGCTTTAAAAAGCTATGGTGGTTATGTATGGGCGTGCAAAAACTATGATGGGGATGTGCAGAGTGATTTCTTAGCACAAGGTATGCTTGGCCAGCTTGCTAACGGTTTATAGATCTACCTAGTATGCATTTGTATTTTCAACATGAAAAAAATACTTGTTCAATTTTCCCTTTTGCTACCTACTTTAGTGCTCATATGAGCTCATAATTGTTCTTAAATCGTTTATTACTTGAACAGGATTTGGATCCCTTGGACTGATGACATCGATCTTGGTATGTTCGTTATTTGCTTCCATTTTCCCCTGCTGCTCACAGTCCCTTTAATTTTGAATCTTTTATCTTGTGATTTCTTATGATTATTTGAGAAATCCATGCTTAGATGCAGAAAGACTCAAGTTTTCTAGAAAATAAGACTTATCGTTCGTTAGATCAGTTTGGCCTCGTTGCTGATTTGCGACTTTATTTGGATTCAAATGGGGTCGGAATATTTGGTTCAGATATGTCCTGATGGAAACACCGTGGAAGCAGAAGCAGCCCATGGAACTGTGACCCGCCACTACAGGGTTCATCAGAAAGGAGGTGAAACCAGCACGAATAGCATTGCCTCAATTTTTGCTTGGACTCGTGGACTTGCACATAGGTAGGACATTCTGGTACTTAATTTGCTGTGCTTAGTGCCCCCAAGACTTTGGTCTGGTGGTAAGGTAAGAGTGTAGAACGTGATGTGTGTATTAGGCACACGTCATGGAATTAGACCCTTGCCACAGGCAGGTCCATTATCCACCGAGTTTCGGACTGTCCACCACTAACGCTCAAGGATTTCTCAGTTATCAACAAATAATCATGTATTTTTAACAGGGCAAAGTTGGACAACAATGCTGCACTCTTGGATTTCACCAAGAAACTAGAAGCAGCTTGCATCGGTGCAGTAGAAAACGGAAAAATGACCAAAGATCTAGCACTTATTATCCACGGATCCAAGTGAGCTGAGCTCCCTTCTTTTTTCTTCACAGTATTTCGTGTTCTGAAGTTAACCTTTTGTGCTGTCGTTGTTATAATTCGTGTGTGATTGAAACCTTACAGGGTCGCTAGACATCAATATGTGAACACTGAAGAGTTCATTGATGCTGTGGCTGATGAGCTGAAAGCTAGACTTCTGAAAGCAAAGATTTAAGTGTATGTTTCTCCGTCGCAAACTTAGTCGTTTTCTTACCGGGATTTAATTGTGACTCCATGTGATATAACCTAAAATGTTTTTCGTGAATAAATCATTTCTAGAGTTTTGTTGTCTTGAATTGTTGAATATATGTTATAGCACGAAAAATCCCTCGTAACTTCTCAATTACCTCTTGTTCTCTCCAATCTTGTCTCTTTAATATTCATGACTATTACCATCTCGCGCTCCAACATTCCAGCTATGTTGCTCGAACTCTTCAAAAAATGTTATCGTACCTGTGTTGGATCCTCCAAAAATGCATTATTTTGGAAGGATTATTCGACATGCACCTGTCAGCATTTTTAAAGAGTCCGAGCAACATAGCTTTCCGGAACTTGATTTTCAACCCTACTAACTCTAAAAGACTTCTGATCCACCCCCATGCCTTTTGATCCATTTTCTTATATAAGCTTCTTTTATAATCATCATTTTTTTTAGAAAATCGAATTTTGTACCACTAGACAGCGTGTCTAGCGGCCTTTTATTATAATCA
This sequence comes from Jaltomata sinuosa, assembly GCA_003996215.1. Lineage (NCBI taxonomy): Eukaryota > Viridiplantae > Streptophyta > Magnoliopsida > Solanales > Solanaceae > Jaltomata > Jaltomata sinuosa. The sequence goes on along the minus strand of QJPP01000903.1, from coordinate 747,501 downwards.
TCATAGTTCCTTCTTTGACTCTTTTTTTATCTATTCTTTCCAGGTAGGTCTCAACTTAGGGAGGAAGACATTTTGCAGAACCTTTGAGGATTCATAAATAAGATGGCAAAGTTATACCATTCTACCGATGACTCCAGCGGCCAGAAGAAAATATAGAGAACTTCTATTGCTTTTTTTATATATATAGATTGATCGTTATGGATGTTGAGGATTCATATAGCTGACCTCAACTTGTTTGGGACTAAGGTGTCGTCGTCGTTGTATTATGGCTCCGGTGGATCACTTATTCACAATAAAATTAGTGTGTAACGTTTCACATTTGCCTTTTGCATCTTTTACATGTCATTAGTAACTGCCATGAGAGGTTCCTAGTCAAGTCATATATATACCTAGTGAAATTTCGCAAGTGAGGTTTAGGGAGATGAGTGGTGTGTACGTAGTTTTCCTCCTACTTTGTGAATACTATTTCTAAATAGATCTTCAGCTCAAGTAAAATATATCCAAATCAGTAAGAAAAGGAAATACAGTGATGAAGAAATCATATAGAAAATAATGGAGAAAAGAACGATGCAACAACAAATAGTACGATAAACAAAGCAGAGAAAATAACAGGTATAAATAAAATCAAAGAATAAAGTACATAGTAGGAGAGTACTAATAAGGGAAACTCGACAGCACTCGACTACATACTAAACTTCCACTCTAATCCTTGACCTTCATATTCTCCTATATAGGGTCTTGTTCTCGGTAAGCTGCAAGTGTATTGTCTTGTTTAATTACTTCTCCCCAATATTTCTTCAGTCTACCTTTACCTCTCCTAAGACCCATTATAGACAACCTCTCACACCTCGTCATTGGAGCGTCTGCGCATCTCTTTTTCACATGTCTGAATTTTCTCAGTCTCGCCTCTTTTATTTTGTTCACTGCGAAAATCACTCCCACCTTATCAAAAATACCAGAATTAGTAAATAGGAATACAATGTAAAGTATCATTGAACTTACATGCTTTATATAAACTATAGTACAAAAGTAAAAGGTAAAAAGAAAAGAATTCTCTATGATTCTCTCTTATTTTCTTTCCTTGATCAAAAGATTCTTAGGAAAAAATCACGTGTGCCAATTGGTTTAAATCGTTTGTTTGTCACAAAAAATATGAATGCTAGATACTTTGCATTTGGGTATTCAGAAATTTCTGGTCCGACTAATCTGAATTCGCATCAACTAAGGGGTATTTTTCAAAAAGAGAGTTATGATATTTCGAAGACTATAACATGGTCTTATTAATTCAATTAGCTAATATTAAAAACCTCTAATTAAAGAGTAAAAAAAAAATTATTCATGATCCACGAACTGAAAACAAAAGGATGTACTTGCCCCCTTCTCTAGCTATTACGCTCATCCACCACTAAGAAGTTGCTCCCATCGTTATAGATTCTCTAGTTCGGCATTTTGACGATTGATGCTAGGCACGCGGGGAGCACCCTTTCCATCTATCATTAGAAGTTGGGTGGGTAGCGTACCTCACTGAGCTATCGATCGCGAAGTTATCGCCTCGAAGACTCAATGGATCTTCTTTGATTGAAGGAATGAAGAACTCAACTTGAATACAACAACCACCGAGAGTTGTGGTGGCCGATTGATATAATTATTTCATCTTTAATTAGAGATCTCCGATTTTAACTATGGAAATGAAAGAAACTTGGTAGGAAGCATCTTTCTTCTTTAATGGTCATACACAAGGCGAATTAGCATTAGTCGAATAAAATTGTAAATGAATTCTATAAATTAACAAAGAGATCACATTTAATTTTTTTTGTTTTGTTTTTTGTTTTGTTTTTTATATCTAAGGAATGTAGTTGAAATTTTTAAGTCCAAACAAAGAAGGAAAGAACCATTATATTCTGCCATAATAGCCATCAATTTCTCATCATGGCTGGCCTATTCCATTTTCCTCTTCTTTTCTTTTCTCCCCTTTCACATTTCCAATTGAGTCAAAAAGAAAAAAGGTTGAGATATTTTTGTAATATAAACTTTAGCTAGACCTTTCCAAATGGAACAAATTAAGATCACAAATGTAGTGATTAACGGTTTCCAAAGACTTCTTGAAAGGTGAATAATTACGACCCTACTTAATTATATAAAATTAAAATTTATTGGGAGTATGTGAGTTTTCTATGTGAACTATTACTCTAGCAAAACACACCTCAATTAATTTCTAATGGTGTGTGTACTACATCCTCTCTTTTGTTAAAAAAGTCTGTCACGTGGCACTCCATGTGGAAAAAAAATTTCACAGTAGCAAAGTTAAATAAATTAATATTGGGTTAAAAATTAAGCTTAAAGGTTAAAAATCATCACCGTCTAAATTAATTTATTTTTCATTGAGACATCCGACATTTTTTTCTCTACCTTCACAGCCGTATTGGGTCTCGTCTCAGCCATAACGATGACGTCGATATCTTCCGCTTGGAAGGGGCCGGAGAGTTTAGGGTTTTAGAAATCACTTGGAAAATATATATAAATAAAATAAAAAATAATGTGTTAGTTAATAGAGTCGTTATATATGCCAGGTGGACGAAAATTTTATGGCCAAACGCGTTTAGGAGCGTTTGTAGATAAATATTTGGTCTAGTCAGCGTCTAGGTTTGTTTCGATAATCATTAACTGATAGTTCAGGTAAAAAACTCGCACTCTCAATAATTCAGGTATGAAATTCAAAAATCTGAAATAATTTAAGTGTGGTTTTTGATCCTGAACTCTAAATTGTACAATAACCTATGTTAGCGTTAGAAAGAAGGAGAAGACGGAAGGTTGTATTCAAAATCTTATATGGGAATTGTAAGATGAACAACGTCTTAGGTGGGGAAGATTCTTTTCCAAATGTTTCATGAGGCATGCGGAAATTTCTAAGTCAAGCAATGGAAGGAGAAAGGAAAAACATAGTGAGGTTCACTTGTTCAAACTTGACAATTCTATCACTTCCAATATTGATTTTTTATAACCATTTAGTATTCGATAATTGTTTGTTCGATTAATTCAAATTCACATCATATAAAACTCGTTAAATCAAAGGAAAATGTTTCGTACTTGGGTGAGTTTCCTTCTCACACGCTTGAACCTGACATCTCTGATCTCTTATCTATTTAACTACACTCTTTTTAATACTATTCTTATAAACATTTGATATTCGAAAATCAATTGTTTTAAATTTATGTCACGTAGGACCTTTTAAAAAGAATGACTCTGTAACAAGAGTTTTAATTTATTTATTTTTCATTCCCACACTCGAATCTAACATTTTCAATTAGGTGGTGAAGTGATCTCAATCATCTGATTATACTCTCTAGTAGACACTTCTCTGGTCTCAATCACTTTCAATCATTATTTTTATAATCATCTGCTATCCAAAAATTATCTACTTATAAACTAACATGCATATTCACATCATGTAAGATTTATTAAAAGAATAACACTTTTTAATCGTTTTTAAATTCGAGACATTTAATTAAACGTACGATATGAAGTGGTATCTTCTATCCCAGTGTAAACCGTGTCATGGTCACTTTCAATATTATTAGTCATCCACGTTCATCGTATCATCAAATGCTACTTTTCGACTTTGTTTCTCAAATACTTTTTTTATGTCTTTTTTTTAAAATAAAAAAAACTTTTATAAAAGTCTGTGAATATTTTGACCAATCATGTGTACACATTTTTCTATTATATAGAAGAGGTCAGAAGCAGCTGACGGTCGTCATGCCTGCTTCTGGCCGAGTGGCTAAGGCTTCAATTTTTATGTTGAAGGTCTTGGGTTCAAACTTTGTTGGATGCATTTAATTTTAACGTCTACACGTTAGCCATTTTGGAAAATTGTGATTTATCTTAGCATAAATATGTGGGCCCACTTGATATAAGCTTTGAAACCATTGATTGTTTATAAAATTGTTAAACACTTTTTTAAAAAAATAAAAACAAAATATTACTAAGAAAATTATGAAAAAAATGGTGCCATAAATCATGATTATTAATAACTTAAAATATTTTTAAAACAAAAAAAATGATCGACTCTCAAAATTTTATTTGCATTACATATATATTATCTGAAAATTACATAAGAAGTACTATAAATCATAATAATTAACAACTTAAAATATTTAAAAATAATAGAAAAAATTTAATTGACTCTCCTAATTTTATTTGTGCCATATAAATTGAGATAGAAGGAGTAACATATATTATTTAAAAATTAGATAAAAAATATTATAAATCACAATAATTAACGACTTAAAGTATTTAGAAAACATAGTGAAAAAATTGATTGGCTCTTCAAATTTCATCTGTAAAACTTGAATTAAGACAAAAAATATATATATATATTGAGTTCGTACTAGCACGGACTTTTGAAATGATATGAAGTTATTTGAACCTAACGCTCGGTTGAGCTCCAACAGAAGAAAGAATAGAGAGGGGCTTGGGTCAAGAGGGTATTTTTAAGAAATTATATGTGAATTAAATTTGTGGGCCAATTAAATTTCACTCATGGGCGCTTGGGATTAGAGATCATGAAATTTGAAAAAAAAATTGACACTTTATTTTATTAAATTAACTTTATCTGTTTATTCTTCCCATTTTTTGTTTTTAATTGTTTGCCATTTTTTTAACCCACACAATTAGCATACATGATCCAGCTCTTTCCTCTATGCTTTTGAACAACTCACAACTTTTATTTTAGTTAATTTGTTTATTTTTTTATTATATATTTAAAACTTACGTAAAAAAATAATCAATAATTTCAAATATTTAAAAGACATAAAAAACTGGTTGGCTTTTGAAATTATATTAGGCATTTTAGTTATTTTAGTTAATTTTTATATTTTAATTTATTTGTATAGTTTTAATCTATTAAAAAAATTATCTGGCTTTCAAAATTCTATTAGTGCCACATAAACTGAGACGAAAAAAGTAACATATATTATTTGAAAATGACATAAAAAGTATTATAAATCACAATAATTAACAACTTTAAATATTTAAAAGACATATAAAAAATTTGGTCAACTCTCCAAATTTTGTCACTTAAATTGGATTAGGGAGATCTAACATGTCTTATTTAAAAATTATGTAGAAAATACTATAAATCACAATAATTAAGAACTTAAAATATTTAAAAATAATATAAAAATTGGGGTGACTCTCCAAATTTCATTAATGCCACATAAATTGGGACAGAGAAAATAACATATATTATTGAAAAATTATGTAAAAAAATATTATAAATTACAATAATTAACAACTTAAAATATTTAAAAACATAAAAAAAAAAATTGATTGGCTCTCCAAATTTTATCTAAGTCACACAAATTAGGACAAAAAAAAGTAGCGTATCACGGGCTCTTAGTATCTTGTATATATAGATGTTGCTGGATATAGAGAATCACATACTAATATTCTTGTTTGTTTGGCTAATTTGTTTATTTTGAAAAGTGATTTTTATTAGAAGTGTATTTCGAAAAAAATAATTTTGGAGAGTAGTAGTTTTAAGGGTGGCTCAATTATATTGGGGGTCTAAAGTCAAACTCTAACGAGGGGGTCTTAACTTAATATTATATATATATATATTTAAAATTTATTTTTTAGCTTTTTGAGATGCAAAATTACTAATAATTTTTTATAATCAATATTTTCTAATAATTCTTTTCTAATTGATAATATACTCTCTCCGTTTACTAGACCCCTATTGACTTAACGCACCCTCTAAGAAAGCTTTAATTAGATGTGTATTTTACTAAATTAACCTTATTAATAGTGTTTTAAAACTCTAAATTTGACTATTACTATTTTATTTAGTTATTTAATACTGAGAGTAGTATGAGAAAGAAGTGATAACTTGATTCACATAAATAGACAAGTAAATTGGAACATCTATTTCTAGTATAGAGGCCAAGTAAGATGAAACGGATGAAGTAGTTTATATATATATATATATATATATATATATATATATATATATAATACGAGTCTTTAATAATAATGGGGTCTACGCAATTGCCTAAGTGGCCTAATGTACGAGCCAACTCTAAGTAGTTTATATATTCGTTTGGCTATAAGTTTATTTATTTTTTCGGAATAATTTATCGCTTTATGTGAAAATCAATGTTTGATCATGAAAACTTGTTTGATCATGAAAATTCAACTTGAAGTTCTATTTCAAATTTGAAAAATAACTTATAACCTGTTTTCCAACTCATTTTTCACTTTGAAAGTGGTATTAAATACATTCAAGCATGAAATTATTCCAAATATTTTTTGTAAGAAGTATAATCAAACACAACTCTATCTTTAAGTAAATGCATTTTTAATTTTCAATAAACTTGGCCGCATAAATTATGAAATGTTAAATACGTATTTTTAAAGTGTTATTAATAATACTGAATTCATCAACATAGATTATAATGGGATGATCAAGATTCTCCACCTTTAATTAAAGATATCAGGGTTCGAGTCCCCACTAATAGAGAAAATCCTATTGAAAGTGGTGTGTCCAAATTATATGGGTCCAATAATATTTGAATTTAAATTTAATTAGGCCCCAATATAAATATCAGTGTAGATAGTGAAGTTTTATTGATAAATTCATATTAAATTTTGAATTAAATCTTAAATTCATGATATGTTGACCGAGTCAAATTATTGGTTAACAAAGTGGATTAATATTTAAGTTAAAATTATATGACTTAAATAAAGTCTAAATCACATTTGGGCCAGTCTGTTAAGTTGACAAGACGAGCCCAACTCATGCTCTTCAAGCCCAAGGTCCTCTAAAATTACTTGAAGACCAAAATACCTCCAAAACCCTAGCTCACACGTATATAAAGGGGTCTTCATAAGACCAAAAAGAGAGACAGAAATACATAGAAAAGCTATGTTCTTCAGTGGTGATCCGCAAGTCTTTCGCATACAAAGAAGTCTTCATCTCCAAGTGTTGAGCCGCAAGTTTTCATACCTCCACGATTGTGATTAAAGCTTCGCTCCGCATTCATGGTGAAAATCTAACAAATATTCTGTCAATCAAAAGCAAATCAAGGAACGTGAGGAGACGAATCAGATGATTATATCTTTTTATAAGATTTTATAAAGATTGTAATCCCCGCATAAATTATTAAAATATAAAAATTATTGTTTATTGCTATTTTTCCTTTCTTGATCGCTTATTTTCAGGAACGAAACTTAGTCGTTTACAAATTGGCACGCCCAGTAATGCTTTTGATTGGTACACAGACCTTGAGTCTAGTTCCATTGATAGTTGGGAAAAAATGGAGCAAGAATTTCTCAATCGCTTCTATAGCACGAGACGTACCGTAAGCATGGTGGAGCTTACAAACACGCGTCAGTGGAATGAAGAATCGATTTTTGACTTCATTAACCGATGGAGGCACGCAAGTCTAAGCTGCAAGGATAGACTTAGTGAAGCTTCAAGTATAGAGATGTGCATTCAAGATACGCACTGGGGTCTCTGCTATATTTTGCAAGACATAAAACCTAAAATATTTGAAGAACTAGCAACTCGTACATAAATTATAGGGTGTAATATTGACATAAAGAAGACAAAAAACAAAATACAATTTCAAAGTTGGAACATTCTTTTATAAGTTGAACTTTAAATGGTACATGAAATTTTCTCAATAGTCAATATTAATTATGCCAAAATATAACAAAAAATAGGAAGTTTTCTATTTCCGCTAGTCCATTTTACTATTAATTCGATGTAGAATTCATCTAAAATATCACGTACATACTTTTTCTTAATTTTTAGAATTGTCAATCTAGCTAGTTAGATGTCTATATCGGTCTTTCTTTTCTATCCACCTTCTATCATAAAGGCCACATCAATTATGTCCTGATCGGTTCTAATACATCTTAATTATTTTATTGAGTATTTTGTTACGATCTCATTATACAAATATCGAGTAGTTTCACCCCTCAAAACTTCGATCGATTAAAAAAAGTTATCATGCTAGACTTTGAACTTTAATCTCCTATAATTTTCACCTCATGTCACTAAACTTGGAAGCCACACCTTAGTGTGCAATTATTAATTTCATCTTTTCCTTTAGAAACTTGGCACTTGTCTCCTTCAATCAAGGCATCAACCAAGCCAAGTGGTGTCTTTTATAAAGTGATTTATTAAATTAAAATAAATAAATGATAATGATATGTTGGCATTAACTTTAGATCATGTAATTTTAGTCCCCCACACTCTTGACCAAAGTAGATACAAATCAAATTTTGAACTTATTGTTTGTCCTAGTATTATTGGTTTAATATATATAGTCCAAAAATATATAAATATAGACAAATAATTACAAGTATATATTATCTTTACATCCATCTACTTTTCTTATAGCATGGGCAAGGAATTCTAGTTTTACTATTTTATTATCAGTATTTTTATTTCTTCAATATTTTTATTATAGTTTTTACTCTGTATTTTTTTCAAACCCATTCAAAATAATGTCTTTTTCGAGTCGAGGGGATGTTCCGTCTCTTAATCTCTTGTCTGTGAGCTTCTTTCCTTACAGTCAAGTGACTTTCACTCCTTAACAAAAAAAAACCCTGAACTTCAGTGTAACTTTCATCTCTGATCAGTGTCTTTTTTCAGGACCCGAGGACGGGGGACCTTTGGGAGTGGACGTGAGGACATGGGGCTCTACAAAATATTTGATGGTCTATCGAAAATAGTCTCTCTATCTAGCAAAAGTAGAGTTAATTAGGGTTTGCATACATCTCATACTCTGATTTTCAGAACCCACTTATGAGATTATACTGAGTTGTTTGTTATTGTTATGTGTTTCTATTCAATTTTTATTATTGCATTTTTAGATAAAAAAATTCAGTAAAAAGAATAAAAAGAAAAGTATGCTATAAAATACCATTCTTAGTTGAAATGTTAAATAATTTATGAAAATGAGTTAGGTGGAGGAATCAAATTAAAGTAATAATTTAATGGTCCTGGTGTGCCTGGTTCAAAATAAATTATTTTGGTTCAATATATTTCTTTAATTTATTTAGTGATACTTGTCTTTTATTAAATTAAATTAAAAGGGGAGATTTTTGAGAATAAAAATCAACATGTAGATTATTTTGTAACATGTGGGGAAGTGTTATTGGATACCGACGTTTCACATATCCCAATGAAGTAAAAATTCATTTAATTTTATTAATTTAATTATTTCTTGAAATGAAATATATATATTATAAAGATTAAAGCATGTGCATGTGTAAAATCAAGTACTCATATATGACTTTTCTTCTTTAGTTTTATGTGTGATATTCGTATTGAAGCTCGATTAAATTTGAAATTGATGATATGTGATCAAGAGGTCACGAGTTTAAGCCGTTGAAACAACTTCTTATAGAAATGTAAGATAAAATTGCGTATAATAAATGGTTCGACCCTTTTCTAAACCCTGCGTATAACAGAATGTTTAGTGCACCAGGCTACATGTCCTTTCGCATATTGCGAGACCCATTTGTGGACAGCTAATTTATGGAAGAGAAAAAAAATCATGAAAAAATTATCTGGAATTCCAACTCAAAAATATAGTTATATAATATATCCAAATAAAGCTATTGTGTATAAAGTATTCTTTGAATAAATGAATAATTAATATATAAAAATAAAGTGGGGGCTTTAAAAACTCAATATCTTAATAAACTTGTACTTTAGCAGAATATGATCACCTACACCTAATAAAGTCAAAAGTCCAGATTGTTATTCTTACCTTTAATAAAATTAATTTCTCATAATAATTTATTTATTTTTATGACAAGAGAATGCACAATCATTAATCGCTATCCTTCGAGTAAGTACAAGGTAAATCCTACTTCAATATAATAGCTTACAAATTACACATAAAAGGTAAACGCACTAGACAAGTCTCGTGCCACGAATTCGACTGAGAAGGCATGCAGAAAGTTTTGAATCTAAAAGGTTGAAACCTTCATTTAAGAAATTTCCTGCTCAATCAACTTAATTACCCTTACGAGTAATTCTCATAATAATTATATTATCCCCTTTATTATATTCTTTTTTTAAAAATTTATGTAATCATGACTTTCTTGAATGAGACTAATTGCTAAGGGATGACTTATAAAAATCAAATCAACAACCAAACACATTGTCAAATTTACGCTATCAAATCGTCTAAAAAATATTATAAATAAATCTACTTAAAATAATGTAAATTATCTGCTACGAACAAAAAAAATAATCCGATAAATTAAAAATTACTTACACTGGCGATATTTATAGACTTGTAACAACTTAAATTCTAAGTTTCAATAATGACATGCTTGTCCTTCCACATATTCCAAAATTCATTATTTTATATATAGTGACTCTTTCTTCTACCTTTCTTCTTCAAGAAAAAAAATATCTTTTCTTTTTCTCTCCATTTTTCCTCTTTTGCTTTACTCTTTGATCTTCTCCGTCGTGCTACCACCGCTACGCCACCATGGTTCTGTCCAAGATAGCGTCGGAAAGTGACGTTTCCATTCACTCCACGTTCGCTTCTCGATATGTTCGAACTTCTCTTCCAAGGTATTAATAGATAATCTGTCGCTAAATAGTTCATAGCTATAATAAGAATTTGTTGATAATTATTTATCGTGAAATAGGATATATTATCAACGATTTTTTACTGTTTAGCAGCAGAAGTTGTCCATTCCACTTAAAGAATTTACTCATGATCGGATCGGATATGTTTGATATGACGGAAAATATTTTTCGTTTAAAATGTTTTGCAAAGAAAATAAGTTATTACTTATTTTTTAGTGTTTGATCATAGAAAAAAATATCTTGGGAAAAATCACTTTCCTTGCTTTTAGATGGAAGTGATTTTTCTTCTTAATTATCTCAAATCTTAACTTCATATATCATTGTTTTGACTAACGCTTAGACATTATTATCAGTCTCTTAGTATTTTTTATTTTTTTTGGGCAGGTTTTCATTCGCTATCCGATATTTGTTTTTGATTCACAATTAATCTAAATTCGCATTGCATAAAGTCCAAAGTCCCTCAAATTTCATCAAAAGACTATCTGATTTGCTAATATTATTATAGATCTTTCATAAATATTTTTCATTAAAAAAACACTTTTCACTCTTAAACCAAACACTGAAAAATAATTTTTCAAAAAATAGATCATCTAAATGACTCCCATAGTACCAACACAATCCACTACTAGAAACATAGACTTTTTTTCGTCGCGAATTAATGAGAAATTTATGTTATAAAATACAATTTTCCCTCCCCATTTCCAATGAACCAGTTGACGCAAGGTAGAAAACATATTTTCATTGAAATACTGAAAACTTCCTGATTTTTTCATGTGAAAACATTACTATTTTTTCTTTTCTCACTGATTCAATAAAAAAACTGTAAAAAATAGACAGTTAACATTTTTCAGTGGAAATAGCCAGCGAACAGTTTTCTTTTCTTAGATGTCTTTTGTGTATTCTTGAAAATAGAGTTTCTTTTCAATTTTTTATAATTATTTTCTTGGATCTTTTTTTTTGTTATAGGTTTAAGATGCCAGAAAATTCAATACCAAAGGAAGCAGCATATCAAATTATAAATGATGAACTTATGTTAGATGGAAATCCAAGGTTAAATTTGGCTTCTTTTGTGACAACATGGATGGAACCAGAATGTGACAAATTGATGATGGATTCCATTAACAAAAATTATGTTGACATGGATGAATACCCTGTCACCACTGAACTTCAGGTATTTTTTTTTCCATCTCGATCGAGTTTAAGTTTTATGTATTGACGATATAAAAAGATATTTGCACTATCAGATCATTATAACGTTAAAGTATAAGCAGGGGCAAAACTAAAAAATTACTTGCCAGCATGGAAGGAGCCACCTTAGGCGAAGGGTGATTCAGTGCACACTCTTCACCCTTTGCTGAAAAATTATATGGTGTATAAAGGTTAAATATTAGCTATTATGACTGTTTAATTTTGCACACCCTTAACACAACTAAAAAAAAACTTGCACACCATTTCTTAAATTTCTGACTCCGCCACTGCTTGCAAGTTCAACCAGATAAGTATAGATAGGTGTGGAGCTAGAAAGTATAGGTAGGGGTAAAGCTAGAAGGTTATCTATCGATTCGATCGATTTCAGTAATTTTAGTTTAAACCTCATATATATTTTTATTAAGAAATTCATCAAATATGAGTAGGGATAGAGAAGGTTACCTCGGATTCAACTGAACTCTTTAATTTTGATTCAAATCTTATATTTATATTAATTTTTTTTTTATTAAATATGTATAAAAAATATTTTAAATGTAATTACTAACACCGGATGTCGTTGTTATATAACTTTAAATGAATTTTTGTTAGGAATAATTATTTCCATTCCCTAAAACTCATGATTTCTAACAGGAATTTTTACAAATTCAACATAAAGTCTTGATGAATAGTAAAATGTTTCCATAATATCAACGTCGCTTTTCAACTTTTAATAAGTGCTAAAATGTAAGAAAAATAGGCACCATCGAAGATTGTGACACGATATATAAATATCTTCGAATTTCTCCACTTTTAATTAGAAACTTTTCAAACTTCTAGTTAAACTTTTGACGATTAAAAAAAATTCTAATAGAAAAGAGTTTTTCATTTTAGCTAAGTAAGAAAATAAGCACCATCAAGAATTGTGACAGAATGAATACATAAGATCCTTCACTTTTAATCAGAAATTTCATATTTTGAGCCCTTACAATGAAAAAATATCCTAATGGAGAATGGGTTTTCTTTGAATGAAATTTATGTCGAATGAATTTGAATTAATCGAAACTTAAAAATAAATATCGAAAAACAAACAAACTAGGCTATGGGCCAAGAAAAAAGAAGAGTATGGGAAGTTAAAGTTGTCCTTCAACGCATTATAGCTATAGGTCCCACACGTTTTCTCTTTACTAGTGCTCTGTCCATAACTACGGGGCCGAACAACTTTCGTCGAAAAATTAAAAAATATATATAATTAAAATTTTATTTTTATATGTATAATAGATAACAAATTTCTGTGATAAAAATCACGAATTCCAAATTAATTGTAGTGGTTTAATTTATTTTTTCATAACAAAGATATATTTACTTTCTACGTTATTTTAAAGTGATGTCGACCTACATATAAAATATTTATTAGAGTGTGTTTTCCGATTTCTCATCAAGTATTTATTACTTGTATTGAAATTCGATTAAATTCAAATTCGCTATAATATATTAAAATAATAATAAAATTAAATCTGCTCAATTATTTCTCAATGGATTGTCGTTTTCTTATCTCCCATTGGAGTTTTGGATCCCTACAACTTACAAGTGGTCATCTTGGAAAGTCATTAATTAATAAATAAATAAATGCCCCATAATATTGGATCTCGAGAAATATTCAAATATAAAAGTCAAAAGTTAAAAGAGCAAAGGTTTAAAAAGAAAAAAAAATGTGGAATGTGGTGAATAATAATCTTACACCTTATTCTTAATCAGATATTGCGAGTTGAGTTTATGAGAATGAAAAAATCATATTAAAAGCGTCACCCTCAAAAATAGGTTCTACCATGCTTCCCATGTAATTGTTGTTATAGCACATGTGTGGTCCAACCCATAAGAAGCTAAGAGTCACTTGACGTTATTTCCACTTTCCTCTAGTAATCTATTAACATATTTACGAATCTTAATCCTGTAAATATAGCATCTCATTTTTTTTTACTACTCAAGACTTTGATATATTTAGAAATTATAGGTGAAAGAATAAAGTTTTTAGCATTAGAATTTTACACTTGTACATGTTTCTTTCAATATCACAGAAAGCATCTTTATTAATTAAGTAAACCTAGATTAACGCTGCTTTAGACCGGTGTATTGGGCGCTAATTTGCGATGTGTTATTCATGATGCTATCGTTGATTTATTCAAATTAAAATATGATTATATGAAGTTTAAGGTCGTTTTCGAAATGTTTGAATTTGTTTCTCTTAAGCATAGTACATCATAATTAATGAATTTGGACTTTTCAATAACCTAGAAGAACTAGTCTAACAAGTGTCCTATAATAATAAAAAATACAAAAAAAAGAAGATTCTAGAAAATATGATTTTAATAATTTATTAAAGAAAAGTCAATTAGTGATTTACTGGTCCATACAATTGACAATTTTTTTTGACGATTTTATGATGAAATTCATCAAATTTGAAGAAATGACCATAACTTTTTTTAACCATTTTACCCTTCTCTATATTATTATTTATAGTATAAGTAATTTAATTTCTACCTCTTCTCATACAAGAAAAACACAAATTTATGATGGAATATTTACAACAGACAAATGTGTAAAAATTAGGAAATTTCTCAGTGTTTTAGCGAGAATCTGTTATCCACCATGCATTTTTCCAGTTAGCTGATTCTGTAGGAAATGAGTGAGAAAATCATGTTTATCGCACAAATTTTCCATTCATTCGCGGTGTGAAAAAACCTCAATTTCTAATAGTAAATATGTTTAATTTGACATTATTACTTAATTGTTTCTCACCATGTGTTTTTCAGTGAGCTGGTTCGATGAGAAATGAGTGAAAAAAGCATATTTTAGAGCACAAATTTTTCATTGATTCGCGATGGACAAAACGTCTATTTCTAGTAGTGAATACATTTAATTTGATATTATTACTTAATTTTAAATCTTGAAAATATTTTTATTATTTTTTTGCAGAATAGATGTGTAAACATGATAGCCCATTTGTTTAATGCACCACTTGAAGATGGAGAAACTGCAGTTGGTGTTGGAACAGTTGGATCTTCAGAAGCCATTATGCTTGCTGGATTGGCCTTTAAGAGAAAATGGCAAAACAAAATGAAAGCCCAAGGAAAGCCCTATGACAAGCCCAATATTGTTACTGGTGCCAATGTCCAGGTATGCTTTCACATATATAGCCACTTTTCGGTTCATGTAATTGAAAAAAATAGCCACTATCACGGAGTTTCAAGTTTTACATGTGTGAGTCGACATATTGTCACGGAGTTTAACCTCTACAGATTGTCATAGAGTTTTACTTGTGAAATTTGGAACTCCATGTCAGTAGTAAGTTTTTTAAAGACTGAGCAGAAAAATGGCCAAGAAGCGCTATTTCTACATGTTTTCCTCATATTATTAGCCCATGAAACATAGCGTGTGTGCATGTTTGGCTGGATATTTTAGACTGCTATGGCGAAATACTGTTATAAAGAACATATAATATAACACAATATGTCCAAGTATGCTTTTCCACATATAGCCACTTTTCAGTTCTTGTAATTGAAAAAAATAGTCACTATCATGGAGTTTCAAATTTTACATGTGTGACTTCACACATTGTCACGGAGTTTAATCTCTATAGATTGTCATGGAGTTTCACTTGTGGAATTTGAAACTCCATGTTAGTTTTTAAAGAATGAGCCGAAAAGTGGCCAACAAGCGTTATTTCTACATGTTTACCTCATATTATTAGCCCATGAAACACATATATGTGCGTGTATATACAGTCAAATATCTCTATAATGGTATTTCTCGTCCGAATTTGACTGTTATGGCAAAATACTGTTATAAAGAACATATAATATAACATAATATGAAAAATTGGTTCTAATGAAAAATTTGACCATTATAGTGAAATGTGTGTCATCGAGGATGATTGTTATAGAGAAATCTGAAAATATATACACTCACTTAGGTTATATACATTGTTAGTCATCAATGTATTTTAACATGTCATAGCAGATAACCTGTATTATTTTTCAGGTTACTAATCCAACCTTTTTTGCGAACCACTATCTATAATAATATTCTACAAGATCCATGGATTTATTTTCAAAATTTATAGGGGCTAATGGGTAATTTTAACAGGTGTGTTGGGAGAAATTTGCAAGGTATTTTGAAGTGGAGCTAAAGGAAGTGAAGTTGACAGAAGGATACTATGTGATGGACCCTGAGAAAGCAGTGGAAATGGTTGATGAGAACACAATTTGTGTAGCTGCTATTTTGGGTTCCACACTTAATGGAGAATTTGAAGATGTAAAGAAATTGAATGACCTCTTGATTGAGAAGAACAAAGAAACAGGGTAAGTCTATCATAAACGTCGAGTTTTTTGGTTGTTAAGTTATAGCATGACTGAATAATATTCAATAGTTCCACCCCTTCTGATTTGCATCAAAGTGGCTTATCTAGTCTTCTTGAAGTTCGTCTATTCTCTCCACTTGAACTTTCAAAGATATATCGACCATATGCATCCGACCTTCAGATGTTGTAGGTCGTCTTCTAACCTATATTAGCAACATGTAAACATGGAATGATGTATATTGAGAATATATCGGGTGTGGGAACATTGATTGTCTTGCTTCTAAGTTATACCAACTAACATGCATTAGACCTTCAAAGATGTCGTAGATCGTCTTCAAACATTAGATATAAAAACATGGAGTGATGTATATTGAGAGTCGGTGTGGGCACATTATCGTCTTAAACTTTCTAAGTTATACTGATGTAGGTATGCAACTGTCAGATGTCGTAGGCCGCCTCCTAACATTATCAACATAAAAATAGGGGATGATGTATACTGAGGGTCGGGTGTGGGCACATGTAAGTAGGGGACTGATGTATATTAAGATGTAGGTCATCTTTTAACATTATCTAGTGGACATAAAAATAGGGGATGATGTATATTGAGAGCCAGGTGTGGGCATATGAAAGTAGGGGAATGATGTATATCAAAATGTAGTAGGTCGTCTTCTAACATTAACAACGAGATTGATGTATATTGAGATGTAGTAGGCTGTCCTCTAACATTAACAACATGAAATGTCTTTTGCGCGTCTAAATATATGTCTTAATAATTAATAGTTTGTAAATTGGCAACAGGTGGGACACTCCAATTCATGTGGATGCAGCAAGTGGTGGATTTATTGCACCATTTATTTATCCAGAGCTTGAATGGGACTTTAGATTGCCATTAGTGAAGAGTATTAATGTAAGTGGTCACAAATATGGTCTTGTTTATGCTGGTATTGGTTGGGTCATTTGGAGGAACAAAGAAGATTTGCCTGATGAACTTATTTTCCACATCAATTATCTTGGTGCTGATCAACCTACTTTCACTCTCAATTTTTCTAAAGGTAATTAATTAATCCCTTCTTGATAATTCTATAATTATGTTCTTAATCCATATGAATACCTTGTATATATAATGTATTAATCATGTATATATGATGTATAACTGTGTATCAGAGATGTATATACATTCATATATATATATACACTGTTTATACAATACGTATGTATTGCAACAAGAGAAAATTATAGAAGGTTAGAAATAAAAAAAAGAAGAGGAAGAGAGAAGAAGCATAGAAGCAACATATGCACTTCAGGTGCAATAACAAAGGCCAAATGACCATTTTTCGTAAATATGTTTGACCGACTGACAATCTTTTGTAATAAATGAATAATTGTGTTGTTTTGGGTAAGGAATTTTCTCCATGGACATTTTGTCTTTCCCCTTGTATAAATTTATTGTTGACAAAAAAATAGCCCCTCAAAAATATCAAAACTATACATAGTAACCAATACCCTCATTGCACTAGTCCTATATTCACTACTAGAAATCAGTCAAGGAAATCCGTTAGAAAATTGGGATAAACATCTCCAACGAGTGCTTTTCCCAATGGATTTCCCATTGAACGTCTGTCAGAAATTGACTGATTTCTAGTAGTGTTATATTCATTCCAAAAATTGATAAGGTTAAGTATATTGTATGCTACTTATCATAAAACATATGATACTCCAACTAGATGAATAGTACAAATTTAGTTACACAATGAATTTGATCATATTTTGCTATATTTGTCATGCAGGTTCTAGTCAAGTAATTGCTCAATATTACCAACTTATTCGCTTGGGTTATGAGGTAAGTACAAGATTAATAATTCTATGT
The DNA here is from genome assembly GCA_003996215.1 of Jaltomata sinuosa. NCBI lineage: Eukaryota > Viridiplantae > Streptophyta > Magnoliopsida > Solanales > Solanaceae > Jaltomata > Jaltomata sinuosa. Next base: position 729,471 of record QJPP01000903.1, on the reverse strand, counting down.
TACCCGGATTCTTCAAAAATAGCACTGTATACGTGTCGGATCATCTAAAAATACATGATATTTCATATGATCTGACTCGAATACAATGACATTTTTTGGAAGATCTGAACAACATAACTTACTACTATTACTTCTAATAGTGCAGTTTAATTGACTATTAGGTTATAGAAACTATATATCTTTCGAGAATTACATATATTAAAACCCAAAATTTTGTCATGCATCCGTGTCAGATCGATCTTCTAAAAGTACATATGATTTTGATGATCCAATACGGATGCAGTAACATTTTTGGAAAAATTTGAGCAACATATATATAACTTGCTACTGTTACTTCTATCAGTGCAGTTTAACCGACTTTTAGTATGTAAAAACTATATACCTTTCAAGAATTACATGCTCTAAACTCAAGATTTTATTACACGTCTATGTCGGATCATCTAAAATTATATACTATTTTAGACTATTCAACACAAGTTCAACGAAATTTTTGGAAAATCCAATCAACATATACCTTGCTACGAGTTACTATTAGTGTATAAAAACTATATATCTTTCAAGAATTACGCGCTTTAAAGCTCAAGATTTTGTTATTTTTTTAACCAGGGTTACAAGAATGTTATGGAGAATTGTCAAGAAAATGCAAGGGTACTAAGAGAAGGACTAGAAAAGACAGGGAGATTCAACATAGTTTCCAAAGAAATTGGAGTTCCATTAGTTGCATTTTCTCTTAAAGACAACAGCAAACACAATGAGTTTGAGATTTCTGAAACTTTAAGGAGATTTGGTTGGATTGTTCCAGCATACACAATGCCACCAGATGCACAACACATCACAGTTCTCAGAGTTGTCATCAGAGAAGATTTCTCCAGGACACTCGCGGAACGACTGGTAATGTTTCTACTTCTGTTTAACTGTCGTTTCAATTTATGTGATGGTGTTAGACTGAATATATATGACGTCTAAAATTAGAAGGCAAAGAATGAAAGGAAGACTATTGAAACTCGTAGTGTTAAACATGATGTGAATTTTTTGTGACTATAGAAGCATGCCATTAAGAGTATAGTATGAAGTTTAAAGTTAAAACATTTTCAGGTCCTTCAATTACTGGAAATTTTTTGATCCTAGTCCTTGTGATATCTGACTAAGCACATTTAACCTTTAACTGATCAAAATATGCACATTTGATCCCTGTACTTGTGAATATTCATAAATTTTTATTATCCCTATTTTAGACATATTTAATTTGATCGAAATAGCACATTTCGAAATAACTGAAGGGTCAAAAGTGTTACTATCCTTATTTTTAGACATAAAAATGTATTGTTCTTTTTTTTGAAAAGATTGATAAGAAAAAGGTGTCATATAAAATAAGACAGAGGACGACGTAAATAAAATATTTTTGAATGAGAAGTTGTTAGAAATAGTTCTTGCTTCTTCTTTTTAAACTAGAATTCCTTCACAATTTTGCCTAGATATATCGCTTTTAGGAAAGTATTTTCTGACGTACGTGTTTCAAGTCCTAATTAATCTTTTGCATTCTTCGTTCATATTTTCTTTCAAATAGGTTATGGACATCGTAAAAGTCCTTCACGAACTCGACATGCTTCCAGCACGTGTCAACGCTAAGCTCGCCATGGCCGAGGAGAAGGCGGCCGCGGCGAACGGTAGCGTTGACAGCGCGTCGCATCACAAAACGGATAGGGAATGGGAGTTGGAGGTTACTGAAGCATGGAAGAAGTTTGTTGCTGATAAAAAGAAGAATAAGACAAATGGAGTTTGTTAATTAATTATTAATTAATTAACTCAAACTATTGTTTATGATATTTGATGAGTTAATTATGAGTTTATGACTTAAGTACTAAATTGTATTGGATCATTATTAAAGGCAATTTTCTTGTGTACTTGTAATATGATTTTCTTTTATCAACTTATAATGTTTATCATGCATTTTAATTTGTTTGTGTTGTGAATGCTGGAGGTCAATCTTATTTACGTGATATAATTTATATAATATCAGGTCACTTAGAGGATATATTAAAGTTGAATTCAATTTTTAATTCTCCCAAGTGGTCAAATTTGATCTTCTGATAAATAGGTCAAGGATATATGTCTAGGTTTTTTTTAACGACTTACACAATAAATACAATTGTATCAAAGAAAATAACAAATAATAGAATAACATAATAACGTATTTAATGTAGTTTTATAAGTGGGATTTGAAGAGGATGATTCGCATGTATATAATCTTATTCTTGTGAAGATAGAGAATAGAAAAAGTATTTTTGCTAAACGTCGGTTTAAAAATAATGAATAATAAAAGAAAAAAATATTAAATTATTTCTATAAATATTGGATTAAATTATGCACCTTATAAGCTTGTTCTTTGTAATAGATTGTCATATTCAATGTTTCTGTCTTCCAAATTTTTTAAATCATAAAAGAATTAATGGTATAATCTAATAAATTCAGTGATATTCTGTATAAGTTACCCAGAAAATATTGTTATATTCAATTTTATGTCATCGTCTTTTTTTTTTTTTTTCAGTTAGTAAACCAATCAAATTAAAGAGATGTTAGAGGGAAAGGAACAATTGAAGAGATCTCATCTCGGTTCTCTCATTTTGTTCATCACGAAGGTCATTCTTAGTATTTTTATCTCCGCTATCATTATCTTCTAAATATGAGCGTTTTTGACTAGTCAACACTACGCCCTATACAACAATAATGGTCTACTTATCACTCTATAGAACTTACCTTTAAGCCTTGATGACACATTAATTTTATCGCACAGAACCCCCTCTGTTTCACCCACCCCGCTGCAATGTGCGCTATACGCTATCATCATCAATCTCGTTGTTTTCTTGGATTATTGACTCAACATACTTGAAATTTTCCATGAAAAAGAAAAAATAAACCAAAAGCTCTAAAAATAATATTTGTGACGTAAATCTATAAAACAAATTCTTATAAGTAATTAAAATATTCGAGGGTGTGAACTAATGATTAGTAAAATGGGTATAAAATTTGGAGATAAGGGTTCAACTCTTACCAAAGATAAAAAAATATCAAATAATTTATTTTCATCCGCTTAAACTTTGCTGGTAATCTACAAATACCTAATACTTATCTATTTGGTGAAAGATAGTAGATATACATTATAATAGTCGAAGTGGATACAAAATTACTTATTGTTGGAAGGTAATAAGTACTCGATCAAATAATTCGAGTTGCAAATGTCTATCGAAAGCTAAGAAATATCCAACGAAATAGTCGAGGTGAGTTTTGAGAACTATTTTTTTTTTCTTTTTCAAAGGACACGTGTCATCATTAATTATTGCTGGCTTATATCTTTTCACGTTTTTTCACAACAAAAGAAAAGACAAAAGAAAAAGGAAGTTGACACGTCATTATCCACATGTCATTCCTTGATAGGTCACCGTTACGTTTGTTACAAACTCGCTACAGTAGCGCGTGTTCACCACTTCAAATCACCCGACCCCCCTAATACCCCCCACCCCCTACACCCTTTCTCTTTTACACAACAACAAATCCACTGTACCTAAAAAAGAGTTTCAAAGGGTAATTTTTTCTTCTTCTTCTTCTTCTGGTTGTGAGTAAGAAAGAAAAAAAAAATGGTGAGAAAGAGTACTATGGGGTGTGGCTATTACGTCGTCGTATTGGTGTTGTTGTTCTTTGGGGCTATGAAAGTGAGATCGGATTCATCAGATCATAAGTACAAATCTGGTGAAGAAGTCCCTTTGTATGCAAACAAAGTTGGTCCTTTTCACAATCCTAGGTAACCCTTTTCAATTTTTTCATTAAAGATTTGTTTTTTTGTGAGTTTTTTGTTTTTATTTTTATTTTTGTATGTTTTTGATATATGGGTAAAAATCAAGATTTTGTTTTGGGTAGTTATTGAAATGAATGTTTTTGGGGGAAATGGTGCTGGGGATTTGCTGAATTTTGGGTGTTTGGCTGAGTTTGCTCAAGGTAGATTAGTGGGTGTGAGCTTACCATTTTGACCATTTTCATTTTTTTGGTTAAAGATATCATTTTATGAGTTATTTTTGTTTTTTGTACGTTTTTGATATCTGGGTAAAAATCAAGATTTTGTTTTGGGTAGTTATTGGAATGATTGGTTTTTGTGGGGGAAATGGTGCTGGGATTTGCTGAATTTTGGGTGTATTGCTGAGTTTGCTCAATTTATATTAGTTGGGTCACCTTTGTTTCTGACAATTGTGAGCTTAATTTACATTTTGTACCTGTTGATTATCTGGGTAAAAATCAAGATTTTGTTTTGGGTAGTATTGGAATGATTGTTTTTGGGGGAAATGTTGCTGGGATTTGCTGAATTTTGGGTGTATTGCTGAGTTTGCTCAATGTAGATTAGTGGGTGTGAGCTTACCAATTTGACCCTTATCATTTTTTTTGGTTATAGATATCATTTTTATGAGTTATTTTTGTTTTTTGTACGTTTTGGATATCTGGGTAAAAATCAAGATTTTGTTTTGGGGGAAATGTTGCTGGGATTTGCTGAATTTTGGGTGTTTTACTGAGTTTGCTCAATGTATAATAGTGGGTCACTTTTTTATGAGTATTGTGAGCTATCATTGAATGTAGCTTACATTTTGTACGTGTGGGTAAAAATTGAGATTTTATTTTGGGTGGTGTTGGAATTAAGAGGGGGAATCTTGTTGAGAATTGCTGAATTTTGGGTGTAATGTTGTGTGTTGGTCACCTTCTGAAAAATGTGAGCTTTACTTTTTCTTTTTGGTTGTAGTTTACATTTTGGACTTGCTGAATTTCTTAAAAGAATAAGTAGTTTTGGAATGGATTCTTGGGGAAACTTATATGGTATTTGCTGAATTTGGACAGTAATTTTCAGTGTATGTAATGAGTTTACTTGGTAATTGAGTATTATGAATCTTTTCATCTGTACAGCTACAATTAAGGAGAAAGACATTGTCCAAGACTCCAAGGTCTTGGTTCTTTTACATGCTAGATTGAATTTAACGTAGTCCATTTTGTAAGAGCACTATCAAAAGAGAATGGAACAAAGGGCTTGTCTTTTGTGCTTTTGGTGTTTGTATATGGAAGAGTTCAGTGGTGTGCATGCCGGAGGTTTTTTTCTTCAAAAAAGACCCTTTTTCTCTTGTTTCGTCTCTTCATGTTGGCAAAGGTTGTGTCTTGGTACATTAGATATCATCAGCATTTGTGTAGGACATATTCTGGATGTGATTGACCTAAATTATAGGTGTTTATAAACGCAAGCAATTGTAGAACAAGGAAAAGAAGCTTCATAAGAGTGAGAAAGACAGACCTATCTTCCTAGAGCTAGTTTAAACCGTCACTTAGTCTTCTGTCCATAAAATGTGAAATGTAGCTCCTGACATAAAATCATGAAAAGGAGTATTTTCATCCATTTTGTTTAACCTGAGAGCTTTGCAGACAGCTCTATGCAAAAGAGTTATTGTAGCATTAATCACTTTGCTTTAGATATTGAAAGATACATACTTTGTTCTTAATTTTGGTACTTTCTTATCATGAACATGGTAGTATGGAGTACCCATAAGGCCATAAATTTCCTAACACTTGTTCACAAGCAAAGTTTTAAAAGGACGTACTTATACTCAGAAAGGGTCTTGTCAACTTGTGTGCGTGTGTATAAACACTCATGCTCTCTCTTTTTGATAATTCAAAATATTGTATTATTAATACACCAAGATGGTGTCAAAAACTTGTACAATGTGGATATATGGAGGGTACTTATTCCTTTTAGAAAGAACTGTACAACTACCTAGTAGTAATGCTAGAAATTTCTCACTTTCCCCATGAATAATACTTAGATCAGGGGTCACCTGCGTGGGAGCAGGAACTACTGCTCATTCTGAGTCTCCAGATATGGAGACAAAAACATTCAGCATCTTCCGATGTTTTTTGTTTACACTTCCTTCACCAACCTGCTTCATTAAATCACTTTTACACTTTGTAACAGTTCCACCAGTTTCCTGGAATGGTAGTCTGGTGACTTCTCTCTGATTTCTTCTCAGAGAGCTTGTTGTCTGCATCTTTGTTCGCGAAATGCTTCTGATTTAGTTTGCTAGTAAGTTAACTTAGTTAAAACCTACTCTCTTAAGCTTATCAATTTTTGCCTGTGAGATGGACTTTGGTTTTTTCTCGATTCGTGTTGATGTTGTCATTGTTCACTCTTTTTCCTTCATTTAAATTTTCTTGTAGCCTCTAGTTTATTGTTGGAGTCTTGGAGACATGTGAAGCTTCTGGTTCTTACTACTAGACCGTCTTTTCCACTCTTCTTGGACACCATATTGGATCCATCTTCATTTTCTCCTAACTTAAATCAGATCGTACTAATAAGCAATATGGCCTCCTTCCGGCTTCTCCAGTTTCAAAAACTGTTGGTCTCATGTTCGTCTTCCTGTTTGCTTCAGTTGTATTGTGGCATCAGCAAGAACAATTTGCTCCACGCTAGCTAGATTGATGTTTGGTCTAATTTTATCAGGTTCCTAGGGTTGGTTGGTCATCTTCCCTGTTCCCTTCCTTGCCAAGTCTATTACAGAAATGACAATCTGCTATCTCTTTTTCCCTGGTCCCTTTCCAGCTCTTTGACTCTTCACTAGGTTGCTATGGTTGGGAAATGCACTTTAACAAAATTGCCGTTGATTTCTCCTACCTTGCTGAAAAGATTAGATGCTATGGACAAAGCATTAGTCCAACCAAACTCACGACCATTGTTCTTTTACTTCTATTAAACTTGAGCAACTTGCTTCAAATTACCTTCATCCCTGCCATCACTGTTTATGCTTGTGAGGACCATTGTTCCACTATCTAAATATATTTTTGTAAGAAGTCAACATGTGTGCTTGACTTGTAAAATCCGCTGATTAGTGTCTATGAGGACATTCACTGGATGCAAACTTGCAAAAGTCCTGATTGGGCTACTATTTAGTATGGATAAAGGAGGAGATAACTGAATCCTAGTGGAACGTCGTATAAGCTGATGTCAGAATTAGGCTTTTCCCATCCATATTTAGTGTGGATTACTTCAAGAATTTTAAGATCACAAAAGTACTTATCTAGGATTGTTAACATTCTCCATAGAAAAAGGAGTACTTATCTAGGAAAGGAGGAAAAAGAAAAAAATAAAATAAATACAAATATTTACTTGGAGGATTCTTACTAAAGGTATCAGAAAATGGAGTAGGTCTTTGGCACTTACTCTGAAGAGTGCAAAGCATTGAGTTGGTGAAAATTGACTCTCTTGATGTAGTATATAATCTGAAGGAACCCCAGTGAATCATTGAAGCTCTTGAATAACTCTGATTGTTACTTCTATTTATCAAACATAGAAAAAATATTTCTGATTGTACTTCTCTACCACATGCTACATTTACTGTTCTCCACCGAGATCTCATGTTTTTTTTCTTCCCTTGCAGTGAGACATACCGCTACTTCGATCTTCCTTTTTGTTCTCCAGGTCAGGCTCATTTCTCTGTCCTCTATTGCTCTTATATCTTTGGTCCTTTTTAGCTTATGTTGTTGAATATATTTTAGCAACCATTGGACTATATGTCTATTCATGTTCTTGGTTTAGGTCGTGTGAAAGATAAAACGGAAGCTCTTGGTGAGGTGTTGAATGGAGATCGGTTAGTCACTGCTCCATACAAACTTGACTTTTTAGGTGATCGAGAAACTGAGGTAGTTTGCAAAAAGTCATTGTCAAAGGAAGAAGTTGCAAGATTCCGTGATGCTGTTGCCAAGGACTACTACTTCCAGATGTTCTATGATGACCTGCCCATTTGGGGTTTCATTGGTAAGACAGATAAGGAGGGAAAATCTGACCCCAGTGAGTTCAAATATTACCTTTTTAAACATCTTCATTTTGACATCCATCGCAACAAAGATCGCGTGATTGAAGTCAATGCACGAACTGACCCCAATGCCCTAGTGGACATAACTGAAGATAAGGAAATTGATGTAGACTTTATGTATTCTGTAAAATGGAAGGAAACAGACATCCCTTTTGAGAAAAGGATGGAAAAATACTCGCACACTTCAGCTTTACCACATCATTTGGAGATCCACTGGTTCTCTATCATTAATTCTTGTGTCACAGTTCTGCTCTTAACTGGTTTCCTTGCTACAATTCTGATGCGTGTCCTTAAAAATGACTTTGTCAAGTAAGTAACAAAAAACTTTGTTGGGTAACATACTTATTAATCAAGGAGTTTGTACTTATCCTATGGTATTTAATTGTTTTGTTTAAAGATATGCCCATGATGAGGAAGCAGCTGATGACCAAGAAGAAACTGGGTGGAAGTACATTCATGGTGATGTGTTTAGGTACCCAAAGCAGAAGTCACTTTTTGCAGCGGCCCTGGGTTCTGGCACACAGTTGTTTACCCTGTGAGTATGCATGCTGATAAAATGGGTTTATTTAGTTATAGATTTTCAAAAGCCATGTAGCTCGTGATAAATTTTGTTGACAACAGTTCTCACCGCGTCTTTTTCCCAGGGCAATTTTCATATTCATACTTGCGCTTGTTGGTGTGTTTTACCCCTACAACCGAGGAGCTCTTTTCACAGCTTTGGTGGTTATTTATGCTCTTACATCAGGAATTGCAGGCTATACTGCATCATCATTCTATTGCCAACTGGAAGGGAAAAATTGGGTAAGAAAGTATGGGGAGCAGTATTTTTGTTCTCGTAAAGTTGCTAAAATTTCCTATAAGTGCGTCTCTTATTGTGTTACTCAGTTTCCTTATTTCATCATTCTCTTCTAGTTGGTTAAGGTCTCTTGGTTTTGACAGAACTAGTCATGATAGGATTTTTAAGAGTTAGGTGTAAACTTCCTCCGCAAATTTAGTTTAATAGAGCATATTCTGCAGTACAAGTCTTGTTTTGTGGGAGGGGAAATGGTGGAGTCATATTCGCCTAAAGATCCTCCCAACATAGAAGGTCTTGGATAATGCATCCCACAATAGCTTAACTAACTCTTTTGCCCCTATAGCAATAATCTTTTTTTTTTCTTTTGATGACCGTGGTGTCCGGGCCAGCTTTCGCGCACCTCGACTAAATCCACGGGATACCTGCCACCTCCCACCAGCAACAGGTACCAGGTAACTCTGTCCACCAAGGCTAGAACAGATGGGAAGAATCACCTAGTGTTTTTTTGTCTCCGCTGGGATTTGAACCTGAGACCGAGCCTCAAGGCTCTTTAACCCACTTCATTGACCATTAGGCCACACCCTTGGGTGCAATAGCAATAATCTTTTTGGCTATACAAAAAAAAAACTATTTGGCAACACACCCTAGCATATTTCAAAGATGATGCTATTAACATCACTAACCCCTTAACTAAAAGCAATTTATCTTTCTATTTGGTTCTGTTGGATGGAAGACTACATGAATTTTACTTTTTAGGTGGATTATGGAAGGTGGGTGGACAGGAGGAGGAGAAGATGTGTCTTGGCTGGAGGGTCGGAGAGGGGGAAAAAAAAATGGAAGCACTTTAATAAAGGAGCAAAGTGGAAAAACAGAAAGCGGGCGGGTTTACTGCTGAGTGAGCAAGAGATTTGAGTAGGAAATAGAAATAAGAGAGATGGAAGAAATTGAGAAGATGGATAAAGATGAAATTTGAGGGGGTGGGGGGAGGTGTTTACTAGGATTTGGTTCGAATTTGAAATTTAGATAGAAATGTAGTGGGATTGACAAAAGGGTAAGCTGCTACACTTTTAGGAGTTACCAAGTTTTTGCCACAATAGAATTAGGGGCAAGTTTGAGAGCACAAGATAGATTTTTGTATTGTCGGAATAAATGAGGAGCTTCTCTCCTTATCAAAAAAATAAATTAGGAGCTTCTCTTCCTTTCACTTAGTGTCATCTTTGGCCTTCCCTTGCAACAACTACTGCTACGCCTTAATCCAAACATATCAGGGGTTAGTTATGTAAATTTTCATTGTCCTTTACGCTCCATCTGGACCTTTTTCATCCGATTACAGAAACTTGTCTTTAAGACAAATTAATGTTACTGAAGTAGAGGTTATTCACATTTTACACTAACGTACAAATCTGTAAAAAAAATTTATTTCAAAGTACTCTTAATTTAAGTGTACGAACATGGTCAAACCTTAATTCCGATTGGTTGGTATCACCTATATGGCATTTTGCTTCCGATTTTGTTATGTTCTTTACCAAGTGTGCATGAATTTTGTAAGATAGACAGTCTTTTGTAGACAACTTCCTATTTTAAGTTTACCCTGTCCCTTTCCCTGGCTTTTCTTGCCGTTCCTCCCCCCCCACCTCTTCTTCTTATTTTCCCTCTTTTTCTATTTGTGGCTTTGCAACTCATTATCCTTGAAACCGAATTCAGTGGTTCCCAACAATTAATGTAGTGGTCAGCCCTTTCGCGGAGTTAATAATTACTTGAGATTGTTTGGTTGGTTTTCGGTAGAAAGAGGAAATGTGTACTGATCTCAAATTCAATTTCTTTTTGCAGGTAAGGAACTTGTTGTTGACAGGAGGTCTGTTCTGTGGGCCGCTACTTCTAACTTTCTGCTTCCTTAATACTGTTGCAATTGCTTATCATGCCACTGCAGCACTCCCTTTCGGTACCATTGTTGTCATTTTCCTCATATGGGCCCTTGTGACATCACCATTGCTCGTATTGGGAGGAATTGCAGGAAAGAATAGCAAGGCAGAATTTCAAGCTCCAACCCGAACAACGAAGTATCCGAGAGAGATACCACAATTACCCTGGTATCGCGGAGCTCTTCCTCAGATGGCAATGGCTGGGTTCTTGCCTTTCAGTGCTATCTACATTGAACTCTATTACATATTTGCCAGCGTGTGGGGTCATAGGATTTACACGATTTACAGTATCTTATTCATAGTTTTCATCATTCTGATCATTGTCACTGCATTTATTACGGTGGCTTTGACATACTTCCAACTTGCTGCAGAAGACCATGAATGGTGGTGGAGGTAAGTTAATAGTACCTAATTGACCAAATTCTTTTTCAAACAGTTTTAAGTATGCATGTGAATATGGCATTTATAATATGCTGTGCACCATCATGCCAAGAATTCATCAGCGAGTATTTAAGTAGGTCAGCATTATTATTTCATCCATTTCCTTTTATGTCCTTTTTTTGGGGAGGGGGAGGGGTTGGGGGACGCGGATTGATTTTTTTCCTATTTGGTTCAGTTTTTGCCCGTATTTGATTGTCTTGTAGAGTGCTGATTTAGATCTCTTGTATTAGTTGGGGGTACTTAAAAAAAGATGGATATTCTGGACATTTTGTCGTGGGTGCTACTAGAAAAAATTGTTATCCGACCAATGGATTCCCCGGTTTTGGGATTTTCATTTCTTTATGTAAAAAAGAGTTTGGATCAAAGGCCTCGTCTCTGTACCCTTCCATAGAGGATGTGCCTTGAAGCATACGAAGCTTTAATGTATCTGCAGTTGGCAAAATACCAACTCATCTCTGCTGCTTGTAACTCTTTTCTTGAAAGCTGAAAATATTTTGGAGATATTTTGCGAACATTTTGTTTTTGAAAATACGTCTGATTTGTCGTGTCTCTCACACATATATGTTGATCTTCTAGGTCTTTCCTTTGTGGTGGATCAACCGGCTTGTTCATCTATGGCTACTGCCTGTATTACTATTATGCTCGATCAGACATGTCAGGTTTCATGCAAACCTCATTCTTCTTTGGTTACATGGCTTGCATTTGCTATGCCTTCTTTCTCATGCTTGGAACTGTTGGTTTCCGAGCTGCTTTGTTTTTCGTCCGCCACATATACCGCTCAATCAAGTGCGAGTAAGATGCAGATTTCCACATCGGCCTGGTTCAATCGGTAAGCTTCTCATTTTACTTTCAACTTCTTTTATTACGACACATCTACACAGAGTACACGTATGTTACTCAGATCCTCCAAAGATGTCAGCACACCCCTTCTGGATCCTCCAAAACCAAAATATAGCACATTTGTTGGAGGATCTGAGCAACATAACTCGTAGACTGTAGAATACATCGAGTTTTTATTTGGCTAAACTACAAACGACGTTCATGGAGAATGCTGCAACAGGGGCTTGTGTTTTTGGTGTAAAAATCGTCGACATGCTTGGAGTAGTGCAGCACATTGCCTCAGAATTGGTGTGTGGAGCAACAAAGCAGAAGATATATGTTGAAGAAGTTCAAATCAGCTTTATGTTGAACAGTGCTTTTTTAAAATTGTGTTTAGAACAAAGAGTTTATTAGTTTAGTTTCAGTTTATTTTTCCTAGTTTTAACCTTCTTGATATATAGAATATGGTTCTGTTAATTGTTTTGTTAGTCGTATTGTTATATACACTGGTTTTCAACGCTTCAAATCGTTCGTTATTCGAATGCTAAGTTATACCCCACCATCTTACTGCACAAATAAATCAAAAATAGCAGAAACTACAAATATCGTACCTTTGTATGTGAGTTTGTGCTAATCTCTTTTTCATAGCTTTTGTCAAATCTACAACAGCCCACAAAGTAGGGGTCTGAGGCGAGTAGAATATATGTAGACCTTACCTTTACCTCAAGTGTGTGCGGTAGGGAGGTTGTTCCCTCGGCCCCAAAAAAAAGACGTGATGAAAGTACAAGAGGCAATAGGTAGTAACAAAACAACAAATAATAGCAGAACAATATTACAACAAAATGATACTATAATTGAACTACATGAAACAAGAAATATCAACAAAAAAAAAAAAAAAAACAAGAGACTACAAGCGTAGCACTATAAACATAAATTGGTAAATATTTGACGGAGACTAAAAGTGTTCAGTTTCGACAAACTTAAGGATAAAAAATGTAGAATGTGCGCATTGCCTATTTTATGACATATATACAACAAACATACTAACCGTGATTTCACAAATGAGGTCCGGGAAGAATACAATCTACGCAGATCTTACCTCAATCTTGTGCCACATAGAGAGTGTTTTTGGTAGACTCTCGGCTCAAGAAATTTTATGGTATATATCAATCATAATATATATTTTTTCTTGCTAATGAAATGCAACATCAATTATATACTTTTATTAAACTCTGAACCAATAGAGAAAATACAAAAAAAAAAAGAATAAAAAAAGAAGAAGTCAAACACCACCAGTGACACTACCATTAAAGATCTCAATAGTGTCACCTTGACAAACATGATGCCATCTAAATGAATGATCATCATCCATCACATTTTGTTTATAAATAAAAAAATACCCTTCTTGTGGTAGCTCTAGTTCCAATTTTTGCAACTCTTTCTTCAAGTGTCCCACATTGTCTGACGGATTAACTTCGATCGGAATTTTCTTAGTACCACATTTTGATAAAACCCTAATTCTTAACTTCTTCGATCCGTATCCATTATTCACGGACGATCCTGAAGAAGTTGTTGTTATTGTTGTTGTTGTCGGTGCGGACGTAATGATATTAGTACTAGGCCTAGGCCTGATAGTAACATCGATTTCCGAATTATCTGAAAGTCCATAATCTTGAAGACTATGATGATCGATCAATTCGATTCCGTTCGCACGCGTGACTAATTTACTCACGTGTACGCCTTCCATTTCGCGAATTCTCTCTTTTACCCTCCGAACGCTATCCGTAACGTCAGCCTCTAACGCGATGCCTAGTTTGGACGTCGGCATTTTGAGGAGGAGGTGGATTTTCCTCGTTCGAGACGACGACGATTGTTCCGCCTTGACCCCGTTATTCTTGTCCGGTTCGGATTCTACGACGAGTTGAATGTGAGAACGATCGAGGATATCGGAATAATGAACATTTAGATGATCGTCTAGAACGTTACCTTTGAAGATTAGGGTTTGTTTTGGTATAGGAATACCTTGATCTCTTTGGATCTTGTATTTGATCTCTAAAATAGTGTCAAAATAGCCAACTTCAATTTCAAATGGCATACCTTTTGTTGGTTGAAAGTACACATCCATTTACACAAATCTTTCTTCTACTCGTGGGAATATATTGAATATGTTATTATTTTCGTAGCTTAAAGTATTCACTCTAAATTTAGTCAAAAATAAGACTTTGCAGTTTGCACAATTTAAAGTTAATAAATGATAGGGTACCTTAAATATAGGTGAAAGAAGATTCAACAAATTTGAATTTTGCTACTAAATCTATGGATAGTTACAACAATATCCGATATTGGAGATATTGTTGCTACATGGAATTAATTACTTATGGGTAAAAGTTTTTATACACACCCGATATTTACATCAATCTAATGAATACACGACTGACAACACATATGTTCGTACACTTTGTTATTATAATGCACAAACATTATTAAAGAATTATAATAACTGTAAATTGTTAATTATTGTATCTTATAATACTTTTTATGTAGTTTATGCAAACTTTATTTCAAAATATTTAAAGATTTTATGTTTGAATTCACGGTCAAAGCATAAAATTTGACTCTCGAAAGTCCAAATTATGACACATAAATTGAGACGAAGGGAGAAGTTAGCTAATACACATTATCATCTTAATTTGTCACTTAATCATGATAAATTATTATTTTATTTTCACTTAGATAATGTTTAAGTTTGTAAAAAAAAATGGAAAAGTAAAAAAATATTTATTAAAAATAGAAAGAAAGAAAGACTATATACTTTTAACAGTAAATTATACTAAATATTTTATAATAATATCCAAGATATATAAAAATTTTATAATAATCTTACTTATCACATTTCGACAAAATCATAGTCCTTAATTTCTTCGTCCATTTTTGTTATTCACGGACGATTCCAAAGAAGTTGTTGTTGTTGTTGCTGTAGGTGCGGTGCAACAATAATATTGTGCCTGATACTAACATCAATTACAGAATTATCTGAAAATCCGTAATCTTGAAGGCTCAGATGATCCATCAGTTCGATTCCATTCACACGCACGACTAATTTGCTCACATCTACACCTTTCATTTCGTGAATTCTCTCTTTTACCCTCCGAATGCTATCGGTAACATCCGCCTCTAACGCGATGCCTAGTTTGGCCGACATTGGGGTTTTGAGGAGGAGTTTGATTTTCCTCGTCCGAGACGACGACGACGATGACGATTGTTCCGCCTTGACTGGGTTATTCTTGTCCGGTTCAGATTCTATGACGAGTTGAAAATGAGATCGATCGAGGATATCGGAATAATGAACATTTAAATGATCGTCTAGAACGTTACCTTTGAAGATTAGAGTTTGTTTTGATACACAAATACCTTGATATTTTTGGATTTTCTCTTTCACCTCTAAAATAGTGTCAAAATAGCCAACTTCAATTGCAAATGGCCTTGCCTTTGTTGGGTGAAAGAACAGATCCATTTTTTCGAATCAGAATAACAATATCTGAACTATCAAATCAATTAGTCATCGAGAATTGAATAGTACAAATTCTTTAGTCTGAATTTAGTTAAAAAAAATAGAACTTTCACATCTTAAATAAATAAAAAAAGTGGTGAAGGAAGATTCATAAGATTAGATTTTGCTACTAAATAATATATGGAAAATTCAACAAATATCTGATATTATATGAGCAGTCATTTATTTTTTTGCACATTCTTTAAATGTTCTTTTTTGGGTAAAAATCTAAGATCTTTTTTGTAGTCTCCTATTTAATTTATTTACTTTTTTGATTAGATAATTTTGATTCAATATTTAATAAAATATTCAGCATTTTAAGAATATCATTAATTCGTAATTAATTAGCATACAAGTGGACATTATATTGGTATCACTAAATTATAGTTAATTAATATACATTTTTACCTTGATTTATCACTTAATTAGCGCAAATAATATTTTATAGGATATTATTCATTGACTTGTGGTATTTATAGAAAAATGATTAAAATTTCGTTCTTATATTATGGAAGTTTAATTATATGCGATGATTAATTCTCTATATATGACAGGGAAGTTTCATTTCAATACTTAATATTTTTCCTTCTGAGATAAATTAAATTAGGAATTCTTAGACTAGACATTCTTTAAATTAAATCTTATATTTATCCCTTTACTGATATACAAATCTTTATTATACTAAAAATGTTGTCCCTTAGTTATTGATAAATTATAATCTTAATCATCATATTTCATGACTAAGCACATTTAACTTTTAATTAGTTAAAATGTAATTCATCTTATAATATATACGAAATGTGTTAAATTTAAGATTGTTTTAAGAACTTAATCACCCTTATATCATATATGGAATAACATACAAACTTAACATAATACTCGAGTAATTAAATAATGTAATATTTGATAATATATTCTTTAAATTTGTAAATATTCAGAAGCAGAGAAATAAAAAAATACACATTTCAAATAATAAAAGTTAAACGTGTTCATCCAAATATCACAAAGACCGAAATAAAAATTTATCGATATTCGACGGATAAAGGCATAAATTTCCATTATAGATAGAAATTAGGAACCTGCATCAATATATGTATATATTTTTGTATAGTTTATCTTTTTCCATTAGTTTCGAAGTATAGTTGACAACTCAAAAAAAAAAAAAAAAATTAACACATAATTTTCAATCCATCTTTTGGGGATCCATCAAGTTCTTCTTGTGAAGCATATATACTTATCGATTTGGATAGCGAGCGTTTTATCCTTAATATAATATTTTTTGACATAAATTCAGACTTCATTACGTTGTTTGTATCGAATATCAAATGAGAAACAAAAGAAAATGTACACTTGTTAGAGATAAACCCCCTAGTTTGTTTTTTTAAAAGAAAACATGCCATTTGTTTATAGTTTTTTTTTCATCTAGTGTCGGTCTATATTTGTTTTGAAACTCGATTAATTTAAATTTGAGTCGAAAAATTAAAGCCTCATTTTGGAGGTAAAGTGCTCTTTATCACATGTAATTTTATTTTCACAACTCAAATTCGAAACTTATGATTAAGAATAAAGCCGTACTTACTATTTTATTGCAAATTTTGGCGGTCCATATACGTTTATAGTTCATTAACCTAAAGTATGATAATAAAAGCAAAGCATGTGAATATACAAAAAGCAAGCACTACCAGAACTTAGTGGAAGAATGTATACCTAATTATTATTTAATCAAATTGATTAATTAACTTATCTTCATCAAAGCAAAACCTGTAATTAACTTAGTATTATAAGTTTTGAATTAGTACCATCTAAATTTAAAATTTTAAAGAACAATGAAAATACACTAATTAAGTTTAGTGGATGTGCTTTTCTAGGTGGTGGGCAACAAATGAGTGAGTACAAAAATTAATAAATCTTAATTAGATTATTTTTTCTTAATTCGTTTATTTTATTAATCTCACGAGAAGCAAGCTCAACGAAATATTTTTTTAAAAATATATCCTCGTCAGAAGCAACCTCCTCGAGCCGTGTGCCAATCGGCGGGGCAACGTGCAACTGTCGGTAATTTTTTGGGATTAAGGCTAAACACTGTTAATTAATCTGTGATTAGTATAGTGTTGGGTGTTATGGTGTCACGTGTAAGTCTTGTGATGGACTTGGGGGACAATTCTTTTAAAAAAAATTAATTAATTTTATTTTCACATTAAAAAGTTTAAAAACTAACCTAGGATGTGGGATTTAAGGATAGGCTAAATATTAAATCACGGAGATTGGTGAAATGAATTGGAAAAATTAAAAAAAAAGAAGGTACTTATAAATTCTCTTTAATTATTGTAGGCATCAAAATTTCATGAAAAAATTAATTTGGATTAATATCTTGCTCAAGATCAATTCAAAGTATTGTTCGAGTTTTTTAGAGATTAAATACTAATACGAGAACGTTTAACATTATTCTTCATTCGAAAAATACGCTACGTTAATTCAATCCTCTATTCAAAGCGAACGTTTAACATTATCCTTCATTCGAAAAATACGCTACGTTAATTCAATCCTCCATTCAAAGTGAATAACTTAGAGTAGAAGAATCAATGGATATATAAAGTTTCACTCGCAGTTTTTATTGGTAAATCACTTTTCTATATATTTGTTTGTGATTGTAATTGTTTAATCTTCATACTCATCATTCGTTGCAAAGAATTATAAGTTTCAACACTTTTATCCAATAAGTAATTGTTCAACAAAATTTATTCTAGCATTTAAAAGTGTTTTTCAGCACTTGATGCTTATCAACTAAGTCAAATGTTCTCATGTAGTATACTTTCGCTGTCCCATTTTATATGATTCTTTTTTTTTTATAATCGGTTCCAAAATTTTCAATAATAACAACAATATATTCAGTGTAGTCCCACGAAATAAAGTTTGGGGAGAATTAAGTGTACGCATATCTAGAGATAGAGTTGTTTTTGATAGATACTCAGTTCAAAATAAAAACAGTCTAAAAAAAAAATATTAAAATTTAAAAATAAAAAGAGCAACAGATAGTACAATAAATAATAGATAGTAGTAGAATGATACTAAAATAAAATATTATTATAATCAAAATACACGAAACAACAGATAGTTACTATTCCAAAATGCTGTTATAATCTGCTACAATACGTTAAATTACATAGAACTACATAGAACTGTTTTAAGTGAATGAATGAAATTATACTATTTCTCCGCTACATTTTATATGACACACTTTCTTTTTTACTCCGTTCAGAAAAGAATGTCATCTTTCTATAATTAAAAAAAACTAACTTTAAAATAATTTACAATCACTTAAATATTCAAGGATTATTTTGAATCATAAGTCTTAAAATTATTATTTTTTAAAATATCATATCAAATTAAAAGGTATCACATAAAATGGGACAGATAGATGGAGTATATGTTATAGTAATAAGAGACATAGGGAACATGAAGACAGGTAGCCTTATAGTTACATCTCTTTTTGTGAAACCTTTGAAAGTGGGCACAGATTTAGATAGAAAAGTGGAAGACACATTTTTTAATCTTTTTTTACAGATTGAGAATCTTTTGTGGGACTAACAACATGAAATGACTTGTACTATAATAACTCTAATCAAACATAGAGTAATCCCCACATTTGTATTTGTGGATAATATAAAAGAATTTTTATACTATCAGGTCAATGATAGATCAAGTCAGATAATTATAGGGCCGGGGGATATAGAAAATTAAGAGTGTATTGTCTTGCTATCCATTCTAGTAATCACATAGTATTACTGATCTTGTTTCTTGTTCTTTAATTTCTACTATATGTTATTTTGTGTAGTTTGATTATAGTAGTATTTTATTGTAGTATTGTGCTGCTTTTTGTTATTATCTGTTGTTTTTAGTATTGTCAGTTATTTCTTTTATTTTCGGTACTTCTTTTTCTATATTATTTTTATCTTGAGTCGAGGGTCTATCGGAAATAACCGTTCTACATTTGAGGTAGATGTTAGGTCTGCGTACACCCTACCTTTCTCAGACCCCACTTTGGGATTACACTGGGTCTGTAGTTATTGTTGTTGGTCAATCTTCTTACCAGTCTGTCTCCTTTCTCTTGATTAAATATAGCAATATCCGAGCTCCAACTTTGCTTACGTTCTTCACCGAAATTTTCTCGTGTGTTATAATCTTTTGCATGTGTTGGTTGAGACCATTAATCAAAAAATCATTAATAATGACTTCACCAGGTTCTAAGGATCGACTTGCATTCCCTCATCCCACCTCGTCCAACCCTCTGGTCGTCTACAAATAATGCACGTAAAAAGTACAACAACAACAACAACATACCCAGTGTATTCCCACAGCGTGGGGTCTGGGGAGGGTAGAGTGTACGCAGACCATACCACTACCTCAGAGGTGAGGTAGAGAGGCTGTTTCCGATAGACCCCCGGCTCAAGACAAAAAAAAAGCCTAAAAATAGGCTAAAAAGTGAAATTAGTAATGTTTTATACTGTTAGGGTATATAAGTGTAAATTCTTTTATTGAAACAGATCCAAAATGTGAACAAACATACAATCAGAGTCATGTCATGTTTCATATACTATAACCAAAATGTTGTACTCTTTTTTAATATTATGCTTTATTAAACTCCAACACCCACTATAACCATCTTTTTCTCTGACTCTCTAATGTCCCACCATTGTCTTTGGCTTTTCCATAATTTAAATTAATTTAAACATTATATTTTTAAAAAAAAAGATACCTACAACTCCACTCTTCAATATCCCAAAGTTTCTTTTTTTCATGTATACTTTGTAATGTGCCTTTAGAGAGAAAAAACAGCACCATATTTTGTCCTTGATGAAGTCCTATCACTAGTTTTAATTTACTACTTACAACAAGACAACAACTAGAAGAAGAAGAAGCAGCTGGTTAGTTTGATTAATTTCTTGTGTTGTTCTTATAGTTTTTGCCTATCTTGCTTGGATTCTTCAAAAACATCGACGGGTGCAGGTCAGATCCTCCAAAAGTAGTGCATTTTTGGAGGATTCGACACGGGTGCAACAATAGTTTTGGAGAGTCTGAGCAACATAGGTTTCTGTTGCTTAGATTTCATGATTATACTAGCTTTGTGTTAATTACCTTATGTCTTCTTCATTAGTCCTTTGTTAATTAAGTTCATAAAGAAGAATTGAATGTGTTTTGTTTATTTGAAGTTATAGAACAAAGATCTAATATTAACAAGAATTGTGTTTTGTTGTAAATCTTTCCTCAATTAACTTATCATAGTTTTGTTAATTTTCTTGAATTTATATAACAAGTCATATTGGACAAAGATGAGTACTTCAAGTACTGGAGCGACATGGACAGTGATGATTCATATAACTGATTCCGACTTACTCAGAATTTAGGTGTGATAGTAGTTGTAGTTGTTGTATAGAATTAATAAGTCATATTGAGTCATCACACTTAGTTGATAAAGTTTTGGATGGTGGAAAGACCTAGCACTGATTAAATTAGTTGTTAAATATTTATCACAACCAGAAAAGGTGGAGCCAGGATTTGAACGTTATGGGTTTTAAATCCTAGGATAGTGACATAAGGTGTTAGTTACTGAGTTCTGAATTTAATTTTTGTACATATTCAGTAGATTTCATAATACAAATACATAGTTTGGAGTTTGGACTAAAACTACTTTTGTTCGGCCTAACTCATAGCTAAATCTCTAGCTCCGCCTCTGATCTCCGGCTCTCAGACTATATTAGCTAATTTATGGTGTTGCCTTTGCAAAGTGATACCAAAATTAGGAAAGCAACCACTAATGCTTGTATTAGGATAGACGGTCTACATCATACCCCTTGGGGTGCGGCCCTTCCCTGGACTCTGTTAAAGCGGGATGCTTTGTGCATCGTCAGACTGCCCCATACTAAACTGTAGATTTCATAATCTTTTGTGATTTATAATAGAATCTTTCCTTTTGATAGTGTGAGTTACGTTGTACAACTTCCTGTTTCATTGAGTGCTAACATGTTCGGACTTTAAATAACACAGTGAACCTAAATTCCAGTTTCAAAATGCTAAATGTACATCAAACACAATAAAATTTGTATATATATTGATAAAAGACGGGCAGCCCAGTGGATGAAGCATCCCGCGTTCATGCAGGGTTCAGGGAAAGGCCGCACCACGAGGGGTGTCATGTAGGTGACCTACCCTTAAGCAAGCATCAGTGGTTGATTCCACAGCTCAATCGGTCACACATCGTTGCTGATAATGGAGTAAAAAATTACAGAATTCACGAGGTTTCAACTGTACCCGGAGGAAAATACGAAGAAATTTGATTCTTGAATTTGTTGCATCAGCATGCTGTACACAATTTGTTTAAACTTATAGTATATGTTTACTTAACCAGCCCTTTTTTGTTGTTTTATGCAGGACAATGTTAGTAATTTGTTTCAATTTGATCAGTAGATAGTGTTAATAAGTTGTTAATATTTAACCAAAGATGCAAACACCAAGATTCAATCTTGAAGTTGAGGCCTTGTTTGAAGATGATTCTGATATTACTAGCCAAGTCGCGTCTAACATATGCGCGGGTGAAACGTTCATGGATCCTTCCAGGAACAGAGTTATAGATTTCACTCAGTTGTGTTCAGAACCTGTGTCACTTGACTTGTCTCTTAGCCAGGATTCGATAGGCGGTTTTTCAGTATCCAGCACAAGTGAAAGCAGCAATGAACTTGCAACTACACAAGCTTCGGTATCAGGACCGGGATTTCAACGAGTTTTTAGCTGCAATTTCTGCCAGAGGAAATTCTACAGTTCACAGGCACTTGGTGGACACCAGAATGCACATAAAAGAGAACGAACACTAGCTAAACGTGCTATGAGAATGGGCGTTTTCTCAGAAAGGTACGCTAATTTAGCGTCTTTGCCTTTACATGGATCTACAATAAGGTCTTTAGGGATCAAAGAGCATGCTTCACTACACCAGATGTCTGCACCAGCAATTAGGCCATTCGATTTTAAAACAAGCGCGAGATTTGAGTATGGTAATCGCCAGAGTCCACCTTTGTACATGGGAAATGATGATGCTGATCAATTAGTACTATGGCCTGGCAGTTTCCGTCAAGTGACGAATCCCGGTACCTCTCATACTAATTTTGCTCTTGCTGGATGTTCAAATGTGACATTGACTCCATACGTCGAAAAAGACGAACCAATTGCACCAGATCTCACCCTGAGGCTTTGAAGAAATTTGACAGCAAATACCACAACATCATTTAGCTTTCTTGTTTCTATCTGTACAGTGAGATATATTGTCCTATGTGTGGATACTATGTTGCTTGGATTCTTCAAAAATGCCGTCAGGTGCTTGTTGGATCCTCAAAAGTAGTGTATTTTTTGAGGATCCGATATGGGTGCTGCAACATTTTTAGAGAGTCTGAGCAACATAGCTCACGCCAGTGTGATTCGAACATTAAATGTTTGTTTTACAATTTGAATGTATTAGTTATGACTTGTAACGGTTATCTTGCTTGGTATTCGCACATTATAAGATTGTGTTACTTTCATGTATGGACGACTATAACTATGTGTGTGTGTGTGTGTGTTGATGTCTAGGCATGTTTGTGTTAATTGCAAATCGGATACTCTCAAGTATGTGCTTATTTACATGAAGTGAGCCTCAAAGCACATATAACATTGAGTTATGGACTTTCTTTTCGTTATTATTGCTTTCATTAGTCGTTGTTCGTAATAGTTAAAGGGGTACTGGGACTGAAAACTCCAGCAAGAGAAGAGCATTGAATTGGTCACAATTTTTATATCAGTGTGATTTCAATGTTACAATTGATGATCAAAGTGTATCAAGTCTTGCTTTGAGATGTTTGAGGCCAACACTAAGCTCTGTTTGTGCGCGGTGTGTGTGTATATTGCATGTGTTACAACTCGTGAAGATATATTACATGTTGTACTCTGCCTGTATGAGCATGCTCACATTGTTGGTACCAGACCTGAATAAAGGAGGAGGGTTGAGGTAGGTTAACTACGTCATTGTTATTGTGCAACTTATGAAAATGGAAGTACAAGACAGACTAGAAACTCCTAGTACAACATAAACTCAGAGTTGTGAAAATCCTAGGAAGGTTTTTGTACTAGTTAGGAAATTTCTATTATCAGTTATATTGCTCGGACTCTCCAAAAATGTCATCACACCGATGTCTGATCCTCCAATAATGCATTGTTTTTGAAGATTCCGAGACGCACCTGACAATATTCTTGAAGATTATCAGAGGTGTAAATACAAGGGTTATGAAAGATTCCTAGGCAAGTTCTTGCACATGGTTTGGAAAGCATACTAAGGACCACTTTAGAAATGGACTGTTCGATTGGAACATGAAAACGTGACTGAATTGGTCCTAGTTACTCTTTGGAGCTAAGTGACGAAGGGAGATTCTAGAACTCGCAAGAGAATTCAATGAATTTGAAAGTTTCATGTACGGTCCAACTATTCTGCACCAGGAATTATTTCCATTATGCACGGGGTTCGTGGAAGGGTGTGAACACATTTATCTGAACTCAATGCTTGTTACTCAAATTTGGTGCCATCAATTTGACTTGGAAAAAATTGACCTACTAATAGTGGCTGTTGCTCTATACCAAATTGGACTGCTTTTTGGGCTTTTTCAAACTGTATACTCATTTCCCAAATTGGGTCAATTGTATACCTGTTGACTTATTGAATATACTACCTACCATACTTTGCAAACAAAATGATTATAATAGATTTTACATTACTCAGCAGTTCCAACAAAGCAGAATAAATAATAATCTTAGTTTTTATTTATTACAAATTTTACCTAGTATAGTAATAATTTGTGGATAATAGTGTGTATACTACACAATTATTAGCAAAATCATGGTACTAATAGTTCCCTTTTGGAAGTACTGGATATCGATACTGCGAGGTAAGACCTTTTACGAGTAAGGTTAATTGGAGAAAAAAAAAGTAAGATTAATTGAAGATCGGGAAAAGTTTATTGGTAAGAGAAAATCATTTCTCACCCACTCCTATCTATCCTATGTTTTCAAGGGAGAGGTTGGAATCGAAAAGGACAAGACAAGTAAATAGGACAAGGGGTGTGTTAGGTATGAAAAATATTTTTCTATTTTCTCGTATTTGGTTGGTCAAAAAATTTAAAAAATATTTTTTTTAGAAAAACAAGCTCCTTAAAAATAAAGAAAATGACTTCTCTAATGAAAGTAGAGAAAATAGATGGCATTATTTCATCCGCACCCTCACAATCATCTACCCCCAGCACACCCCCACCCTACCTCCACAATTTTCTTGTTTTTTCTACCCCAACCCCAACCCTCACCCTTACCCCCCATCCCACCTCCACCCACCAACCCCATAAACTTGTTTTTTAAAGACCAGGTTCCAGTATCGTATTGCATTGTGTTGGATTACATCGTACTGTATTGTTTTAATGAATGTAACTTTTGGATAAATTGTAATGTTTCCCGTTATTACATAATCACACATCAATAATTTGAATGATAAATCTACTAAAAAAGTAGGATACGAGGTAGGACTACTATAAAAGGTAGGATAAATGATAAAATAGGATTATTAAATAATAAGCATAAAATGGGGCTTTTTATTGTTACCTAATCATGAAATCAAGCCATACCATATAATATCATTGGTAACAACTATTCAAACATTGGGACAAGATGAATAGCTTATCACATCACACCGCCACATCACCATACTTATTCAGCTAAATCTGGGCTCTAATACCAATTGTTGATATTGTTCGCTTTGGGCCAAGTCAGGGGCGGACCCACATAGTCTCCTCCGGGTGCTCGAGCACCCATTAATCTTGTATCGAACTATATATATGTATATAGAAATTAAGAACAATCGGATAAGATTTAATGGCGAGCATCCATGACACAAATGGCTTGATTGGTGCAATGATTGTCTGTGTGTGCTTAAGGTTATTTTAATTCCTTTTGCGCCTGAGTTCGAATCCTACTCAGCACATATTCCTTTAATTTGAAAAATCAATTACTCTTCTCCCCTTATTATTGATTAAATGTAGTCACAACTTCCTTTTATGTTTTTTTGTTCTTTTTTCTCTTTCACTCCTTTTGCTACTTTTTTTCCTAAAAAGAGTGTATACAAAGAAAAATAACTTTTCTTTTTTATTAATTCAAGATAAGATTTATTCTAATTTTTTTATCAATTATTTTTGTTATCGAGTTAAAATATGATGGTTCTTTTCATGACAAGTGTTAAATTTGTGCACTTATATTTTGTGATTGTCAGTTAAGCGAGGGTGTAGTTAGATAGAGTCAAGGGGGTTCATTCGAATCCTCTTCGATAAAAAATTATATTTATAAATAGTTAAGGTTATATATATATATATATATAAAATAAAAAAAAAAATCTGTCACTGTTAAGCTAAGGAAGCACCCACGATCTTAAAATCCTAGATTTGCCACTGGGCCAAGTCTGAACTATTTTCTCCAAAAAGCTTCACTCCGTTAAGAGATCTTGTACGTTATATTTATCTTTTCAATCCTTTCAACTACCAAACGTGAGAATTTTATTCAGAGACTTAGCAAAATTGAACTCCATCCTAATTGAGAAAATAATGACATAAACTCAAAAAGATAGGCAAGTACTTTGTCCTAAAACATATAGTACAAGGTAGTACTAAGTTCAAAGGATAGACATTAATTAACTTTGTCCTAAAATGTATAGTAGTACAAGGTAGTAGTACACATTACACAAACTAATTAATCTCACCAACTAACATTGATATTATCTCATCATTCTCAAAAACCCAAATTAAAGGTCCATACTTTCCCATCAAGGAAGCACCCATCATCTTCTCCAAATACTCAAAAAGCAAAAAAATGATGCATATGACCTTTTATTGGGGGAAAAATGTTACCATTTTGTTTGATTTCTGGAGAAGTAATTCATGGACTAGCTATTCAATCACTTTACTAGCTTGTTTTATCTTCTCCCTTTTTTATCAGTACATGGAAAATCATCGTCAACGATTCAGAATTAAGAAAAATTATCCTCCTCCTCCTCCGGCGCCGCCGTCTGCGGCCGTGAATGCTCCTCTTCTTTACACTTTTCCGGCTGCCGTACGCGGCGGCGGCGGCGGTAAGTGGAATAATTACTCGGCGAGATTCGCGACGGCGTTACTGTTTGGAGTTAATTCGGCGATTGGGTATTTGCTTATGTTGGCTGTTATGTCATTTAACGGCGGTGTTTTTGTCGCCGTCGTTATTGGTTTGGCGATCGGATATTTGCTATTTAGGACCGGAGATGATGAGGGTGATGTCGTCGTTGATAATCCATGTGCATGTGCTTGATGAACTACTTTCCCCGTTCTAATTTATGTGATATTTTGGTTCAAACAATGATTGTAATTTTTTCATATATCGTTTAAGTATTTCAAATTATCAATTATGATGACTTATAATATTTGTTTTTACATAGTTTTCAAATACTCCATTCGTTTTAATTTGTTTGACTTATTTTCTATTTTTAATCCGTTTAAAAAAGAATGTCTGTTACCTTTTCTAGAACTTCTTTAATTTCAACTTTCTATATGACATTTTCAAAATCAGAAGATTAAAAGATATTTTAACACATTTAACATATCTTTAGTTTAAGATCACAAATTTTAAAAGTTAAGTTTTCAATTTTTTTAAATTCCGTGTCAAATCAAAATAATTCAAATAAATTAAAATAAAGGAAGTATATAAATTTTATTTCAGAAAACTTGAAGATTTCATGCTTAAATTTATGATTAAACTTAAATTGTTTGACTTTCTCACGTAAATTGAAAAGATGAAGTATTAATTAATGGGTTTGGTGGTTGTTTTTATCTATAGAGATTAAATGATAATAAAAATATTTTCTTTTTTTTAGATTAAAAAAAAGTTCGATCCTAGTTATAGTCGTCTTCTTTGTTAAAAAAATACATCGGAGAAAGGAATGCTAGTTGGCTCGATAAAATTGTAGCCCCAAAAAAAGATTCAGAGTTTGAATTTCAATAGTTCCACGTAATTGTTGTTTTTTTATAATTACCTAACTATAAAATCAAATCATACGGTAAAATATATTTTAAGTAATCATTAAAATAAACACGATACCAATAATTATAATAAGATACAAACAAAGTGCAATTAGACTTTCACTTTGTTAGAGAAAAAGAAAGAGATATTGCACAAGTACCTTTCTAAATTATATTTGAAGTTGCTATGATACACCTAAATTTTAGGGGGTTCTATTACCCCTAAACTCATCTTTTCTGTATTTTTGTGCTTCTTTTTGTTGACGTGACTGTCAAGTAGCAGAATATTTTTGTGCTCCTTTTCTGCTGACTTGACAGCCATGTCAGCACAAAATTTGTACAAAAATACAGAAAAAATGAATTTAGGGGGGATAACAGAACCCCTGTAAAATTTAGATATGTATAACAATTTCGAATATAATTTTGACGTGACTGTCAAGTAGCAGAATATTTTTGTGCTGACTTGACAGCCATGTCAGCACAAAATAAATACAAAAATACAGAAAAAATAAGTTTAGAGGGGATAACAGAATCCCTATAAAATTTAGGCGTGTCATAATAATTTCGGATATAATTTAAGGAATACTTGTGTCTTATCTCAAAAAGAAATTGAACAAAGACTCTTTAATTTGGCACAATAATAATTAAAAAATGATGAAAAAAATGTAACTATCTTATAACCCAATGATGTAACATTTAGGCAATCATAAAAAAGACAGGCCAATGGTCCAATTTTTAGAAACTACGTAGTAACTAGGGAATCAAAGAACATGACCTCTTTGTCCAATTTGAATAAGACATACAGTAAGAACATGATTTAACTACATTTATTTAGGACTTGACAGGTTACCACAACAACATATTAGTGTAATTTGATAAATGAATTTGTGAAGGATAGAGCTTATACCGACTTTATTCCTATTTCGTAGAGATAAAAAAATTGTTTTCGAAAGATAGAGATTACCGTAACATATTTAGTGTAATTTCATAAGTGAGTTTGTGAAGGATAGAGTTTATACCAACCTTATTCTTATCTCGTGGAGATAGAGAGACTGTTTTCGAAAGGTAAAAGTTATCACAACAACATATTTAGTGCAATTTCATAAGTGAGTCTGTGAAGGATAGAGTTTATATCGACCTTATTCTTATCTCGTGGAGATAGAGAGATTGTTTTTGAAAGGTAAAGATTAGCACAACAACATATTTAGTGCAATTTCATAAGTGAGTCTGTGAAGGATAGAGTTTATATCGACCTTATTCTTATCTCGTGGAGATAGAGAGATTGTTTTCGAAAGGTAAAGATTACCACAACAACATATTTAGGGTAATTTCATAAGTGAGTTTGTGAAGAATCGTGTAATATCAATTTTATTCTTAACTTATGGAGATAGAGACAGTTTTCGAAAGGTAAAGTATATGCATGACTTGATAGGTTAGGTGATTCAATATATCATATAAAATATATATTTGGATATTATCATTTTCACTTTTTTGGTTTTTGGATTAAAATTTTGATGAAAGTTTTAAAAAAAGAGTTGAGTATGTTAAGACCAAAGCAGCCGCCCCCATCAAAATACCTTCTAGCAAAAGTCTCCCCCCCACCCCACCCCCACCCCCACTCACCTTTCATTTTTCTTTGTTTTTTCTTTCCAATAGAATAATAATAATAATAATAATTAAAAAAAAAAGATACTTAATAGATTGCACACTAACTTATAGCTAGAATGTTTCATCATCGAGTGATATGATGGGATGGACGAAAATTCTATTATTAACCAGATGACTCAAATTCGCGTGTTGAGAAATAGAAAAACTCCTAGTAGGAAACCCTTCCCTTCAGATAAAAAATTCTATGCAATGTGAATTTACACTAATCAGGTCAATGATTTTAAAATATCAAATGGTTATAGTAAAAAATAAAACAAAATAACTTAATAGTACAATGAATCAACTTAACTTGATTATTGCATTTAAAAACGAGTAATTTCACCTGAATTTTTATATTTTGTACGAGAAATATGACATCGAATTTCGAATAATTTAGTTTACTACTACTAGGGGAAGGCTATATTTGGAGGCATTTACTTGTCAAGAGGAGAACAGATTTAAATACTAACAAAAACATGATATCCAAACTTAATCCCAATTACTTGAAAAGATTCCAGTTTAGGAACTTGTTAAAATTATATAATAAAAAAACTATAAAAATATAGAATATTCTAATTGAGATGGCTAAGAATTAAAAATTATCAAGCAAATAATATGTAGAGTTTAAGAGAATATACATGTTCACACCTATCTTTTGGTAATAAATAATGATATACCTACATTTATGTGCCGGCTATCAAAATGAAAAAAAATTTGCCAATTGAATTCCAGAATAATAATAATAATAATAAACTAATAATGTGCTAGGTTTATTATAATATAACAAGTTCAATGTTAGGTACTATAAAAATAGATGACATATATAATTTGAATCCATGCTTATTTTCAATTTCACGAAGCATTTCATTGTTTACTATATATGCTCCTCTTTGTTTTTGGGTGTCTTGATATATATTCATCGTAAAACTTTTCCTCGTTTAAATCTCACCCTTCATTTTCGCTCTGTCATTCTCAAATGCTGATAAGATTACTTTTAATTGGACAAAAAAAAGTCTCTCATCAAGTGATTTAACCAATAATGAGCCAAAAAATATTAAATAGTGATGTAGGTGAAAATTTATGTTCAAATTTAGCAAACTTTCAAAATTATTAGTGAATTACAACTCTATCGCATAATAATTGAGGCATTGGATATGTCTTTCTCTCCCATTTGTAAAATTTCTTTTAAATAAAGTACACACTTTAGTTGAGAAAGATATTTTTATAATTTTAAAATATTTTATACTGACGATATATATAATTTAATTTTATAATTTTTTTTTAAAAAAAAACAAATGATATGAACCAAAAAATCTCAACATGATTTTGTTGGTCGTCATTATTGTTTAAGTCAACTAAATTATAACTTATGTTCAATGTATTGGATGTATTAATTGATGTCACCATCGTGCCATGTGATGACTATCTTCTTCTTCCCTAATTTTCTGGTATAAAGCAAATTTATTTTATGTTTCTCATTCGATTTTCGATACGTATATTCGAATTTGATTAAATTTAAATCCATGCATTACATATATTATTTTTGGAGGTGACACTCCTAATAGGATTTTTTCTATTCTCAATGGTCGAACTCGAAATTTTTGATTAGAATAAAGAGATCTCGATCATTCAATTAAGTTATTAATTATTGTAATCTTATTAAAGATTTACTTGTAATTATATGAGTGACCTGATTATAAAAATATTGTTTACGCCGTTAGCATATAGGATTTAAACTGCAAGATATTCATTAGACTCAAGCTTGTTATAACAATAGTGTTTGTAACAACATATTATTATTATGATCAACATTTCTTTGAAACTATTTGTTTTATGTTATGTTATATTATTGGTCCTCATTACAACACGTCTAGATTAATCAACACATTTTTATAACAATTATTATTTTGATTCTAGAAGATATAGCTTTTGCCTCAGCTTTTTCTTTGAATTCGAAGACTTTACAATTTCTTATTGAGATAAGCAAGCAGAGTTTTTTGAAGTTTTACGAGAGAATTGATTCAAAGAAAAACAAACAATTTGACTCTAACTCACTAGTCAAGATTCAAACTTTACAACAATTTATGACCTAGACATTGTACAACAATTTATGACCTAGACATTGTACAACAATTTATGACCTAGACATTGTACAACAAATTATGACCTAGACATTGTACAACAATTTATGATCTAGACATTGTCACGACGGATAGTGCATACACTACTAAAATATCACGATTTTCTCACTTAAAAATATTCAATGATTATTTATAGATATTTTGATTGAATTGATGAGAAAAAAATAGTAATATTTTCATATGAAAAAAATTAGAAAGTTTTCCACTATTTCAATGAGAATCTGTTTCCCAATATGCATTTTTCCAATGAGCTAGTCGGTGGAAAATGAGTGGGAAAAAATCATGTTCCATAGCACAATTTTTTCATTGATTCCTGGTAGGAAAAACTTTTATTTCTAGTAGTGATAGACAATGACAGGAGCGGAGCCAAGTATGTAGGTCTAATGAGGTTCATTCAAATCCTCTTCGACGAAAAATTACACTGTTTATATATGATTAAAATTACTATTTATGTATATATAGTAAGTATTGAATCCCCTTTGACTTCTTCGTATATTTACTTTTTCATATTTTGAATCTCTTAGTGAAAATCTTGACTTCGCCACTGAACAATGCCAGAAACAGATATCACTACTTAATAAATAGTAATTATCATTCTTATTCACTGTATATTTGACATTTGAGCTTGAGCCTACTTAATCATTTAACAAACAAAACTTATTAGATTATCTTATTAATTAAATCTTGAGCCTAGTCAAATATGGGAAGCTAAATTTCCATTTACACAATATAATTTGGCTTTTTATTTCTATAATCGGCAGTTTTTTCTTTCTTTTTCACACCATTTTTTTTTGTAAATTGCCAAAAGCATCCATAGTATAGTATGAAACTTCCAAAAAAGCCAACAGAATTTACATTTATGAGTGGTTATCCATCATATCCATTGCATCAATGGTCCCTTAAGTTTGAGATAAGTCTATATTTATCCCTATTATATTACTATGTATTTTTAGTTCATGTGATCCTTTAAGTTTACGAAGGTTGATTGGGGTTACTTGTCTGAATCTTTTTTTCTCCGCTCACAATTTATTTTCACTACTGATAGATCTGTTTTACAATAATTTACTCGTATTTTTTGATTTTTCTGTGGATTATTACTGAAATCAGAGGAAAAAAGATCTCTATCGGGATAAATTTTTACTCTAGTCACCTAAAATTTTCATTAGTTTCAAATTTCAATGGCTTGTCTGGATGTTCGTCAGCTAGACTAAAAGTGCTTGATTTCTGCAAATTAGAGAACCATATATAGCCAAAATAAAACATCAGGGACTAAAATAGACCTACCCTCAAATTTCAGGGACCATTTGTGTGAAAAACTCTACTTAGTCAAATGTTAGAAAATTCATTTCTAATCGATAATGCAATTAAGAAGTTCGATACCCTTGTTCCAAAATATGATAAAACAGAAGGAGAGACAGAATATTCTAATCTTCTAGCTCATTTCCAAGTTCCAACAGATAATCAAAAGTTGACCATAAATTAATGTTGTCATAATGCATATTGTTGACTATTTCTGCTATGTATATATATATATATATATAAAACTAACCTTTCATCTTTAAAAATCTAAATATTTTTCCATTCATTGTATCAAATTCTAAGACATGGCTAGCTATGTCTGGTGGCGATTGATAGTAGTGATTATCAGTTCTGTATTGATGCAGAATCCGGTTTTTTCCCAGCCACAAACTAACTTGTTAGGCAAAGGATGCAGTCAATACAATGCAACAAATTTACCTGATTTCTTCAGAAGGCTTAATGCTAGTTTTGATGATTTAAGGAACCAGTTGTCTAATCAAGACAAGCGATTCGCCACGACACAGCAAGCTGTTTATGCTATGATTGAATGCAGAAAGTATCTGTCAAGAGCTGATTGTGTATCCTGTTATGATGCTGCTGTTTCTCTCATCAGAACTTGCTCTGGCGCGAACGGTGCTCGTGTTACCTATGATGGTTGCTTCCTCAGGTGAGTTCTTCTCTGCTCAATTCTCTGAAATATTTGTGTTTTTTGTGGAGATTCAAGTTCTTGTTTGAACTCGAATTTCGTTTGATTTTGTCAATCCTCTGAAGAAATGATTTCTGCTACATACCCTGTAGCAACATAGCAGGAGCCATAAGTTCCTTAAGGACAGTGAATACACGATCAAAGCTTCTTCTTTTTTCCGGTCATGATGGATCATATGGCGTTGTTAGACAAAATTCAAGAATAAGATTGTTGGTAACAGAAATATGTAAATCACTATTGGCCTGCATAGAATGCCTAATACTAACCTGTAAATAGTCTCTTAGTTGTCGGAGAAGCAATCGTCATGTTCTAAGATGAAGTTGTCTAATAGTTTCATTTCTTCGAAGAATCATAATTCCAAGAAAACCATCTTGTTTGATGTGGGATCATGTTTATCAGGTTGTGGTAATTCGATTCAAGGAAAATCGTTTAACTCAACACTGTGAAATGTAGAACTTCTCAATACGTAAACCTGTGTTGCTCAGATCCTTGAAGATGTCGTCTAGTGTGTGATGGATCCTTCAAAATTCATTCATTCTTAGAGGAACCGACATTTTTTGGAGGATCCGAGCAACATAGATGTAGACCACCTTCTGAAACAGTCTCTTTTCTCAGATGGAGAACACAATTCCAATTGTTAAATAGCACAAATGCCTTTTGAGTAAAAAAGAAGATTTCATAATGGCTGAACTATGTTAGAATGTAAAGATAAAAATGAAAGTAAAAAAAAATCCTTCTATTAACTTACATGAACTCGTTGGTCTATTGATTCTGTTTTTAAAGGTACGAGAGCAACAACTTCTACCAAGACACTACACTACCAGGAAATGCTGAGATCTGTGGGAACCGAACAGCATCTCAACCAAATGCTTTAAGCCCTGTGGCACTACAGCTCTTGAATGATCTTAGCATGGCAACTCCAAGAATTAGTGACTTCTTCGCAGCCACAAAGAGGGAAGCATCCGGTGTTACTGTCTATGGAGTAGCACAATGTGCTGAAACCATCACGGAAAGTGGCTGCCAAGATTGCTTGACAGTGGCATACAAGAACATAGAAGGCTGTTTGCCTAAATATGCAGAAGGAAGGGCTGTTGATGCAGCGTGTTTTATGAGGTTCTCGGATAGAGCCTTTTTTGCTGATAACAAGACAACTGATATCACACCGTTTCTTGGTGGAGGAGGTAGGAAATGAACTTCTCTTTTTCTCAACTCTTACTGGTGTTGGTTCTTTTTGAGACGAGTTTATAATGGCGGTGGTGTTTTATGCAGGAAGTTCAAACAAGAAGAAAGCCGCCATTATTGGGGGTGTAGTTGGAGGTGTAGGACTTATTTTGATTGTATTGGCTGTGTTCCTATGGTATCGACTATCACGAAAACCAAAGGCAGCTGAAAGAGGTAAAATTGGATGATCAATTCTTCAACCATTTTCAAATTCTTCCAAGTTCAAAGACTTAAATATGTTTCTTCTCGTCCTTCCGTGTATTTATGTTGCAACTGATCTAGTAGCTAATGTTCAGGTAATATACTGGGAGCAACTGAGCTGAGAGGCCCGGTGAGCTACAGCTTCAAGGACCTAAAAATTGCTACTAAAGATTTCAATGAAAGTACTAAACTTGGTGAAGGCGGTTTTGGTGACGTATACAAGGTATGTAACACTAAAACAGTAGGAGATCGTAAGTTTGGTCAAATGGACTAGATTATCTTGGATTTTCGATGACCACTATTCGTATTTATACACTGAATTTACTTCATTATGATGATTATGATGTTATTGAACAGGGAACTTTGAAAAATGGAGATGTAGTTGCTGTTAAAAAACTAGCAATGTTTACAAGCAGAGCAAAGGCGGATTTTGAGACTGAAGTTCGACTTATTAGTAATGTCCATCATCGCAATCTCATCCGTCTTTTGGGGTGTTCTAACAAAGGAACAGAGCTACTACTTGTTTATGAATACATGGCAAATGGCAGCCTTGAAAGATACTTATATGGTTGATATTTTTTGTCTATCCGGCTTACTATTTTCTCCGAGTCAAATCTTTATATGTTCAAGAAAAATCTAAACTCATCTTACCTCTCATGGTTTTGCAGGCGACAAACGAGGGATGCTCAACTGGAAGCAACGATTCAATATAATCTTTGGCACAGCTCGTGGCCTTGCATACTTGCACGAGCAATTCCACGTCTGCATCATCCATAGAGATATAAAATCCAGCAACATTCTACTAGACGATGAATTCCAGCCAAAAATTGCTGATTTTGGGCTTGTGAGACTTTTACCTGAGGATCAGACTCATGTTAGCACTAAGTTTGCTGGTACATTGTAAGTCAAACTGCTCGAGTTTCCTGATATCAGTAAAAGCATTATGAAAACAATGTGAACAAGAACAATTCAATGAGATATAATTGACACAGGGGATATACTGCACCAGAATATGCAATTCATGGACATCTAACGGAGAAGGTTGACGTCTACAGCTTTGGTGTTGTCGTTCTTGAAATAATTAGTGGACGGAGGAGCAACGATATGCAAATCGAGCCTGTCACTGAATATCTCCTCGAACAGGCATGCTCTCATTTTCGAATGTACCATTTTTCTTATCACATTCTTACTAAGTACTAAATGCATTTACCTGTTGCATGGTGAAACAGGCATGGAAACTTCATGAAACTGGCACGCCTGTAAAACTGGTGGACGAGACATTAGACCCCAATGAATACAAGGAACAAGAAGTGAAGAAAATCATAGAGATTGCATTAATGTGCACACAGTCACCAGCAAATCTTAGGCCAAGCATGTCTGAAGTTGTTGTCATGCTATTAAGTGATCGTAGCACAGACTCGAGAACTCCTAGCAGGCCTACTATCATTAGCATGGATAAGAGTAAACAACTGGACTCATCCATGACAACGGGATCATCAGCTTCAAATGCAACCAACACTTTTACTGATTTCACTGGCCGCTAGCTACATAAAGTATGCTGTAACAAACAACAACTACGCTTCTGTCCCAAACAAGTCGAGCTCTCAAGATTATGTTGGCACCTTAGCATCTAACAGGCCAATTCCTTCCTTTTTTCCCCACTTTTTTTATTCTTGTCCTCATTGTAAGATAGATGATTGGCTCTTATATATTCATGTTTACATAAATAGTAAGAAGATGGAAGTATGAGCAAGAGTAAAACATTTATATAACATTCCAAAATTGCCCTTTGTGGCATCACTTACAAAATACTAAGCTCCCGTTTGGTCATGAAAACCAAATAGTACCAAATTGGAGTTTGAGTTGTAGTTGGAGTTGGAGTTGTGTTTGGCTATGAATATAAATTGGATTTGTTTTTGAAGTGAGAATGAAAAAAGTGAAAACAAGTTTTAAAATTTTGTTAAAATTTATGGCCAAACACCTTTTCGGAATTCAACTCCGGAAATTTCTATGGCCAAACGCCCACTAAGTTTTTGAACAAAAAACTTCCACTACATTTAGAGTTAATATCTCAAAAGGTCATTGAACTATAAGAAATTATCTAGCAAAGTCATTAAACTTTGATTTGTATCAATAAAATCACTCAACTTAAAGACTATTATTTTCTAAAATCACTCAACTACATTTATCATTAAAACAAATGACAAGGCAAAATAAATTAATTTTTTATGTCATGTAAATATAAGTCCCTCATTAAAGAATTTATTCTTTATTATTATCATTTGGTAAGATTGTCTAAAAATTAAGAAAGTTTTGATACCTTTCACAAATGATGGGTATTATGGGTTTTTCATATTTATAAAAAATATATATATAATTTTTGAGATCAAATGTATACCGTCAACTGAGCACAATATAAATTTTATCGGAAAAGGATCAAATATACTTATGTACTATCAAAAATAGTTTAAATATATTCTTCGTTATACTTTTGGTCCAAATATATCCATGTCGTTATTCTTTGGATCCAAATATACTCCTCTTAGAAAACTTCATATGCTCTTGAAAAAATCCAGTATGCTTCGTTTTAAGTTATGGGAATAATTTTAGGTAAAATTCCCACGGGGAGGATTTAAAATTGGGGTGATAATTTGATTCTAAGGTTGGCACGTGTTCTTTCATGGACAAATTTGTGCTAAAATATAATGAGAGGAGTATATTTAAATTCAAAATATAACAACATAAGTAATTTAGATCAAAATTATAACGAAGGGTGTATTTAACCTATTTTTATAATACAAGGGTATATTTAGTCCTTTTTCGTAAATTTTATTCTAAACTTAATCATTAATATCCCTCTCATGTACGATCCAACAGTTCTGCACCATGAATTATTCTCGTTATGGACGGGTCCGTGGAAGGGTGTACCGTGTGACCA
Organism: Jaltomata sinuosa; assembly: GCA_003996215.1. NCBI lineage: Eukaryota > Viridiplantae > Streptophyta > Magnoliopsida > Solanales > Solanaceae > Jaltomata > Jaltomata sinuosa. The sequence goes on along the minus strand of QJPP01000903.1, from coordinate 691,797 downwards.
CATTTATATCAACTCAATGCTTGTTACTCAAAGTTGGTGCCATCAATTTGACTAGGAAAAAATTGAACTACTAATAATGACTGTTGCACTATTCCAATTTGGACCCATTTTGGGCTTTTTCCAACTGTATACTCGTTTCCCAAATTGGGTCAATTGTATAAATGAAATAAACAAAAAATTTAAATTTATGGTTTAAGTTTTATTAAAAATTGAAATTGAAAAATTCTAAGTACTATCTTTTGAAGGGGATTTAAAGTAAAAAAATTGTTTAAACGACATTAGAAAAAAGGGACAAGGACAAGAATGGCCTGTCGATCGAAATAATTCCATCAAAATAGCCCAGGAATTGAAATCCCATTTTCTAGCCATTCTTTAGCTAAAACCGTCATTGTTGATCGAGATTTGTTGACTTTTGGCGGCTAAGTCCTCTTTCCTTTTTTTTCTTTTCTTTTTTTTGACATTTTTTTTGGCGGCTATTGTTGCTTTATTTATTTTTTTCGCTGCTTTATTTTATTTTTAAAAAAACATAGCTCTCCTATATTATTTTATTTAATTCTATCAAAATGATACATTTTTATACACATTTTTATGCAGATATATATTCTATACAACAATGATACAATTTACATACAATAATTATATATTTTTTATACATATTTATGCAACAATGATACATATACGTAGTTTTTAGAATAATGATACAGTTTCTATACGCATCTTATACATATACATATTCTATACAATAATTATATAGTTTTTATATATATCTACACTCAAAGGCTACAAACTGAAAATAATTTGATTGAGTGACTACTTCATGGCATAACTTTGGAAAAAAAGGTAAATTAATGTAATGGAAAAGAAAATGAAAAGACAGCTAAGCGGGGCAACCCGCCCGACACAAATTATACATAAGGATACGGGTACGGGCCACACATGGGAAATGGGGATATTTTTGGGGGTACATATATATACAAAAAGGGAGAGGCATCGCTTTAGCCCTAATTCTAATCGAAATTGAAAAAAAAAAAATGGATGATATGGAGATGCAGAAATCCAAACAGGATCGTATTAACCGCCACAAGAAGGAGACCGAGGATGAGGATCTTGGTAACAAGAAGCAGAAGATGAAGACGGAGACGGAGAAGCAGGATAGCATTAACGGTAGCAACAGCGTAAGTGAAATCGATCTGGAGAAGGATAAGGAGACGATTGAGACGGAGAAGATGAAGATTGCGACTGAGACGGAGACAGAGATGAATCAACAGGTTTCTCTACTAGCTTGTATATCTCTCTGACGTCATATCATTTATTTATCCTTCTTTTTTATAATAATACATAGGAGGAGGAGGAGGAGGAGAATGCTGCCATTGCCAAGGTTCCTCAGCCATCATCCAAACCAACAAGGAAGGTGGTATGTGTTTGTTTACACTCAACTCCATGACTCTTGTATTTTGTTATGTTATACATATATAGATTAATTGATGATTATTTGTGCTTTTCAATTTTGCTTCAGGAAAAGTACAGGCCCTTTTATTGCTCTCCAAACTCAGCCCATCTGTTTGCTCCGTCTATTCCCCATAATCCATGTTCACGACTCTGGCCCCATCTGGAAGCTACTGAACCAGAGGAACCCTGGGGTACTGAACCAGAGAAACCCTGGGGTATTGCTTCTCTTAGTCAGAATTGGTTCGGAGATCACTAACCTAGCTAGTTATAATATCTTTGTATTTTCCTGATGCTTATCTCCAAACCTAGTTATCTACGACTTGCTTTTCCTACTTTCGTGTGGTTGGTTATCAAACATTAATCCTTGTGTCGTTTGGATCAAATATCCTCTGGGATTTGCACTTTGTCAATCGATCGTATGAATGGGTTGTTGATAAGGCCAATCATGTTTAGGCCTTAACTCATGAATTGGCAGTCCGCTGTGAGAGATGATAACCATTCTATATCCTCAACTTTTGCATGGCAGGTTATAAGAAAATTCCAATTCATGTGATCATAGCCATTCGAATTTGCATAGTCACCTGGGCTCTCCCTCCTTTTAGAGTCCATTGCCTTATAAGCTGTATCTAGTATCTATCCGCCCTCCATGACCGTGTCCTAGGAATTATGTCGCTTTCATTCAGTTGGACTATTTGAAAGTGTCATAGAAACGTTCTTCCGGATGTTTCCTATTTGAAGCTCACTCATATTCCCAGCAACTGCAATGAGATAGATAGATGTCTTAAGGTAATAAAGTAGAAAAATATTATTTGAACTTCAAAATTCACATCTATGTTCCTGCCCTCGATGCAATGTTAAATGTGATTGTTCCTATAGTTACTACAAATCAATGTTTTATACTATATATTTCTGGACTTGTGTCAAACATTACTTATTTCTATGCTTTTGTTGCACTGTATATGGTTGATTGGTCTCTAGATTGATCTTGCCTATATGTAAGTCCGCTACTACCTAGTCTACCACCAGAGAGCGTTGTATCTAATGAATGTGTCCTAGCAATTATGTCTCTTTCATTCAAGTTATTTTTTAGGCTATTTGAAAGCACCTTAGAAATGACGTTCATGTAGAAAAAAGATAAAAGAAAAAAGAAAAATGAAAATTAAAAGTGGAGAGACAAATGAACATGGAGAGTTATAGTGTAGAGGGGCAAAAATGTATATGTTCTATACATAAAAAGGAAGGAAGAATATTTTTTAAAGACTTTTCTTATGAGGGGCATAAATTGAAGACCACTCACTTTTGAGGACACTCCATGTAATTTACTGCTTGTTATTTGCTGCAACGAAGATCCAACTGACTTGTTGCGAAAGTCATGAATCTTGTTACGTCGATATTTCTATCTTGCTATGTAATACATACTTATGGTTAGTTTTGATAGTTTTTAAAATTTATGGGTATAAATCATATTTCTTAGAAAAATAAAATATTGTTTCTCAAATATTATGACCAAACACATGGTGAAATTTCACCTAAATGGGTCTGGTTTGTTATATTATATAGTATATATATGGACCACTACAAATCTCAACAATTGTGTAATGCAGATTGCAGAATTATACTATATGATCTGTTCTGGGACCACAACAGCAAAGTCTCTTTTTTTTGTTCTTGTGATTAAACAAATATGGCCTACTAATTCCATGCAAGATTCAAATATCCACGTCCAACAAAGAGCTCCATGCATGCAAAATTCAGGAGATTTTTTTTTTTCCTTATTTGGTTGAATGCTTTTTATTCTTAAATTAAATTAACAATCTTAAGATTAGTTATATCACAATTATGATATAATGGAGAACCTTAACAACTCAATTGGTTAGCTATTTGAACTTTTACTTTTATTGATGAGGCTTCAATTCCCCCCCACCTTGTAATCTCTTTTCTTTTTTCCCTTATCCCTGCCTCCAATTTTAAATAAAAACAATTATGGTATTATTTTTATATCACTTCCAATGTGGGAGACAACTCCGAAATTACCCCTTAATATGATGGTATTCATTTCACCATATCCCTCGATGGTAAATAAAGTCGTCACTATTATTTTCTTGTACATCATAAAAAAAGGGTTCAAAGGTACATCCGTGTTTTACTGGGATTTCAAGTACTTCATTGTTAATTCGATGCAAAATTAATCCCATTATTCGTGATCTTTTAAAATCTGAATAAAAGAAGTGCATCTGCAACAAAACAAAAAAAAGAGTAAAAAGTTAACAAGATTTTGTGACGAGTCATAGGTCAATTATAATCTACCGGGGCCAAAAGACATCAAAATACCTTTGAAATTTCAAGAAGTGACTGTGACACTCACCTTGAAATTTAGAGTTAATATCTCAAAAAGTCATTGAACTATGAGAAATTATCTTGTAAAGTCATTGAACTCTGCTTTCTTTCAATAAAATCACTCAACTTAAGCCTTTTTATTTTCTAAAATCACTCAATTACATTTATCATTAAAAGAAAAATGACATGACAAAATAAATTATTTTTGATTTATTAAGATCATGGTTTTGGAAAATTGATATTAGGTCTTTTAGAGAATTCATGACTGCCACATTAGTATAACAACGATTTACAACGGTATATTACTCCTTCGTGTTAAATTAGTTGTTATATTTTGTTTTTCCAGAGTTAAATTATGTGAATTTTGATGAACCATTTAAAATATTTTTTTTTATTTTTATTTGTTTGACCTACTCATTTAAAAGAAATGATCTTTTTTCTTTTTTAGCAAATTTTTAATTCCAACTTTTTACATGACATGTTTAAAATCACAAGATTAAAAGGTATTTTGATACATTTGACATTTCTTTAATTTAAGACCATAAGATTCAATTTTTTTTCTTAAATTTCGTGACAAGTCAAAATAGATCAAACAAATTAAAATGGGAGGAGTATATTTTTTCATTAAATTGATATGAGAAAAGATGCAACTTATAATACTTTTTCTTACAATTTTTGAATCTCTAAATATTGATTATAAAATATTGAGGAGAACTGATTAAATTTAGTTCAAAAAATAATCAACTTGACTTTCGAAGCAAAAATGTATTTTATTGCTCTTTCTTCTTCACCGTAATGGAGCAATTAGAAGTTCAAATTTGCCGAGTGAATTACTATGTTGTAATTGTCGATGGAGATATTTTCTTAATTACTTTCTAATTTTCTTATATTGTGTTCTAGTTGATAATTTTAATTAGGAAAAAATATAGACTTTAATGTTATCATTTTTGTAATTAGTTTTGAAAGAAGCTTATGATACCATGTATCCACTTGTCAAGTAAAAAATTACCTCACACAAATAATATTTGTTATGTGACTCACAAAATAAAAGTTTTTTTTCAAAATTGGTTTCACCTAAAGACTAAAATCATTAATTATTAATTACTAATTAAGCTTTTATTAGTATTAAAGTAAATATTAATATTAAGTATTCTTTCTATTGTATTATTTCAGAGTTTGGGTCACGACTTTTGAATCACGGTAAAAATTTAGGAAAGAAGAATCAAGAGAAAACTCAAAAATTGTACTCACATTCTTGACGATAGAATCACTTCTATTTATTTGTTTTGTGATTCCAGATTATTTTTTGATATCTACATATATATTTTAATTTATTCTTATATTAAAATTTGTGCCAAACTTCTCAAATTTAAATGAATACGCAAAATACACGTGCAACAATGACAAGTAAATTTTATCAAGTAAAATACATACGCAAAAAATGATAAGTAAACTTTATTGCCATTTATTTCGTCAAGGAAACATAATCTTATACATTGATGCTCCTTAAAATATAATCCAAGACCTTAGAAATCCTAAATCGCCTTTGTATATATGTCTTGTTTAACTAACAGTCACATTCCCCTCCTACACATAATGGATCAAGACATACATCCTTACAATCGTCGTTACTGTTACAATCTTGTTGATTTATCCTCACATCTACATGGAAGATCAAAAAAAACTTGTTAGTATACCCAAAAATACATATATTGTTGAAGAATTATGTTATATAAATTGTTAATATACATATACATACCTTTACGATCAGTGTAGTATGTATTGGGTGCTACACATTCGCAATCCCCATTAACACAATCGGGAATCCCTTTTATACAATATAAACTTTGACAACTCGCGCGACTTAAACATATCTCTCCTAACACAATACCTGAATATTATAAAACTCGTTACTATATATATTGTATATCTATAAATTTTTGGTGGATCTAGTTATATAAATTTCAACATAGAGAAAGATATACTAACCACATGAAATGATCAAGAAGGTGAGTACCAAAAGCACAGCCCTTGAAGTCTTGTCCATATTGCCTAAGAGAAAGTCTTTTTGTTTTTGTTATTCTAGTGTGCTTCTTATTGCATCATTATATAGTATATAGTTCATAAATAACCTGCTAATTTTTCTTCTTATTAAATCATGTTATTTTCGATTTCTTGCCAAATCTTGAAATATGGTTAGTTGGTCAAAAGAGTTTTTTTGGTCTATGGAAGGTGATTAGTCAAAGAATAATATAGAGATAAGAAGTAGAAACACATCTAAATTATGAAAAATTTATTAATTGCATATCTAGATTATGTGGGGTCCTATCACCCATGAACTTATATTTTCACATTTAGCCCTTCATTAATTACATGGTAAAAAAATAAGCTAAAATATGAGAAAATTAGACAGAATGGTCATTGTGTTAAATTTTTTAGACAAAAAATAGTACATTTAGAAATTTACTACTTAAAATGGTCATTCGACCAAAGTTCTTACTCGAAATAACCATTCGGTATATATGCGGCTATCTTTTTTGAAATTCTTTTTGGCAGTATACATGCGGCTATTACTTAAAAATAAAAACTTTGACAATGGTGCATTTTCGTAAAAAATCTTAAAACATACCATGTGCATAAATGCGCCTCTACTAGACAAAAAAAAGGGATTTTTAATGATTTGTTTTATTAAATTCTTTCAGATCCAAATCGACCAGATCTCATTGTCTCAAGTCTCAACCCCTCTATGGGTGGTTTAATATTTTCACAAGTTCAAGGATGTAAAAGACCCTTTTTGCAAGGGAAAATCACCATTGCATACCGAAAGTTAAGCCGAGCATACGTCCGTTTTTGAGTCTGTTTCTGCTTCTTCCGAAATTGAATCTATGTTTCCCCTAACGAGTACCTTCTTCAAGGGAGGAGTTCATACCCGAAGAAAGAAAGCAGACTACAGCTGCAAGCTAAGCCGAGCAGACTTACAGAAAGTACATGCCACGTGATTTTTAATCTCATTAAATCATCTTGGAATATTGATTTTTTTTATTTACTCAACTATTGTGAAGAATTTTGGTATTTCCTTAAGTTATATTGTGACTCAAAGAAGAAAATTAGAAAAGCTATTTGCTGAAAACATAATTAAATGAATAACAGAATAAGTATATCATTTCTAACGACGTAAGCTTTTAAATGAGATGGTAACATAACTAGGGGTAATATTAGAACTTGCAGAGCGCTCATTATCAAGAAAAATTCCACGTGCTAGGCGCACATGACGGGGCATATTGAAGACATAATTCAGGAAAAAGCCTCATCTGAGTACAACAAATTCCGGGTTCACAAAATTCTTTCAACTTGTAAAAAGGAAAACAACAAAATTACATCTTTTCAGCAAGACATTCAATTTTGATACAAAATTATTATTGTTAATTGGTAACAATAAAAAGAGATAATGCATAAGTACCACCTTAAACAATGGGCGAAATCTCAGAGACACATCTAAACTTTACATAGGTCCTATTACCTCCTTGAACTCATTTTTTATGAATTTTTGTGCTCTTTTTGTGCTGATATGGCAGAGAGAGAGTATAGCCAAAGAATTACTCTTTCTTTTTTTTTCTTTTTTTTTCTCTCTTTTTCTTTCTCTCTCCTTATCATCACCTCTTCCCCAACCCTCCCCCAACCCTCCCCCCTCCCACCACCACCCACCCCTACCTCAACCTCCACCCCACCTACCACCAATTTATTTTTTTGTTCTTCACCCCGATCCCCACCTCCACCCCACCCCCCTATTTTTATTTTTTTATAGATAAAAAACTTAATTTTTTTTATAATAGTTTTGATTTTTTTTATACCCACATCCCTACCTTCTTCCAACCCCTCAACCTCCAACCCCCCAACCCTACCCACCCTAATTTTTTTTAAAGAAAAAATATTTTTTTTTAAAAAAAAATAACTTTTTTTTTTAAAATTAAATTTATTTTGTACTCCACCTCACCCATCTTACCCCACCCCCATCTCACCCCACCTCCTCCTCCAGCCCACTCAAAATTTATTTTTTTTAAAAAATATATATTTTTAAAAAAAATAATTTTTTTTGTACCCTACCCCCATCCTACCCACCTAACCCAGTACTCAACCCTCCACCTCCACTCACTATCATATCTCATACCCACCGCACCCCCACCCATTCCAATCTACCCCCTAAAAATATTTTCTACTCTATAGTTAAATACTAAAAATATTTTTCGAAAAATATTTTGCACTGACCAACCAAACATGAGAAAATAAGTAAGAAATCAACTTATTTTTCATAAAAATATATTCATGGAAAATATTTTTCTTCATACCAAACACACCTTAAGTAAGAAAAATATAAAAGAAAAGAAGAGATTTAAGTGGGATATAAAGAAAGGAAGAAATAAAGGAAGGAAGAAGAAAAAAATAAAGAAAAAAAATAATTTCCAGCTTGCCGCGCGTGCACGATACCCTGTGCAAGAAATTTGGTTATCTAGTTTCAAGGTGTAAATAATTACATTTCAAAAGAGTTCAGAGGGTAATAGGACCTATGTAAAGTTTAGGTGTGTCTCTGAAATTTCGTCCATAGTTCAAGGTGGTACTTATGCATTATCTCAATAAAGAATCATTCAAACAATATTTAAGTCATTATTGGCCTGAATACAACTAAGAACTAACCTATAAACAGACTCATTGTTGTTGAAAGAACAATCAACATGTCTCAAAGTTGGCCTTGCCTATTACTTTCAGTATTTCGAATCGTTATTCCAATTAAACAATCTCGTTTGGTAGAGGTAAGGTATATTATTGTTGTAGTAGTAAAAGAAGATTCATGCTATTAAAATGGTTGCTTATGTTAGAATGCAAAAAGGTGAGTCAAACACTTCTAAAACTTATACAAACGCGTTGCTCTAAAGGATGCATTTTTCTCTAAAGGTGTTTTTTTATGATTTCTCTTTGTTATCTTCGTTGTCTTCCGCAAGATGCATGTTGTTTTCATACCAATAACATGCTCATAATTTGAGTTTAATCGTATTTTAAGAATATATATCAAGAGATTGTACTCACTGGATAACACAGTTCGCGTGACAAATCATCCTAAATTTGAGAAATATACTATTAAAGGCTCTCGAATCACGGTATAAATTTAGGAAAGAAGAATTAAGAGAATACACAAAAATTGTACTCACAATCTTGACAATAGAATCACTTCTATTTATTTGTTTTTTGATTCCAGTTTATTTTTTGATATCTACATATATATTTTAATTTATTCTTATATTAAAATTTGTGCCAAACTTCTCAAATTTAAATGAATACGCAAAATACACGTGCAACAATGACAAGTAAATTTTATCAAGTAAAATACATACGCAAAAATGATAAGTAAACTTTATTGCCATTTATTTCGTCAAGGAAACATAATCTTATACATTGATGCTCCTTAAAATATAATCCAAGACCTTAGAAATCCTAAATCGCCTTTGTATATATGTCTTGTTTAACTAACAGTCACATTCTCCTCCTACACATAATGGATCAAGACATACATCTTTACAATCGTCGTTACTGTTACAATCTTGTTGATTTATCCTCACATCTACATGGAAGATCAAAAAAAACTTGTTAGTATACCCAAAAATACATATATTGTTGAAGAATTATGTTATATAAATTGTTAATACACATATACATACCTTTACGATCAGTGGAGTATGTATTGGGTGCTACACATTCGCAATCCCCATTAACACAATCGGGAATCCCTTTTATACAATATAAACTTTGACAACTCGCGCGACTTAAACATATCTCTCCTAACACAACACCTGAATATTATAAAACTCGTTACTATATATATATTGTATATCTATAATTTTTTGGTGGATCTAGTTATATAAATTTCAACATAGAGAAAGATATACTAACCACATGAAATGATCAAGAAGGTGAGTACCAAAAGCACAGCCCTTGAAGTCTTGTCCATATTGCCTAAGAGAAAGTCTTTTTGTTTTTGTTTTTGTTATTCTAGTGTGCTTCTTATTGCAACATTATATAGTATCTAGTACATAAATAACCTACTATTTTTTCTTCTTATTAAGAGATTTATAATCATGTTATTTACGATTTCTTGCCAAATCTTGAAATATGGTTAGTTGGTCAAAAAGAATTTTTTGGTCTATGGAAGGTGATTAGTCAAAGAATAATGTAAGGATAAGACATAGAAACACATTTAAATATGGTGAAATTATTAATTACACACCTAAATTATATAGGTTCCTATCATTCGTGAACTTATATTTTCACAATTACCCCTTCGCTAATTACCTTGTAAAAAACAAGTTAAAATATGGAAATATTAGACAAAAGGGCCATTGTATTAAATTTCTTACACAAAAAATAGCTCATTTATAATTTACTACCTAAAATGGCCATTTGACCAAACTTCTTATCCGAAATGGCCATTTGGTATACATACGGCTATTTTTTTTTAAATTCTTTTTGGCAGTATACATGCATATACATTACATTTACATTGCATATGCATTGCATATACATGAAGTATACATGCAGCTATTTTTTTGAAATTCTTTTTGGCAGTATACAAGCATATATATTGCATATACATGAAGTATACATGCGGTATTCATGCGACTATTTTGTTTTAAAAAACTGTGGCAGTGGTACATTTTCGTAAAAAACCTTAAAACATACCATTGCATAAACGCGCCTCTACTAGACAAAAAAAAGGATTTTTAATGACTTATTTTATCAAATTCGTTTAAATTCAAATCGCCCATATCTCATTGTCTCTCAAGTCTCAACCCCTCTATGGGTGGTTTAATATTTTCACAAGTTAAGTTCAAGGATGTAAAAGACTCTTTTTGCAAGGGAAAATCACCATTGCAAACTGAAAGTTAACCCGAGGATACTTCCGTTTTCGAGTCTGTTTCCAATTCTTCCAAAGTTGAATCTACGTTTTCCCTAATGCATCCTTGTTGTTTTCATTATCAAGAAGAATTTCACGTGTTGGGTGCACATGACGAGGCATATTGAAGATATAATTAAGTAAATAAAAATGTGCTCTAACATCTATTAGATGTGATGGTCACACATCTATTACCCACATTATCATTGGAATTCAGTAAAAACCTCATTTGAATACAACAAATTCCAGGTTCACAAAATTCTTTCTACTTGTAAAAAGGGAAAACAACAAATTAAATCTTTTAAAATAAAAAAAAATCACTTTATGTGAAAATCAATGTTTAATCATGAAAAATTTAAATTCAACTTGAAGTTATATTCTGAATTTGAAAATAACACAGCTTATAACCTGTTTTCCAATTTCATCTTCATAATTTGAAGTAAAATGTTCTTTTCTCTCCTTTGCAAAAATATAATCAAACACAACTTCAACTTCAACAATTTCAAATAAAGTAAAAAAATGTTTAATTTCTATGGCCAAACGCCTACTTTTTTAAAAATAAATAAATTATCATGATTCTTTTTAGTACATAGGGATTATGAGAAGGATAAATAAGGAAGGAGATTATAGGGTGGAAAACCAAACCCTCATGCACAAGATAAGAATAGTCAACCAATTGAGCTACTAAAGTTCGCCCGACGCCTACTATGTATCTCACTATCATTGAACGTAACTTTTACACTTGAAAAAGAATCAATACTCTCCTTTTTCTTCTTCTCCGCCTTCAAATCATGCAAATCTGAGAATAATATTGGTTGTTCTGTTGCAAGTTGAATTGATAGACTGTTGGATGAGGATGATTTTTTGACAATCGTTATCACCATCGTCATGAGGGCACTGAATTCGCCCGGATTTGGAGTGAAAAGGAGAGATGAGAGGAAGGGGAAGAGAGAAAAGGGAGGAGAGAGATCAGAGAATAGGGAGTGGGGAGGGAGAGAGGAAAGAGAAAAGAACATTTGGGTATCAGATACACCAAATCTGCTATGAAATTATAAGTTAGTGGAATAATGTATAATTATTTTAAAGTAAGTGAGATATTTAGTAATTATAATAAGGACATTTATTTAATTATGTAGTTTTTTCTTTTAATTCATTCTTACAAATTTGTGTCAAACTTCTCAATTTAAATAAATACGCAAAATACACGTGCAACAATGACAAGTAAATTTTGTCAAGTAAATACATACTCAAAAATGATAAATAAACTTTATTGCCATTTATTTCGTCAAAGAAACATTATCTTATACATTGATGCTCCTTAAAATATAATCCAAGACCTTAATATACCATGAATGGAGTATATATGTCTTGTTTAACTAACAATCACATTCTCCTCCTACACACAACGGATCTAAACATACATCTTTACAATCGTCGTTACTGTTACAATCTTGTTGATTTATCCTCACATCTACATGGAAGATCAAAAAACTTGTTAGTATGCACAAAAATACATAAATTGTTGAAGAATTATGTTATATAAATTGCCAATATACATATACGTACCTTCACGATTAGTGGAGTATGCATTGGGTGCTACACATTCGCAATCCCCATTAACACAATCGGGAATCCCTTTTATACAATATAAATATTGACAACTCGCGCGACTTAAACATATCTCTCCTAACACAACACCTGAATATTATAAAACTCGTTACTATATATATATTGTATATCTATAAATTTTTGGTGGATCTAGTTATATAAATTTCAACATAGAGAAAGATATACTAACCACATGAAATGATCAAGAAGGTGAGTACCAAAAGCACAGCCCTTGAAGTCTTGTCCATATTGCCTAAGAGAAAGTCTTGTTTTTGTTTTTGTTATTCTAGTGTGCTTCTTATTGCAACATTATATAGTATCTAGTTCATAAATAACCTGCTATTTTTTCTTCTTATTGAGATATTTATAATCATGTTATTTACGATTTCTTACCAAATCTTGAAATTTGGCTAGTTGGTCAAAAAGATTTTTTTTGGTCTATGGAAGGTGGGTAGTCAAAGAATAATGTAGGGATAAGACTTAGAAACACATCTAAATATGATGAAATTATTAATTACACACCTAAATTATATGGGGTCCTATCATTCGTGAACTTATATTTTCACAATTACCCCTTCACTAATTACCTTGTAAAAAAACAAGTTAAAATATGGAAATATTAGACAAAAGGGACGTTGTATTAAATTTCTTAGACAAAAAATAGCCCATTTATAATTTACTACCTAAAATGGTCATTTGACCGAAGTTCTTACCCGAAATAACCATTCGGTAATAATTCGGCTATTTTTTTTGAAATTCTTTTTGGAAGTATACATGCATATACATTACATATGCATTGCATATATGCGGCTATTTTTAAAAAAAAAAAACTTTGGCACCGGTACATTTTCGTAAAAAACCTTAAAACATACCATGTGCATAAACTCGCCTCTACTAGACAAAAAAAGGGATTTTTAATGACTTGTTTTATTAAATTCTTTCAGATCCAAATCGACCAGATCTTCATTATCTCTCAAGTCTCAACCCCTCTATGGATGGTATAATATTTTCACAAGTTCAAGGATGTAAAAGATCCTTTTTGCAAGGGAAAATCACCATTGCAAACTGAAAGTTAAGCCGAGCATCCTTCCGGTTTCGAGGTTTCTTTCCGATTCTTCCAAAGTCAAATCTACGTTTCCCCTAATGCGTCCTTGCTGCTTTCATTATCGAGAAGAATTTCACGTGCTGGGTGCACATGACTGGGCATATTGAAGACATAATTAAGTAAATAAAGTCACACGTCTATTACCCACATTATCATTGGAATTCAGAAAAAACCTCATTTGAACACAACAAATTCCAGGTTCACAAAATTCTTTCAACTTGTAAAAAAGGAAAACAAGAAATTACATCTTTTCAGCAAGACATTCAATTTTCACACAAATGACAATGATGTGTTTGGGAGTACTTACAAAACAACAACTATGAGAATCACCAGTAACCATTGCAAGAGCATTTCCCTTGGTCAAAATGGTGGAATCGATTTGTATCTCTCACGATAATCCTTCTTCTTGTTATTTCGGACACAAACTTCATCCAAGAGTGACAATCTGCACAAATACGAATATTTTTTGTCACTCTAATTGGAATACCAGAACCAGTTTGAATCAGACCGAATACTGTAGCAAGCCGTTCACTGTGCCCACATATCCATTCTGCTTTTGTTTCCTCGCTTACATCATGAAGCACAACTCTTGTATCAGGTTTATACCCCATTTTCTCGATAGCTTCTGATAACTCGTCCCAGACTTCTTTGTATTCACCCGAATTACGAAACTCAAAACCACCACCAGCCATAAAAGTGTGTACTTTATTTCTAACCTGTATCCAGCTGCATCCCGCCTCCTTTTTCATTCCCTTATTCTCCATCATCGCTCTCAATTTTTTAACTCCCTCCCACATCCCTGCATTTGCATAAACGTTTGACAGCGTCATGTAATTCCCACAATTGTTAGGTTCCATCTCAAATAACTGCTCTGCCACGAGTTCTGCAAGAGAGACATTTCCGTGAAGTCTGCATGAATTGAGCAGTGAGCCCCAAATGCTTCCACTAGGCTTGACGGGCATTTTCTCCACCACTTGCAACGCCTCTTTGATTTTCCCAGCTCTACCTAATATATCAACAAGACAAGCATAATGCTCCAAAGAAGGCCGAATTCCAAAATCTCCGGTCATGCTCTCAAACAATCCCTCACCTAAGTCCGCGAGCCCTGCATGGCTACAGCCAGACAACAAGGCAATAAATGTCACACCATCCGGCCTAACTCCATCACCGACCATATCATCAAACAACTTCATAGCTTCTCCCATTAACCCATTGATTGCATACCCATTGATAACGGTATTCCATGACGTTATGTCTCTGTACTTCGTTCTCTCAAAGACTCTTCTGCAATACTCCATCGCTCCACATTTCACATACATATCCAAAAGCGAGTTTAATAAAACAACATCAGGAATTTTATTTGATTTAACAATTTGTGAATGTATCTCTCTCCCATAATAAAGGTATGTAACTTGAGAACACATAGCTAAAATCGTCGTAAAAGTTACCCAACTATATCCCAGACCCTCATTCTGCATTCTCTTAAAAGTCTCAAATGCCTCAAAAACCCGTCTTTTCTTAACAAACCCCGCGATCAACGAATTCCAACTTACAACATTTCTCTCAGGCATTTCCTCAAACACCTTCAACACATCCCGAAAACACCCACACTCAGTATACATACCCAAAAGAGCATTGTACACAACTTGATCAGGTTCTTTATTCGCTTTAACAATTTGTCCATGAACACCTCTACCTACCCTCAAATCTAAAAACCCCGAACAAGCTTTCAACGCCATGGAAAACGCGAAATTCCCCGGTTCAATTGACCTTAACAACATATTACAACAAACCAATAATGCCTCTCTAAAACACCCTTTTCTTGAATACCCAATTCCCATTGCAACCCAAACTGATTCGGGTCGATCCTCTTTCTCAATCCCGTGCTCGAAAACACGACGAGCTTCATCTAGTTGATCACAAACAGAGAAAAGGGTAATTAACTTAGATAATATTAAAGGGTCGTTGAGTAAACTTTTATTCGAATTCAAAAGAAGGTGAATGTATAGCCTGTGACCATTTTCTACTGATTTTTTCGCGATACAAGCGTGTAGGAGAGACGAATAAAACTCGATATCGGGTTGAGAAGATTTTTGGGATTCTAATAGGAGAAGAACTTTCTCGAGTTTTCCTGATTTGGTGAGGGATTTGAGTGTTGAATTGAAGGGATTTATGGGGTTTTTGTTAAGGTTTTTGAAGCTTGAATTGGCTTTAATGGTGGATGTGACAGTTATGTTAGTTGGTAGGAAAATGGCGGGAATTGCCATTTTTCTTGTGTTGGTGAAAGAGTTCGTTTACACTAAAAAATGGTAGGGAACTTTTTTATATGTGCCGTCGATCAAACGCACTATAAATTTAATTCAAACTTAATCCTAGATATTCACCTTTTTTATATAGCGAAATACTGTTGTAGAGAACATATACATGAAAATTGACTTTAAAAAATATTTAATTTGTAGAGAACATATACATGAAAATTGACTTTAAAAAATATTTGATCGGGGGAGGTGGGTGAAGAAGTATTATGGAGAGGTAATTAGGCACGGTATGACCCATCTTCAGCTCATCGAAGACATGACCTTAGATAGGAGGATTTGGAGGTCGCGGATTAGGATAGCAGGTTAGTAGATAGTTGAACGTTGTTTCGCTTTCCTGCGGATTAGGCTTGGTGGTAGTTTAGCGTTTTGTACCTGTTTCTCCTTTATATTAGGAGTATTAGCAGTTTTGCGTAGTTTCGTTGTTCTGCGATGTATATGGCTACCGATTGTGTTTATGTTATCTCACTACTTTGTTATTGTTACTGTATGATATGTGATGCTTCCTCTAGTACTTGTTACATCTTCTATGCTGCATGATGTTTTTTAATATGCTTTATCTGAGTCGGGGTCTTTCAGAAATAATTTTTTTATCTCTATGAGGTAAGAATAAGGTTGTCGTACGCTCTACCCTCTTCAAGCCCCACCATTATATGAGAGGTTGTTATTGTTGTTATTGATAGTTATAGAGGTACCATCGTAGTTGATTGATATACAATTTAGTGGCATAGGATAATCAAATGAGATATAATTAGATAAAATATGAAGATAGTAATTCGACATAGGATAACAATTTTGTTCTTGATTTGATAGTTTTGTTAACGCTTATAATCTACTTTCTATCTTGTATAAAATTTTCTAGCTTTTTCTTCCTCGTCCCGTGATAAAGGAAATCAATTCCTACACAAATTAAAGACGGCAATTTTACTATGCAATAGGCTCGTCCAACTCTAGAGAAAAACGACGATAACAATAATAATTCATCTCAAATTCTAAATTAATGGAGTCGAAATATATTAATCGTTGATAAATAACTATATCGGCCCATTTGAACTCACAAATTCCAATACTATAGTCTATATGAATGGTTTAACCAAGTCCATCAAATAAATAAGCGCATATTCGATTATGACTTCAACACAGACGTTACAACCTCTAATTTAAAAGAACCAAAGATAACAAATTTTCTTAAGCAATTAACCAGTCCTCCTCATGGACTCAAATATATATCCTTGTCTTCAATATTATTTTGTTGTGCCCAGATGCCACCAATCACCAAACATATCACAACAATTTGATTCCAATATATGTCATTAATAATTTTCATATTGATTACATTACCTAAATAATTAAAAAAAATTGAAATCACATCTTTTAAAAAAAGATAGAGTGAATAAAAAATAAAGTGTTATCACCGAAGAATTTGATAGAACGGTTGTCATTTCACTATTCTTTAATCAGAAGTCTCAAATACAAATCATTATAAAGAAAAAATTATGTGATATAACACATTTTTCTTTCCTACTAATTAGCTTGCCTGTGTGAATTCATATTATAAGATATATATTCAAATTAGTAAATTTTAAATATCAAAAATAGCCATAAGATTATTACTAGCTATGATTAGGAGGGAAGCACATTGTGGCTAACACATTACTAAAACAATAATTAAACATCATAGTTTATAAGTATCCAACATTAATGATAACCTAGAGACTGCAATCAAATTAACTTCATATACTACAATATTTTTCAAACACTAGTTTTTTTATATATATAGAATAGGTTCTCCTAATTTCTTATGATCCCATTTGGCATAAAAATTATTTATTTATTTGGTATAATTTTCACTTTATTTGAAAAACGTACAATTTATAATCTAATTTCCAATTCCAAATAAAATATTTTTTTCTCTCCTTTGCAAAAATTATAACCAAACACAACTTTAACTTCAAAAATTTCTTTGATTTCTATGGTCAAACGTCTACTTTTAAAAAATAAAACAAATTATTTCATGATTTTTTTAGTACATAGGGATTATGGGAAGGGTAAATAAGTGAGGGAATTACTCCCTCCGTCCAATTTTACTTGTCACATTTCGCTTTACGAAAGTCAATTTAACTAAATTTTAAAGCTAAATTAAAGTAGATTAATTAAATATTTTAAATTTAAAATTTAGATGGTCAAAAACTATATGAAAAATACTATAAGTTGCAATCTTTCTCATATTAATATGATGAAGAAATACATCTTAAAAAATTGGTCAACGTTCATACAGTTTGACCTTGAAAAGCAAAACAGTGGCAAGTAAAAATGGACTAAAGGAGTATAAGATGGAGAATCGAACCCTCACGAAAGGTGAAAGTTCAGATAGTTAATCAACTGAGCTACAAGATTCCTCCGATGCCTACTTATGTATATCTCACTATCATTGAACAAACTTTTAAACTTGAAAAAGAATTAAGAACGTGTGTTATTTAATTAATTTGATATTTTAAGATAAAAAGAAAACTTAAGATGTACAAAATGAACAAATGAATGTAACTAATCAATTTTGTAAAAAATAAATAGTCAATGGATCTAGACATTAATATATAGTAGTGGCAAGTACACTTACTTATTTTGCAAGGATTATTTATTAGCACCATTATTTACTTGTTTAATCACCCCATAAGTTCCATTATTAGTTTGGTTACCAAAAAAAAAAAAGGCCCCCACCTTAACAACTTTCCAAAATTTTGCATTAATTTGATACTGAATTTCCAAAAATACCACTCCCTTCTCCCCCTTCTTCCCCATGGATTTATCTCTTTCTATTTCAATCGATTGAATTAATGTGATATCGTGATTTAAATTTAATACTTAATAAAAAAGGACAGTTCGATGCATAAAGCATTTTGTATCAACAAATTTTGGAGAAGGACCCCCACTTTTAGATGTGTAATGTAGACAACCTAATCTAATGCAAGCATAAGTTGATGTTTTCACGTCTTAAATCCGTAACATATACGTCAGATTCATCGATAGTGACACTTACGAATGAAGAAAATACTTAGTAAGATATAAAAAAAAATGAGTCCACCCCAAATCTAGATATTATTAAAGTAAAAGGATCTCATATACTCTTTAACTTTGTGATTTAGAGCTGATAGGGTATATAAGAGTCTTATCACTTTCGTTAGCCGAAAAGGACCTGATATGCAATTTTTTCACTTACGTTAGCTAGAAAGGGTATATCTAAATCATTGGTGTGACAATAAAAGTATATGCGAGTCACTTTTATAACGAGGGGTATATCAGTTCTAAATCGCAAAATTGAGGTGTATATCAACTTATTTTATTGTGTATAATTAGTAGCATCATTATTTGTTTACTTAATCACCCCATTAATTCCATTATTAGTTTCGTTATAAACCAAAAAAAAAAAAAAACATCTTAACAACTTTCCTAATCTAATTTTATAGGAGTAGTAATAATTTCACAAACAAATTTCCCAAAATACCCCTCCCTCTCTTACCCCTAGATTTTCTCCCCAGTCTGAAAATCCCATCTTATTCGGACCTTACATTGTATATTAGTCATTCAATGGCACGTTTCGGTCCTCTTCTCCATTACCTAAAAAAAGTGAGCCATCGGTTCAGATACAAGATCACTACCAACTTATTTTATTGAGTATAATTAGTAGCATCATTATTTGTTTACTTAATCACCCCTTAATTCCCATATTAGTTTCGTTACAAACAAAAAAAAAAAAGAACTATCTTAATTCTTAACAACTTTCCTAATTTAATTTTACCAGCAATAATCTCACTTACAAAATCCCCAAAATACCCCTCCCTCTATTACCCCTAGATTTTCTCCCCCTTTTCTTTCTCCCCTACTGTCTGAAAACCCCCACCTTATTCGGACCCTACCTGAATGACCCGGATCCGTTTTTCAGTCTTCCTCTGAACCTTCTTCCTACTGTTCGTTCGTTCATGGCGTCTCTTTCAATAATTGAATATTGAATACAAATACATAGTTAGTAAGCAACCCTTTTGGTTTCTTAAGCTTAAAGTAAACATTTTTTTTTTTTTTAGCTTTCTTGATTGAACCATTTTAACTTCTCACCAAACACTTTCTCCCCAACTAACACTTTTTTTCTTAAAGAATCTTCAAACCCAACTCTTAAAACTTGGAGATCTTGAACCCCTTTTGAGTATTCTTAGAAATGAAGCAGTTAGCTGCGTTACAGCAAGGTCGCCGGAGCAACAGTTTTAGAGGGTCGTCGGCGGTGTCGGCGGCGTTAGATTCATCTTCAGATGGGTCTGTTAAGTCACCGGCGGCGATTTTCTGGCTTTTGCTTCATGGGGTTTGCTGTTTGATCAGTTTGATTTTGGGTTTCAGATTTTCGCGTTTGGTGTTTTTCTTGTTGTTTACTAATAGTAATAACTATTCATCCACCTCGTTGTTTCATGATCCGGGTGTTGAGGTAGCTGTGACGTCATTTTCCGGTGAGTTGAATAGGACGTCGGTGGCGGTGTCGAGCAGTGGTAGTAACAGCAGGGTGGTGGTAGGGAGGCATGGGATATTGATACGGCCGTGGCCTCACCCGAATTCGAGTGAGGTGATGCAGGCACATAAGATAATGGAGATAGTTCAAAGGGAGCAGAGATTACAGTATGGTGTTAAGAGTCCAAGGACTGTAATTGCTGTAACACCAACATATGTGAGGACTTTTCAGACTTTGCATCTTACAGGTGTGATGCATTCTTTAATGAATGTGCCTTATAATGTTGTGTGGATTGTGGTGGAAGCTGGTGGTGCTACTAATGAGACTGCCTCGTTGATAGCCAAATCGGGTTTGAAGACTATTCACATTGGATTACGCGAGAAGATGCCTATTTTGTGGGAAGATCGCCATAAATTGGAGGCGAAAATGAGACTTCGCGCTTTGAGGTATTAGAAGTTTATTTACTTTTAACACCTATGCTATGTTTTATGTATGTGGTAGAGAATAATTTTAGGTTTGAACATGATTGTATTGTTTGTGTTTTGTGTGATGGAACAGATATGTGAGAGAAGAGAAGTTGGATGGGGTAGTGATATTTGCTGATGATAGTAATATGCATAGTTTAGAGGTTTTTGATGAGATCCAAAAAGTGAAATGGATTGGGGCTCTGTCGGTGGGCATTCTTGCTCACTCGGGTGGTGTGGAGGAGGAGATATCAACAGTTCAGAAAGAGGAAGATAGGAATTTGCAATTGCCAGTTCAGGGTCCAGCTTGTAATTCATCAGATCTTTTTGTTGGTTGGCACACCTTTGATTCGTCTCCGTACGTGGAGAAGAGTGCCAGATACATTGGTGACAGGGCAGTTGTGCTGCCAAGGAAGCTTGAGTGGGCTGGCTTTGTGTTGAATTCCAGGTTAGTCTGGAAAGATGCTGAAGATAGGCCTGAATGGGTTAAGGATTTGGATGATGTAATGGGAGACAGGGAAGATGTTGAGAACCCTTTATCTTTGCTGAAGGATCCTTCAATGATGGAGCCTCTCGGAAGTTGTGGGCGCAAAGTTATGCTGTGGTGGCTACGTGTTGAAGCTCGGGCAGACAGCAAATTCCCTGCCAGGTTAGTTTTATTGTGCTATCTTGCCTGCATGTAGTATTGTGTTTTGAATGTTCTTAGTATTGAATCTTGTTTATTGTTTTCAACTAACATTTATATATCATTCTTTTCTATTTCCTTGATCACCCATGCAAAATCGTAATTGTGTTTGTTTCATGAGTGTCATCTGTTCTTAAAACATGATAGATCCTCTCATGGTTATGTCTCTTTTTCTTTTTTGATAATGTTTTTAGGGTGTGACATCTTATTGTATATAATTAAGTCCAGAGCCATGAAACAATGGTAGAAATCAGATTAATATTAGAAGAACAGATATGTTCTCAATAAAGTTAACAACTATTAGTAAACGGAAGATGTTTCTTTTTCATCTGTCCACCAAGGCTAGGACAGACGAGAAGAAATTACCTAGTGTTTTTGTATCTGCTAGGATTTGGACCTGAGACCTCATGGTTCTCAACCCACTTCATTGACCACTAGGCTACACCTTAGGTGCATAAAATGAAGATGTTTTATATTAAAAAAAAAGTAGTACCACGTAAATTTTTTGATATTCCTTCGGTTATCTTTGTCCATTTCTTTTGATAAGTAAGGATCAAGAGTCCATTGTAATTCTCTGGTACCAACTTAGTACCAGATTTCTGTTATTAATATTAATATATGACGAGTCCCACATCGGTGGGTCTAAGGGTATTTGGTCTCTTTATATGGTCTTGAGCAATCCTTACCTCTTAAAGCTAGTTTTTGGGTTGAGTTAGGCCCTATGTCCATTTCTTATCATGGTGTCATAGCCAGACCCATCCCAATTCCTAGTTTAACCGAATGTTCAGCCCCTTCTTATATTATCCACGCTCCAGATGTCCTATCTTGGGTGTGCAAGGGAGGGGAGTGTTCTCCAGATGTCCTATCTTGGGTGTGCAAGGGAGGGGAGTGTTGAGTGCCACATTGGTTGGTTAAGGGTATTTGGTTTCTTTATATGGTCTTGGGCAATCCTCATCCTCAACTGTGGAGCTAGCTTTTGGGGTCGGGTTAGGCTTAGGCCCAATTTACATTTCTTATCAATATAAATACTTTTACTAGTTTTTTTTAAAAAGGGTAAGGATCAAGAGTCTTTTATTAATGATGATGCACAAAATCTGTCCAAGCTGAATTCAAAAGGACCACAAGTCAGTCTATGATAGTCAATCAGTCTACGAGTACCCAACTGTCAAGAGTTTCTGGTCCTGCCAAAACAGAAGCACAATACTTCGAGCGCCTTCTCTCTTTCATTCCTTGAATTTTGATTTTTATGTACATCCAGGCATCCATGAGCAGCATACTAAGCATTTTGGAATAGTTTTATTAACTTTTCTGTAGTTGCCTTTGCAACAAGGTCTCCCAAGTTAGAAAACAAGCCTTAAAGGAACTAGGCATAGTAACCTGCAGTCCCAATCTGGTTCTGCTTCCATCTCCCTCCCAAAGCAGACAGCATTTGGATCCATCCCAGTTGAATCAGTTTCTACTAAGAACATCCGTATTCTTAATATCTGTAATCCATCCTCCACTAACATTCCTATATATGCTAATAGTTACATTTGCCATAGCCTCCTTTTTCTCATTATTAAATCACCAATATCGCTTCCAAGTAGGCTTAAATCCAGGAAACCGCTTCTGAAGTGAGACTTTATTGAATAAAGTGATAGATAGCTGGGATGGACACCACCATCAATTTCTTTTTTTGTTTTTTTGATGAAGTAAGAGTCTTCGTTGATGGCATCAAGAAGATGCAAAAGAGTACAAGAACAGAAATTTTAAAAAATGTATTAGCTCCAGTACAATATAGGCTATGCTAAGACCAGGGAGCTAACATAATTCCAAAAGTAATCTGGGGAATCCCCAGGGGACACAATATGCCAAGTTGCCAACTAAATAGGTAAAATATAGCCTTAAGAGTTAAGAGAGGTATTTGGAGTTGCTAAACCATCAAAACATCTTCTGTTCCTTTCTGTTCACAGACCAAAATATGCTAGCAGCGATATCTTCCAGTTTTTTTTTAAGGATTAGATCAGATCACCCAAACGCTTCCATAGCAATATTGTTTTTTTGTTTAAGATTTTTTGATAAAGTACCAAGATGGTATATTGAGTACAACACTGGACAGAAGCCAAAAATGCAAACTACTTAATCTTTCTTGCTTATAAAAAAAGGGCAGCCCGGTGCACTAAAGCTCCTGCTATGAAAAAAAAAAGAAGCTATGCGCGGGGTTCGGGGAATGGCTGAACCAAATCTTCTTTCTTCCTAATAAATGCAGAAAATCCATATACTGATTCAAATTCGCTAGCAGACTGCTCTTACACCAATAATATAGCTTATATAAACACCTATTTTTAAGATATATTCCCCCTCAAAGCATGCTATATACTTCTCTGGCCAAATAGTCCAAAACATGCAGAGTGGACTAGTCGTCCATATCAGCTTTATCTCTCTATGACTTAGGTATCGGGTTATTCCACAGCATTAGTGTTATTTAGTGTGGTCACTTGGGTTGGTTTTTTCTCTTGGGAAGATCTGGTCAAACATAATGGTATTGGTTGCCAATAGGGATGTTTTTGTATGTCTTCATGTTGCCATGGGGCTCCAGAGGGTGGATGAATCGGCATAAAAATCTCCGGTCTTCTTCGAATATCCGAAGAATGGGTTGTTTTATTCTTGGAAGTTCATGATTTAACTGGTGTTTCTTTTGGGGAATGATTGGATTAAGATAGTGACTTATGATAGTTGGTGTTTTCTTAGCTAGTGCGACCTGTTTACACTTCCCCAAACGCAATTACTCCAAATACGAGAATTAAATTAATGAGAACCTGTGACTTTTCTACCCGGTACATGTTGATCCTTTGTCAGAGAAAGGTAGTGGTTAGCTTTTTCCCTAGTCCTTTTGCAATGCAGTAAATAGCTTACTACATGTTAGCACACTGTTCTAGAGATCAATTCTGAAGATGGGAGAAAAAGGTGACCCAAATTGATGCAAGTGGGACCTTGAGTTAGTTCTCATCGTGAATAATTTCTGTCTTCCACTTAGTAATGATTTAGGTTGGTGAATGAATGTTAACTCTTTTTTCTTTGAGAATGTGAATTTTTACTCTTTTCTATTTATGTCATAATGACATGATCTGTTGTTGAAGTCGGGATGACATATCTTGTGCAAACTGTTGTTTATATGTATTCGTAGTTTGGTTATGAACTACTCTGCCCGTGACAGTTAATAGTTGAGGAAATCTGACTTGGTTTAATTAGAATGAAGCTTGGGTTGATTGGATATTAACGATGTGGAGGTGGCGTTATTTAGGCATAAAACGTAGTTGCGCCTATTTTTGGAGTGGAGGTCTATGTTATTCTGACAATCAGTTCTACTTGTGGTTTTTGGTGTCGAATTGACTATGTTGCTCATATTTCCAGCTCTATAATATCATTCATTCAGTTTGAGTTAGACTATTAAGTTCATAGGTAGTTGATTTTGGGTTAGAAAGTTTAATTTGGAGGAAGATGATAGAGGTGTGAGTTGCATTTTTAGGTATCTCTAGTTGTTATTCTTGTAGAATTAATTTATCATTTGGAATACCTAACCTCTACATGCTTAGTCTCTTCCGAATCTACCTTTGCTTTGAGTAAGAAGGTGAATCACATTTGGAAGGAAATCGTCATAGATACAACAGCATCCGAATGTAATCCCACAAGTGGGGAAGGAAATCGTCATAGATGTTCAGCTATATATTCACTTTTTAAACACAAGGTTTAACACTTAACAGAGTCTTGAGGTCATAAAAAAGAAGCCGGTATTGAAGTCATGTATCGCATATGCTAGTGCTGTTAGATCCAGAACAATATTTTCTAATTCTGAATTATTAGTTATCTAATATGACATAATGTGTTGCTGTGCATGTGCTTCGATTATACATCTCAAACTAGACGAAGTATATTACTTTCACTCCAATGTAATATCACTAATTCCTATACGAAATGCAGATGGATCATTGACCCTCCACTAGATGTGACTGTCCCTGCAAAGCGCACGCCATGGCCAGATGCTCCTCCAGAGCTCCCTTCTGGTGAAAAGTTGGTCACTATGCCAGAGCACACTGAGAAGCGCCCACTAAAAACACGATCAAGAAAACGTAGTTCTCGGGGCAAGAGGAAGCACGTAGCAAAGAACATGGATGACCATCATTCAATCAGGCAATCAGCAGAGAACTAGTAATAATCATCTGTGAATTCAGCAAAGTTTGAAGACCGCGTTACTATCCTTTGTCTCGTAAATAGGAGAAGGCATTTCTTACAATAGCAATTAAAATACATACTACCTGTCCTTTATTCAATTATATCTTTGTATTCTTTTCCACTTCTTTCTTCCCCAAATCTTCATCAGTTTCTTTTCTGTCCTATTTTTGGTCTTTAGTCTTTTGTGTAATTGAATTGTTGCTCAGTTAGAAGGGTGGTGTTGTTGTTGTCACTGTTACCAGACTCCTTTTTTTGCCAAAGCTTTGTATTCATGGCTTGGAGTTTATATATGTAATGACAACATCTTGAGATGAGAAAGTTTATGCTCAAATCTTGTTCTTCTTCAAAATAGTGTGTTATTTTCGTCGTAAAGAATTTTTACACGATCAGATCAGTGTGCTTAATTTCGAATTGAAACAAGCTTTACACTATTAAGATAAAAGTATGGTCTTTTTGCTTATTCAAAACTTGCAGTGCCTCATGATAATGTGTACTTGGGAAGTATATAAACGTGGATTTAAGTTACATACATCGATCGTGCAAAGATTTTCTACACTATCAACAAATTTTAACATGTGATAGGAAATTCGAAAAAGACATGGTCAAGACATAACATGCTCAAGAAATCGTCTTGATCAAGGCAGAGGTCCATGCAAAAACTCTCTTACACATGGTACGTAATACCTTAGGCACGACCATACATAACATAGAAACCATACTTGGAAAGGGTGGACAATTAGCTAGAGCAGCAGGTGCTGTAGCGAAATTGATTGCAAAAGAGGGTAAATCGGCCACATTAAAATTACCTTCTTGGGAGGTCCGTTTGATATCCAAAAACTGCTCAGCAACAGCCAGACAAGTGGGGAATGTTGGGTGAACCAGATAAGCTGTCTTATCGATACTTTTTTTCTTAACGTTAACAGCTAAACAATGTAAATGAGCATAAGCATTTACATATGAACTGGCTGGAAACCGGTGTCTATAGATTTGTTCACAGCATCGAGTACGAGCTGAGTGATTCTGCTAGTACGAGGCCATTTGCTCTCGGGTTTGCTTCTCGAAACTTTAATAGCTTTAACCAGGCTAGCAAATTCTTGAATCATAGAAGCCTCTTGTGGCAACTGAGAAGTTACTTCAACTACCTGAGGTTTCACGTTCCATCCGATATGAAGATCCACAAACTTAGCACCAGACGTGGAGTTGAACGAAGCAGAGTCCTCTTCAAACGGGATAATGAAGTCATAGAGATAACACGTCCCATTAGAGCCATAAACTCTTAAGTCCATTGTCTCGTGTGAAACGAAAGAGCAGTAAAATGTAGCAACAGTTTCCTCTTTTTCCCAGTACAATGAAGCACTACATGTCAAGATAACTCCAGCTGAGTTTCTTGCAACAGTAGGCAGTGCAGTCACAGTTGTTGGCAGAGTTTGGTTCATAGCCCACAATATCGCGCCAATGCAGTACCAGCCCGCGTCTCCCAGTGCCCCGAGGGCATCCAAGTCTGGTTTTACTCTGATGTTATTTTCAAGAAACTCCTGGCCTGGTGAATATGATGATGAGCTATGGATCTAACCGAAAAAATAGCACTTGTATAGGTTAGTTAGACACTCATCAGTAACATTTTTGGAACAAAATCTAAACACAAAAGGATCGTTTAGATTCATGAACTAAAGCTGCATAAATCAAAATATTCAGAATTGCCACTGACCCCTTAATTGTCAAACTACATAAAGAAACAATCGGTGAATTCTAGAAGACGCTGGAGGCTTATCTATGTGATTCGCTATGCTTTTCTGTGCCTATCGGCTGATTCTATTGCCTTCCAGTTAGCAAAACTTTTCCGTTAGTACTTAGTACAAATCACTACAGTTCTCCTTTTGGCGATATTGGGTGAGAGAAAGAACCTCTTAGTGGATTCCAGCCCCGTGACTAGGAACCAGATAACTCATGTTAAACCAGACTAAATTATTTTCCATTTTATGTGCTCAAAATCAGTACTTTGGAACATTTTTTCTTTTCCTGTTTGATAACCGTGATGTCCACGCCAATGCTTTGGAACATCAAAATATCAAAAAGATGGGATCAGCAAATGGAAATGGTCAATAATGCTCTGCTATACCAAATATAATCAATTTACCCTTCATTGCACATCATCGAAACACGATGGATACTATACCTGTCCGTCTACCATTCTCTACTTAAATACTAGGCTTTGTTGTAGCAAACATCACAAGCTGAGCTCTTAACACGAGATCAAAGCTCGGGGGCCAAATTCCCCCCAAATACGAGACAATTTGCTAACGATACAAGCTGAGCTCTTACCATAGACCAAAGCTCGGGGCCAAATACCCCCAAATACAAGACAATTTGCTTTCCCAAATACGAGACAATTTGCTAACGATACAAGCTGAGCTCTTACCACTAGACCAAAGCTCGGGGGCAAATACCCCCGAAAAACAAGACAATTTGCTACCCCAAATACGAGACAATTTGCTATCGATACAAGCTGAGCTCCTACCACTAGACCAAAGCTCGGGGCCAATGCCAAATACCCCAAACACAAGACAATTTACTAAAGTTAAAGATATGAAGTATCCTGAAGTATAACATAGGCAAAACTAAGATATAGCAGAATTGTAAACTTGAACATTTCACTAAAATTAAACTACAAAAACGACTGAGTTGGTGCAGCACGTGGTATACACAACCAACACCTTCTCAGTCGAGCTCGTTGCACCAGGTATCCTATATAGTTTGCGAGCTATTGCACAGTAGCCAAAGCCAGGTTCAAAAAGAAAAAAAGTGTTACTAAAACTTACAGCTTTGACTTTTCCAAATAGCTTAGAATCAAGAATCATCTCCTTCATTTTACTAGTTCTTGGATGATGATACCACATACTAGCATCCATAAATTGAACCCCATTTTTCTCACAAGCATCAAGAATCTTATCCAACTCTGCAACATTCAAAGCAGTAGGCTTTTCCAACAACAAATGCTTCTTCTTTTCAGCAGCTAAAATTGCCCAATGAAGGTGAAAACTAGTAGGTAAAGGCATATAGACTACATCCACTAAAGGGTCATCAAGAATTTCATTGTAACTTCCATAAATCTTCAAAGAATCAGATAATAAATTGTTCTTGATAGCAAAGTTTTTGGCTTTTTCAATTGAACGACTTGCTATAGCATAAAGGGTTGAATTTGGTGATAAATTAATAGCTCTTGATATTTTTCTCGCAATTTCTGCACATCCAATGATGCCAAAATGAATTGGAGTTTCTTTGTTTGACATCTTAGTTAGTTAGTTGTTGCTGTTTTTTTTTTTTTTTTGGATGAATGTTGATTATAGTGGGGATAGATATAGGCGAGAAGAATTAGGTGGCATAAGTTATAGCCACAATTTTTATTTTTTTCGTTCAGTGTTCGACTGATTATATTCGAATAACACGTTGCAGGGACGTATAATATTAGTATTAATCTAGGACAAATTTTAGTTGTTGCTGTTTTTTTGGATGAATGTTGATTATAGTGGGGATAGATATAGGTGAGCAGAATTAGGTGGCATAAGTTATAGCCACAATTTTTATTTTTGTTCGTTCGGTATCTGTACCTACTTTGAAGCTCGATTATATTCGAATAGCACATTGCAGGGTCCCAGCAAACAACTATTACTATGTCCCTATTAGTATGGCTGGCAACGGAACCGGGAGGTACCGGTACCGGTTCCGGACCGTCCCGGTCCATTACCGGTCCGGTTCCGGTCCGGTGTACTCCGGTTCCGTCCGGTTGAGAGGTGGGACGGAAGGGGTAACGGGACGGAAGGGGGTAGTTACCGGATCGTCCCGGTCCGGTCCGTCCCGGTACCGGTCCGGTCCGGTCCGGTTCGATTCGGTTGGTTTTCAAATTTTTTTTTTTTTTTTTTTTTTTTTAAAAAGTAGCCGTTGGGTAGCCGTTGGCAACGGCCAGTGGGGCCCACCCAACGGCTATAACAGCCAAACCCCCCCCCAAAACACCCCCCTACCCCCCAAACTTTTTTTAATACCCCAAAGTTTTTAAAAATACATTTTAGTCCTAAATTTTAACTATAAAAACCCCCACCCCTTCATTATTTATTACACAAAATTTCTTCTTCTTCATCTACTCTCTCAACTCTCAATCTTCTACTCTTCTACTCTCTATTCTCTAATAGTCTCTATTAAATTGTTAATTTTATTTGTTGGATTATTTTGGAGCAATTTTCAAGCTTCAAGTTTCATCTATCAATTTCGGCTTTTGGTTATACACGTCTGTTTTTACGCAGACGTTTGGTACATTCGTTCCAACTTTCATCTCTTTACTTGTTTATTTTTTTGCATTTAATTTTTGTATTTATTTATTTGC
The DNA here is from genome assembly GCA_003996215.1 of Jaltomata sinuosa. Lineage (NCBI taxonomy): Eukaryota > Viridiplantae > Streptophyta > Magnoliopsida > Solanales > Solanaceae > Jaltomata > Jaltomata sinuosa. The sequence goes on along the minus strand of QJPP01000903.1, from coordinate 661,809 downwards.
TTACTTTTAATATTTTACAATGGAATCCGGTGATAAAAATGTTGGCAAGGGTAAAAGTTCATTTTTTGGTAGGGTAGGTAATGCACTAACCGGAAAAACTAAAGTCGGTAGTTCTTCTAAATCCAAATCTAAAACTAGACAACAACCTCAATTAAGAATAAATACGGATGATTTTACACATGTTGATGAAACTCCTTTTAATATTGATAGAAATACTCAATTAGATCATGAATTTTTACAAACAAGGTTTGGTAATTTTAATGAAGAGCTAGATGAAGAAGTAGAATATGATAATGAATATGATGGTAATGATACTTATGATGATGATGAAACAGAGCCGCCTACGGCTACTAGTCCCACTCCTGCTCCCGCTTCCACTCCCCCTCCCCCTGTACATCCTACTAGGGCTAAGCCAAAGGCTGAACGTCCTAAAAAATCTGTTGTGTGGCAATTTATGATTCAAAATGATGATAAAACTCAAGCTATTTGTAAAGTATGTAAATCTGTTTTGAATCATACAACTACGGGAAAGTCGGGTGGGACGGGACATTTAAGAAATCATTTACTTAGATGTTGTAAAAATGAATTTTTGCAAGCCGTAGCTATAGCCGATGCAAAAAAATATGGTACTCCCCTTCCCGATGCATCTGTAGGAGTAGGGGCCTCTAACATGATCCAATCACAGTTAAACCCTTCTAATGTTTCTGGCCCTAGTACACATCGTAGTTATAGTAGAGAAAGAGATCTTGAAGAATTAGCTAAAATGATTGTTCTTTGTGGCTTGCCTTTTAGTTTTGCTGAAAATCCCGGTTTTGTTCATTATATTCAAATAGTGTATAATCCTTCTTTCACAGGTTTTTCAAGAAATACTATTAAAAAAGCTATTTTTGATTATCAGGGACAACATGTCCATTTTCTTCGTTGTTTATTTAACTATAATACTTGTAGAATGGCTATCACTTCTGATATGGGTCGTAGTCCTAATGGTAACGATTATTTTACTATTACTGGTCATTGGATTGATGAAAATTGGAACAAGCAAAAAAGAATTTTAGGTTATAAATGTTGTGAAATGCTAAAAACCGGTAGTTACATAGCTCAAACTATTGTAGATGTTTTAGAATTTTATGGAATTTGTAATAAAGTAATTAGTGTCACCCTTGATAATGCTTCTAATAATACAAATGCTGTTGATAAACTAAAACCGGCAATTTGCCCTATTTATATTGACGGTTTTCATATTAGGTGTGCTGCACACATATATAATTTAATTGTTAGAGATGGTGTAGCAATGTATAATAATGGTTGTATAAAATGTGAAGCTGCATGCCATTTTATTTTTAAATGTCAAGTAAAGTCTAGGCGTGTAGAGTTTGAAAATCGGTGTCGTGAATTAGAACTCCCCCTAGAAAAATTCCAAAAACTGTGTCTACTAGATGGAATTCTTTATATGAAATGCTTAAAGTTGCTTATGAATATAGAAAGCCTTTACAAATGGTTTGGAATGCTCACAATTCAGATATTGATTATAGAATTAGTGACACTGATTGGAAAGAAGTATATGAACTTAAAGAATTTTTAAAAGTTTTTTATTTAGCTACAAAACAAATATCTGGACTTTATTATCCAACTATTTGCTCAGTTTTACCAAATATATGTGCTATTTCTGATAAATTTTTTCAATACAAAAATATTCCACGGTTTAAAGATTCTATTAATGCAATGATTAAAAAATTTAGAAAATATTTTATTCCTATTCCTCAAATTTATTTAACTGCTTGTTTATTAAACCCAACTTACAAAGAAATAGGTGCATCACGAATGGTTGAAAGAATATATTGTAATTTAGATATTTTAGAGATTATATTTGAACAAAGTATCCAAGGTGACGAAGTTGCCGAAGAGGACAAATTACCTAGTTTGTCCGATGTTAAAGATAGCATAAGAATTGAAGCTAGAAAATTGTATGACTTGTATAATTCTAGTAGAATAAATGATGAAGTACATAATGTAGAACCTTCAAGTTCTAGGCGTAGATATTCAAATGAAGATGATATTGATGATATGATGGAAAATTATCTTGGTCTTACTTCTAATGAAAGAAATGATTTTGATGAATATCTTAATCAGGGAATGGAAAGCATTAAGGATGCACAAGGCAAACCTCAACTTTTGGAATGGTGGAAGACTCGCGGCAAGTCATTTCCAAAACTTCAACCGGTGGTTCGAGATTTGCTAGCTATTCAAGCATCTTCAGTAGCTTCGGAGGGCGCTTTTAGTGCAGCAAGATATCAAATTGGGGAGCATAGGTATTCATTAGCATCGGACAGCTTGGAGATATCGGTATTGTTTAGAGATTGGATCAATGCCGAGCGAAGGAATTATGGGCGTCCTAGTTTACCTGTCCAATTTGAATATGATATAGATAATATTTTGGTAAATTCAAGTGAAGACGGCATGGATGCATTGGAGGATCAAGCACAACAACCACTTCCAGAAAATGTTACGAGGGAATTCTTAGAAACTCTACGGAAAGACTATTTTCAAGGATTCAAATATTAGTATGATAGTTCGAGGCCTAATTCAAACAGAACCCTTCCTAGAAGGTGGCTGCGTAGATTAGGTTCTCTTCTAATATTTTGTAATACAAATTGTATTATTTAATTTTTATGAATAAAATTATAGGCTATTCGCCTTAAATTTTTTTAATTATTGTCTTCAATTTAATACAAGTCTTTTTTATATATTTCAATTTTTAAATGTTTCAAACTTAAGTTACAATTTCAAATTTAAAAAAGTTGTTTAACAAATGAAAGTTTGATATAGTTTAAAAAGATTCAAACTTAAATAAGTAAGTTATTAACTTAAGACTTAAGAGTAAAGACTTAAAAGTTTAAAAAGATTTTAAGAGTTTAAAATTTGAAATTTAAAGTTTTAAACTTTTAGAGTTTAAAATTTAAACTCTAAAAAAAATCTAATTTATTAAGTTATACTTTTAAAAGAAATATAAAATAACTTATATATTTTGAAACTTTTTCAATTATAAATAACCGAATTTTAATTTAATTAAAATTAAAAAAAAAAAAGACCGGGACCCGGTATACCGGTCCGGTCCCGGTCCGGTCCGGTCCCGGTCCGGTCCGGTCCCGGTAAGTACCGGTCCGGGACGAACAATGGGAAAAATCCCGGTAGTACCGGTACCGGTACCGTCCCGGTTCCCGGCCAACCGGCGGAAGGATTCGCCGGTACCGGTCCGGTTCCGGTTAATACCGGTCCGGTACTACCGGTCCGGTTCCGTTGCCTGCCTTACCTATTAGTAAAACATGTACTTCTTGCAAGGTGCAAGAGCTTCTTCATTTCCACCGTTCTTTTGTAGTTTTCATGTTTCGCTTTTTAGGAGCCAATTTAATTAATTTTTAAAGCTAAATTAGATTAGATTAATTTAATATTTTAAAATTAAAATTTGAATATTCAAAAAACTATATGAAAAGTACTTTAAGTTGTATTTTTTTCTCATACCAATGTAATAAAAAAAAGTACATCTTAAAATAATGATCAAAATATTATTTTGACTCTCAAAAAGAGAACTGTGACAAGTAAAAAGGGACGGAGGGAGTAACTTTCTTTTGATGTTTATTTTATACTATGTTTGAGTCAAAAATAGGATAAATTGGTTAATACTCCCCTCGTTTCATTTTATTTGACCCATTTCGACTTGTCACTCTCCTTTAGAAAACATTTATAGAAATCTAAATTTGACTATAACTTTCTCGTTCCCATTTTTACTTGTCCATGTTTGACTTGGCACACTCTTAAGAAACAAGAAATATAAAGATAATTTTACTATATCACCCCGTGAATATAATAAATTCAATGTATTGAGAAATATATTGGGTAATGATTACAATTAATAACAAGAGTAAAATAGACATAACATGATAATTTACCTCTTGATTTTTCAAACTAGACAACTAAAATTGGTAATGAAAGGCAATGTACTAAGAAATTGCATCTCTATTAGACCTTTATCTAGAAGAAGCCGAAAGAAAGGCCCTTTAATTCGTTCTAAAAAAATAGGATTTTTCAAATAATAAGTTTAGATGATAGCATTCACGGTGGCATATATTTGTTAAAAATTGACGAACTTAAATGGAAAATCAAAACGATCTTTATCGACAAAAAAGAGTACAAGAATGAGTCCAAGAATTGTGCCAAAGAATGGGTTAAGTGTTGCACGTATTTTATGATCTAAGAGCCTATTTGGATAAGTTTTTTTTAAGCTATTTTTTTTAAGTTGGAAATCACGGTTTTTCACTTTTAGCTTTTTATTAAGCTGTTTTGGCTTAAAATTAGTGTTCAAAAGTACTTTCTTCACTTAACCCAAATACTATAAAAAAAACTTAAAAGCTATTTTGACTTTAAAAAAAGAAAATTATCCTAGATAATAGTTTAAGACTCTTTATTACACTATATACATCACTTTTTTCAAAATTATTAAAATATCAATTTAATTACAAGTCATACCAGAATCTAAAAATTAGTTATTATTTTTTTTTATATTTAATTATGATTTTTTTAATGCTACTTAATTAAGGAATAAATCCAAAATGAGACCCACTAAATAACTCATTGTAATTAAGGAAGATAATTACAAAACAAAATCTTTTTTTTCTCTCTTAGTATTATTTTTATATTTATCCGAATTTTATATTCTAATTGATTTAGTAGGCTTAAGTTTATGGATTTACAATTATCATTATTCAACTAAATTAATCTTTTTTCTCTGCAATTCATAAATATTTTTCTTCTCTTTTCTAAAATTCATTATAGATTATAATAAATTACATCAAAATGAATAATGTCAAGTATATAATGTGATTTTTGTGTGGTATTATCTAAGACACTCTATGCTAATATCCATTGATTAATTTAATGACTATAGTTAGGGGTGAAAAAAACCGAACCGCAAACTGTACCAAACTGTAAACCAAACCGAACCGCAAAAAAAAACTCGACTAGTGGTTTGGTGTGACTTGGTTTGGTGTTGAAAAAAAACCCGACCATAATTGGTTTGATTTGGTTTTAACTAAAAAAAGTCAAACCGAACCGAATCAACCCGATATTACATATATATACTATTTTTAAAAAAAATTATACATAAAAATATTTATTGTGATGTAATTTAGAAATATTTCTTAATTTTTTTTATAGTTTTTATCTTTCAATTTCAAGTTTAAAGTTGGAATTTTAAATGGTCCAATAAGTTTTTATAACCCATAGATATTAATAACTCAAATAAAGCTCAAATCAATACTAATGGTAACAAAAAATTATTCAATTCAACACTAGGAATGACAATCATGTTAGTATCTATTCTTTAATTTTGCATAAATACCTAAACTATTTTTTTGTTTGTTTAATATTTAGTCATGTAGTTAATACTTATTTGACTTATTTTAGTATGACTTGATACTTTTAAATTATGATTATTTTTATAATGACTTATTAATATTCAATATTTATTCTACGCGCTTTCATTATTTTTTTGATTGAATATTTTATTAATGTATCACTCATTTATATATTGTGTTATTTATTTTTAAGAAATACCTTAGATAGTTATAACTTGTAAGGACTAAAGAAATATTTAAAGCACAAGTTGATTATATGTTTCTATGAAGACTTTACCGGGGGAAAAAAATTCCGAAATAACCCAAAAAATCCGAGGAAACCGAAATAACCCGAAAAAACCCGAGGTTGGAAAACTCGACTTTTATTGATTTGGTTTGGTTTATAAATTTAATAACCCGACACTAATGATTTGGTTCGGTTTTTAAAAATATCGAACCAACCCGGTCTATGTACACCCCTAACTATAGTATACATACATTGAAAATAGTTTGTATACCAATTACATATATAAAATATAATTCATTTTCATAATGTCTCGATATATATATATATATATTGGTATAAAACTGATATGTACATGAAGCATTATACCACCAGATTGTATATTTATTGCATACACAAAATGATTTTTCATATTCTCAACTTTCAATTTATGAAATCGATATACAATTTGATATTTATGGCGTGATAATTTGATAATTTTCAAATCTAATTAAGTATAAAAGTTGATATCAACTAAAGTGATAATAGAAAGAAGTAAAATAAGAAAATTAAGATATAGGAGATATACGAGAGAGAAGATATGCCGATTTTAAGATATAGGAGATATTTTTGGGTTGATTGATATCCCTCAACCATTTTTTTAGGGATTTTGTTGCACCTGTTTGTTTTTTTTCTATTTTTTTTTTTTTTTGGATTTTATTAAATTGGTAGGTTTTGTTAGAAAACTTATGGTAGATATTCAAAACTAGAATCTATTTATATAAGTTATAATATTGTATCTAATATAGTATATATGGATTTTTTTCCCCTTTAAAAAACACTTAAAATAAATTTATCCAAACGGGCTCTAAATCCATTTCCAAAGAGAGCGATTGGCTAGAAGGCCTACATGAAAGGGCCCGAAAATTGGCGTGTAATTTTTTCCACTTCACTTATTCATTAGGTAGTTTTTGACATTAATTTCTCTTTCTTTTTCAAGTTTAAAATTTCCTAGTTTAAAAGTTTCCTAGTATGATTATAGTATTTATTATTTTAAGTTTAAAGTTTCCTAATTTAAAAGTTTTCTAATATAAATTTAATATTTATTATTTTCATAAAAATAATATTTGAATCCCATGTAATTTGGGATAGATTTCTCTTATATATATGAATGAATTTTGTTATTTTTAGACAACACATTATTATTAATTGAGAATTTCTCTTCATTATACCTTTGTGTGTGTTAAGAGGTAAGATTAATTTTTTAACTTGATATTCTTAATTTTTGTTCGTAAATTAAAAAAGGTAACTAGTCTTGTACGAATTATTGTCTCTGATTTCTTTGAAATAAGCGTTATATCATCTTTTGATCTAAGTTCTTGAATTGATTTTATCAGTATTATAATTAGCTTTAATTTAATAACTTTTGAATACTAAGATCAATTAGTATTCTTAGCACTTAATTTTGAAATTTGGTTATTTTATTTCAAATTTCACCTATCTTTAATCTTCATATTTTTGCTTTCGCATTATTTTCTTGATTGTTAAAATAACCCAATTCTTATCATTAGGCATTGTAGTTGTTTGATAATATTATTTTAGCTTGTTGTTCGATCTAATATGATTTTGACCATATATATGTCTAAATCATAAATCCTAAATTTAGTGTCCATAATTCCTATCAGTTGCTTGCAACTTGTGATATTTCACTAAAAAGAAAATTAGATTTAGCTACGAACTTGGTCGCTAAGTTGTGTAGCATTGTAGTCGCGAATTTGCTCGTAACTAACAGAAATTCATGGTAAATGAATTTTCTTGTATAGCAACAGAATTTGTCTGTTTTTTTGCTGTCGTTGATCTAATCTCATTATAATGATATATGTATTAAAGGGATGGATGTTACTGTTGGTGAATCTGCAGCAGTTGTTGTGAAGCGTTGGAGTAAGACGATTTTATCATACCCTCTTCGGTGTTACTACTGGATATCAATTGTTTACCAGCGTTACTTGGATAAAATCAGTCCTCATGTACTCTATAGATGGATTGGGACTACTGTCTTGGCTATCCTTTATGCTTTTCGGATTTACGTTCAAGGATTCTACATATTCACAATTGTTTTAGTGGGCTTCCACTTGTCGACAATTCTGTTCAAATTCTTGTCCGCGCATGTTGATCCTGAGGTACAAGGAGGACCTATCTTGCCAATTCAAGCTTCTCATGAGTTCAAACCTCTCATTCGTCAACTTCCCGAGTTCAAGTTTTGGTAATACTTCCTGTTACTCCCCTGCATATTCTTTTCAATCAGTTTGTTTTAAGTGTTATGCAGTGGTATTTGCTTATTATAATCTCTGTTGTTTCTACTTTGTTCAGGTATGAAGCAACAAGAGATCTCTGTCTGGCATTTACCATAACTTTCTTTCCCCTACTTGATGTTGGTGGTCCCTGGATCATCCCTTTTATCTGCTGGTTTTTGATGTTCACCGATAAACTGCTTGATCTGATTATCAACTCGAGGAGATACAAATACAACCCATTTACCCTTGTAAGGCAGGTGCGTGTATTTTTCTTCCTATGAAAACATCATGGAGTATTTAAATCATTCCTTTTCTTCTTGTAACAGAAAGTAGTCTGCAAAAGGACAGCCGGAAGTGGCAGCAGCACCACTCGGAAAGAACGTGTAGATATGGCAGCAGCATCTGGGATTGAACTGGCTCCGATTTCTGTTTAAGACCAAACAAATGGAGGAAAAAACAATGGCAAAACTATATGGAATTGTTAAGAGTTATTGGAAATTACTGCACCGTTAAGAACTGGAATTTGTTGATTGTTTCTTGGAAGTTGTCTATAAGATTGTTCAAAAAAATGGTTCGGGAAGTGACTCTTCAATCACATCCTAAGTTGCAGGCGAAAATGTTTTTATTTTAAGATGACTTTCACACCATTTTCGTGCAACTGTAGCCTTCATCTAATCTTGTCAAATATGGTACACACATTCTAATATTACAAGTGGAGTCGTTTATCATACATAAAACAAATATACTCGAATTCAAATATTTTATAGACAAGATTAGCAGTCATTGTAACAGAACAAGCACTGATGGATCTAAAAATAATTTACTCGAATCTCCAGAGTGATCTTTACACAGATTGTATTCAAGTTATGAAGTAGCATATCATGTACTAATATAGCTAATCGTTCTAATGATAGTTTTCCTCTACCCTCCTTGGTTTTGTGAGTCTTCAATAACATTTCATCATTTCAAATGCCTTTCGTATAATACTCGAGGAGTCAATAAAACATGGCCGGGCAACATTTCATGCTTTAGATACAATCACTGTTTAAACAGATTTGACACTATCTAATCTAAGAAGGATTCGGTATCACCATTTAACTAAGAGAAAATAAATTATATTTAAAAAGGAAATGTAAAATACGATAAAAGAAACTCATACTGAGCAAGATAAACTCTAAATTGGATTACACAAACATAGGTGTACGCTTTGATTTCTACCTCGATTGGACTGCTTAATAACTAGTCCAGTCGTGTTGTCTGCCATTAAACTGAGGCCCATAAAATCTGGCAGATCATTTGTGCGTCTTTTTTGAGACAGAAAGTTGCCGGTATGTCTGCAGCTTAAGATACACCAATAGATCTTGGCATTCCGTGTAAACGAAAAATCTGATCAAAGAAAATTTGAGCTATACTTGCAGCATTGTATGGGCGCGAGAGAGAAATGAAATGGTTGTATTTAGACAATCTATCCACCACCACATATATACTGCTATTTCCTTTTGACTTGGTTAAACCATCTATAAAATCCATAGATATATCTTCCGAAATCTGTTGTGGAACGGGTAAGGGTTGCAATAGACCAGCAGGAGTGAGAATCTCAATTGTGTCTTTGGCAAACATCACATTCTTGAATAAATTTCAGAACTTGCTTCCTTAACTTCTTAGAATAAAAATTAGCTCTAATTCTGTGGAGAGTTTTATGGAACCCCTCATGTGTACTATTGTGGAATTGATCAATAATTACATATTTACATGTAATGAAGGAGAATTTAAATTCCTTTTGACCAATGCCTCTCCAATTCGCACCAGATGAATGATTTCTTGAATCTTGGGACTGGAAGAATGTTCCTCTTTATTTGTCTATAGCCATCCTTTTTTATTTATGCCAGTTACGCTGCTACTTATACCTTTGGAGCTAGACCTTAGCTCAGATCAACCTTGAATGCTAGCGATCCTGTATTGATCCTGTATTGGAATTCTTGAATGTTTCAATTCGAAATTACAGTCAGATTCCGATTGGGATCCTGACAATTGGTATCAGAGCCTAGGTCTGTGCGACCTGTGTGTGGAAGAAAATGATCGATGGGACCAGATCTAGAGTGATGGAGGAGAGGTTGGCCAGGCATGACGAGGTAATGGCTACTCAGCAGGAGATTCGAAATACGCATACAGGGATTCAGGGAACACTAGAGCTGATCTTAGATCGACTAACAGCTCTTGAAGGGTTACCCAATAAGCCCCAAGGTGCACAACATCAAGGAGATGGGATACTTCCTCATCCAGCTCAGGAACATAGGCATAACAGGCTTCAGATGGTACCCGTACCCCCTCCCAAGTGGGAATTGCCTAGCTTCGAAGGTCATGAGCCTAAGGTCTGGCTACACAAGTGTGAAAGGTATTTCAACTTGTATAGAACCCCGGACAACCAAAAGGTAGAAGCAGCTGCATTGTACCTGAATGGGACAGCTGAGATTTGGTACCACTCTCTAGTGCTAAGTAGAGGGGTGGTCAACTGGGTAGAATTCAAGGAGGAGCTGATTAATAGATTTGATAATGAGTTGCTGGACAATATAGTGGAACAATTTAACAGGATGGAGCAGAAAGGGCCAGTGGATGAATTTCTAGGACAATTTGAAGAACTCAAGGCTCAAATGCTTGTGAGGAATCCACACCTCAATGAGGCCTACTTCCTGTCTAGTTTTTTGGGGGCTTTGAAGGATGAGGTCAAGTTTGCTGTCAAGATGTTCAGACCTGCTACTATCAAGGTAGCTGTTGAGAAGGCTAGGATGCAAGAGAAGGCAATAGAAGCTGTGCAGAAGAGAAGCAAGGTTGTCACTAGGCCTGCTAGTATTGTGAGCAACAACCCCCTTCCTAAGCCCTTAGGAGGGTCAACCAGTAGACCTAATGCTTTCAAATTGAGCCCAGAAGTATATGAGTACAGGAAGAGCAATAGGTTGTGTTTTAGATGTGGAGAAAAATATACTGTGGGTCATCAGTGTAAACAGAAGCAGTTAAATTGCTTAGTGGGGGAGGTGGAGACTGCAGAAGGTGTTCCTGTAGAGATAGAAGATCCTTCCTATAATGACCTAAGTATTGAAGGGGAGATAGAACAAGAAGTGCAGGAAGCTGTTTGCCTAAATGCATTGTCAGGTAACAATGAAGAATACTATACTAGTGAGTGGGACAGTGAAGAATAGGAGCCTCACCTTGTAGATTGATTCTGGAAGCACTCACAGCTTCATTGATCAACACACAGTCATTGGAGCAGGGTACCAAGCTAGTTATTGTGCACCAGTTAGAGTCACAGTAGCAGATGGCAACTATGTTATGTGCACATCCCATGGATGCCCATTCATCCTAGTTATCATAGATTAATTCAGTTTTTGATTTCCTTGTATTCAATATCTATATTTCCTATTTTGCTAATAAATCAGAAAATTGTCCCAAAAAAGTGTTGTTTCTGTTTCAATTCGAAATTACAGTCAGATTCCGATTGGGATCCTGACAGATCCTTTCAACACCATAGAATACCGACCCATGTCAAGTGTATATTTTAGGATTTAGACAAAACTGTGAGAGTGTCAAGTGGCAATTTTCAATTAAAAAGTTATATTGAAAATTTTATGAACTAGAAAAGATAGTAACAAAGGAATTGTCTCATTCTCAATTTTTTTTGGCCTGGTTACTGAGGCTAAGGTGCCATAGTCTCAAGGTTATGAGTTTCATTTGGTGAAGGACTTCACAAATGTAGGTAATTTATCCTTATTACGTGATTATTCATGGCTTTGTAACTCATCCTACAATAGGCTATACCCTCAAAACTTGTTCCAAAATTTTAGTCAATTCAATCAACTAGGCCACCTTAGCAATCTCTCTATTACCATCCCCTAATTCTAACATAACATAGTACCATACATCCATAATTAAAAATATCATTCTAGGATTACTTTGTACATGGTCTAGACAAATCCTGCGAGAGTTCGGATCACCTGACTCATTTAAAGAAGTTCTTTGATCGATCACGAAAGTATAACCTAAAGTTAAACCCTGCCAAGTGTGTTTTTGGGGCAAGTTGTTGCTTCATAGTCAGTAGAAGGGGCATCGAGCTCGACCCTTTGAAAATCAAAGCAATCCAGGAGTTGCCTCCGGCAAAGACCAAGAAAGAAGTCATGAGTTTTTGGGAACATTAAACCAAGTGCTTATAAACAGTTTTTGAATTTATCCCAACACTACAAAAGTGCTTAAAAGCTATTTTGGCTTAAAAGCACTTAAAATAACCCAATCCAAACATTTTTTCCATAATTAACAATGAGCTATTAACAGCTTAGAAGAAAACTTACAAGAATTAGACTAAAAGATTATATATCACTTATTAGATCTACTTGGCAGCATGTTTCCATAATTTTGTAAACACTGCCCCATTACACCAATAAACAAATACTTCTACATTTGCTTCCATTTTCTTCAAAATAAAGTGCAATAAAGGAAGAGTTAAGATTCTTTTCAAATGATTCAGCATGACAGATGTTGATTTAAATATTCCATCAAATCATTCACGCACAACTTGAAAGCAAAGCAGAACATCAATAATGTGACCATAAAAATGTCAGCTAACTGATACAAGTTAATGTCTTTTTAAGGTGTAAAACACCTGAATATATGGCCATGCTAAAATAAGCAAATACCACTCCACAACAAATATCAGAACTCAAAATTTTCTTCCAAAATATGTCAAAAGACACATGCTAGAAAAAAATTATTTTACTAAGAAAGGGAAGAGACCAATGTGAAAATAACAATTAAAGCAAACTGATTAAATTCGGATGAATATAATATGCAGAGTAGTACTAGAGCGAGCAGGAACAATTACCAGAACTTGAACTCGGGAAGTTGACGAATGAGAGGTTTGAACTCATCAGAACCTCTAATTGGCAAGACAGGTCCTCGTTCCATCTCACGATCAACATGAGCAGACAGGAACTTGAATAGAATTGCCGAGAAGTGGAAGCCCACTAAAACAATTGTGAATATGTAGAATCCTTGAGCATAAATTTGAAAAGCATAGATGATAGCCAAGAGAGCAGTCCCAATCCATCTATAGAGTATATAAGGACTGATTTTGTCCAAGTATCGCTGGTGAATGATTGACATCCAATAGTAATACCGGAGAGGGTAGGATACGATACTCCAATCCTTCACATCGACTGCTGCTAATGCAGCGCCATCATCAGCAACAATGCCCTTCATCTACTTCTGTCAAATTATTTTTGGTTTCATCACATTCTCTTTTCACAAGAAGTTCAGCTGCCATTTGGGGTGTAACCTGGTCAGGACGAGAAGGAGAAGACTCATCCAAGCTATTCATTAATATCCAATCATGTGTACTAGTGTCTGGTCGAACTCCAAAGTAGTCTGTACTATCTAAGGCAGAACCATCTTTTGTTTCTTTGCTTGATTGTGCGAACCATTATTGTGATCTCAGTTATGTGACCATCAGCTAAGAGTTTAACTTCATCGTCTTGCAATAGAGGACCAAACGTGCATTGACCCCTCGGTGTACAATTCTGACCAAACCCCTGCAAAGCCAGACAACACATTAAGATCCCCACAACATAGCAAAACAAAGACAAGCATGGTTCTGGACAATGTAAACTTACTGGCATTCTCCCTTTGCTATAGTAAGTGACGCGATAGATCTCCTTTTCCGTGTCAACTCCATTTTTATACAGAAGAGTAGCTAGCTTAAAAGTTGGCCATGTTGTTTTTGCATAATGATCTGACAAATTGCATTTCAACTATGCATTGAAAAGGTCCTGTGAACCTTACTTGGTCTGTTCCACTTGATCCTAGTTTCTGTTACTTGGTCTGTACATATATAATGTACAGATCAATTTTACAAAAATAACAAAATTGCAGGACTTCACAAGACGTCCTACTTAACATTGCAACACGTCTACATAGAATTCACAAGTCTTTATCATTCTCATGGAAGGAAATGCAAGGGTCAAAAGTCGGGGTCTCATATTAGAGTTGGGTAAGGGTCGGGAATCGGGTTTAGGGGTCAGGGTCAGGGTCGGTTTTGAGTCGAGAGCCGGGAGTCAGGTCTCGGGTCCCAAGTCTCGGGTCGAGGCCGAGAGTCAAGGTCTTGGGATAGAGTTAAGGTCTTGGGTTAGAGTTGGGTTAAGGGTCGGGGTTGAAAGTCAAGACCCGAGATGAGATTTGGGACCCAGGTCAGGAGTCAGGACTTGGGTCAGGATCGGGACTGGGATCTGGAGTTATGTCCCGAGTAAGGAGTTGGTCCGGTTCCCAAGTCTCGTTTTGAGGTCTCAAGTCAGAGTTGGGTCGAGGTTAGGAGTCGAGTTCGAGGGTCAGGGTCGAGTCCCAAGTTAGGAATCGGGGTCGGGAGTATAGACTTAGGTCGGAGTTGAGATCATAAATCGAGGTCAGGATTCGGGACCCAATTTGAGGTTGGGAGTCAGGCTCGAGAATAAGAGTTGGGGTTGGGATCAGGATCCAGGGTTAGGTTTCGGGTTGGTTGGGAGTTAGGAATTGGGATTAGTAGTTGAGTCCTAAGTCTAGAGTTCAGGTCAGGATCAAGAGTCAAACCTTGAGTCTAGATCATGGTCGAAATTGGGAGTTTATTCCAAGGTCAAGGTCAGATTTCGAGTCTCGAGTCAAGGTAGAGAGTAAGGTCTCAAATTCTAGTTGGGGTCGAGAGTCGGGAGTCAAGTGTTAGGATTGGAAGTTAGGTCTAGGTTTGGGTTCGGGAGTCGGGGTCGAGTCCTAGGATAGGAGTAGTGACCCGAGTCAAGAGTTGGGACTCGGGCTGAGGTTAGGAGTTGGGGTCAAGATCGGGAGTCATTCCCAAGTCTGTAACGATCCAAATTCCTAAACTTAGACTTGTAAGGATTGTCATTGAAGTGTTTAGTCATTGCATGAAAAGTGTAAGTTATTCTGAGAAATTCTCAAGCTCGCAAGCCTCCACGGCTCGAGTCATGGTCCATAGAATGGACCACAAATCGTGGACTAAACTGTGGAAGCGAGCCCGTAGCTCTAGCAGCCCATCCATAGTAGACGACTTGACCCACAATCTGTGAGATGGTCTACGAACCATAGGATCAATCATGGGATTGAACTAGTAAGACGAACAACTCCTCCATAAACCACGACTTGGTCCACAGTCCGTGGAGTGGACCACAAACCGTGGGACACAACCATGAAATTGATCCACAGAGCCAGTCGAGTCTGACTCGAAACAATGAGTCATCCCACGATCCGTGAACCATCCCACGACCCGTGAAGTAACCTGTCCGACGGGTTTTCTTGCAATTTTAAATACGCATCTCAGGGGTATTCGTCAGACATTCCATTGAGCGGGAGGTCATCTCCAGTAACCTCTTTTAAAAAAGAATTATCATTATTTAAATAAATAAATTTTTACATGACCAAGAAATCATATTAAATTGGTACTATTTAATTAAGGATAATTTAGTAAAAACATCTTTTACTTTTTTGAGGTAAGTAATACTTTAAGGGGTGTGCTCGAATTAAAAATATCATATAATAAGAACCAAATGAAGTATAAGATTACCCTTAATATTACTTGTGACTATTATACATGGTAAAAGTTAGGCAACTTTGGAGCCACATTTTCATTTCCAACAGTAGCATTTATTATATCTTACTAATTACTCTCCTTTCAATTTAATTTTTGTAGCACCTTTTATTTTTCCAAAGTCAATTTAGTTAAATTTTTATATGAAGAACTAAATCGGCTTGGAGTGGGGAGTCAGTTCGATATTGGACCCTGGGTCCCGGGTTAAGGCCAGATCTCGAGTCGTGGTCAAGATCAGGAGTTGGATCTTGGGTGGAGGTCGAAAGTCGGTGTCTCATATTAGAGTCGAGTAAGGGTTAGAAGTCGAGAATCAAGTTTAGGGGTCATGGTTGAGACCAATTTAGAGTCGAGAGTCAGGTCCCCCTGCCCAAGTCTCAGGTCAAGGTCGAGAGTCAAGGTCTCGGGACAGATTCAAGGTCTCAGTCGGGGTTGAAAGTATAGACTCGAGATAAGAGTTGGGACCTAGGTCAGAAGTCCAAATTCAGGTCAAAGTCAAAATTGAGATTGGGAGTCGAGTCCCAAGTTGGGAGTTAGGTCCTGGTTCCTATCTAGGGTCGGGGTCAAGAGTCTAGGTCTCGAGTCAGAGTTGGGTCGAGGTTAGGAGTCGATTTCGACGGTTAGGGTCGAGTCTGGGGATAGGAATCAAGGTTAGGAGTCAAAACTTAGGTCAGGGTCAGGATAGGAAGTTGGGGTCAGAAATTGAGGTCAGGATCAAAGGTCGGGGTTGAGATCAAGATCCAGGGTTATGCTCCAGGTTAGGAATTGGGGATTGGGATTAGAAGTTGGGTCCCAAGTCTAGAGTTTAGGTCGGGAACAAGAGTCGAGCCTTGAGTCCCTCTCATGGTCGGGATTGAGAGTCGATTCCAAGGTCAAGTTCTGATTTTGAGTCTCGAGTCAAGGTAAAGAGTAGGGTCTCAAATTATGGTTGGGGTCGAGAGTCGGGAGTCGGGTGTCAAGATTGAGAGTTGGGTCTAGGTTCAAGTTCTGGAGTCGAGGTCAAGTCTTGGGTTAAGAGTAGTGAACCGAGTCAAAAGTTGGGACCCTGGTCAGGGTTAGGAGTTGGGGTCAGGATAGAGAGTCGGGTACCAAGTCGAGAGTCAGTGTTGGGATTGGGAGTTGGCTTATGAGTATTGGGTTAGCATCGAGAGTCGAGGTCTCTAGTCAAATTCAGGTCAAGGTTGGGAGTTGGGGTTGGGGACGGGGTCGGTTCTTGGGTTGAGAATCAGGATCTAGGTCAGGCCATCAAGGTCAGGATCGGGAGTCGGGGTCAAGAGTTAGGGTCGAGATCGGGTTTGGGTCCCGGCTCAGGAGTTGGGGTCAGAAGTGGGGACTCAATTTAAGGTTGAAAGTCAAGGTCAGGGTCAAGAGTCGGGGTCGGGGATGAGTCCCAGGTCAAGGGTTGGGGTTAAAAGTAGAGACCCGAGATGAGAGTTGGGACCTAGTCAAGATCAAGAGTTAGAATTCGAGTTGGGATTGGGATTGGGAATCGGGTCCCGATTTCCAAGTCTCGAGTCGGGTTTAAGAGTCAAGGTCTCAAGAAAGCGATCCTCGATTATTCACTTTCCGTCTCCCGAGAACTGCATGACACAGTATCCTAGAACACAGAGGGACTATCTGTATGGGGTAGAATCAGTACAAATACACATGGCAGTAGTCGAGTAAATGGTTCGGGCGCGTGGACACCACAATAAACTTCATGGCAAGAGTAACCTCTCGGTGGAGATAAGAAAGTTTTTTCCCATCACCATCGGTGACATGGCACAAAATGACAAGCAAGGGATAAATATATCAGCAACATAGATGAGCCCCTGCAAGACAGAGCCTCAAGAGAATATCAACTAGCCCACTAACAATCAGATAGGTAACATTCTCACATAGGCGAAAATTCCTTAGGACGTTGCCATTAGAATGTAGTTGGCTAAGGCCGAAGTATGTACACTATATATAGTCACCACTATTCACTTGTAAAGGGATCCGATCTCCTCTCTTATATTCAGGATCAATACAATACTAGTTTCTTGGTCTCAAAGCTCTTCATATTGTTCATTCTTTCTCTTAGTTAGCTTGAATCCTATTAGCACAACTCGATTTCCTTCTAGATAGCTCTCGCGGACGACCTCGACTAGCTTTAACTCGTTTGTTTTACTTGCTTGTTATAATCTTTTTTTCTACTGTTAGTTTCTCTTAATTATTTAATATTCTAAGCGCTAACAAATCGATCCCCAAAGTAAGATTGAATCGTAAGATTGAATCATAACGCGTGCTCTTGACTCACTTACAAATTCAACTGTACCAAATCCACGGTAAACACAAATTTGTTTCAAAATTTTGGAATACATTGCTCTCTAATCCTTACTTTAAGAAGAAGCATTTCAAGCATGTCAAGAACGACCGAAATTCCCAAAAATGTCTTATTAACCTCTTGTACCCGAATGATATTAGATTTTCCAGCTATTGTTGTCCTTTATCGTCAGTTCAAATGGTTGAGGACGCACAGAAACTTGTTCTCTCTTTAAGCTCAACAGTTTTTTAGAGCCTTGTGTGGTTGCAATGGCTTGGTTATGGGCGTTTCAGTATTGGTGACGGTATACTGTGTTCATTCTGTTACTTTTCTTCGGGGGTTCGAAACTTCTAACTTATGGGTATCGAAAGACTATACTGTCTAATTTAATTTTGAAGAACAAAAAGCTTATTGACCTTTCTGCATATGTCAATCCGATAAAATATATCCTGAAAAGCAATATTTATTATATACTTTTTTTTTCCTACAATGCTATAACTGATATGTATGTATATGTTTCCGGAAAAGAGAAATATTTTTCATGTAAATAAGTATTAGCTTCTCGAAAAGCTATCTAAAGTTCAACATGATAGAGAGCCTATAAGAGAGTGAACTACTGAGGCTACACTTGTACTATTGCAGCTAATTATGTACTATGCAAGAACAACTACACATACTAAATTACCATAAAATGGTTGTCACGATAATCTAACCTTTGAATTTTATCCAATAACAACATCAAAATAGCAACTTGACTCTTTGTAACAATGGAGGATCACAAAGGAACTAATATTGGAGCAATTACATATAGCTTTTTCCTACACGGTGAACACAAATATATCCTATTTACTACTCCATTTGTTTGGTCTTAAACAGAAATCAGAGCCAGTTCAATCCCAGATGTTGATGTCCTTTCCCAGGGTGCTGCTGCCACTTCCTGCTGTCCTTTTCAAGACTACTTACTGTTACAAAAACAAAAGGAATATTTTTAAATACTCCCGCCAAATAAAGACTGGTCTAACTTAATGAAGCTTTTCATATGTAGAAAAATACACAACAACTCAGTCACCTGCTTTACAAGGGTAAATGGGTTGTATTTGTATCTCCTCGAGAGAATAATTAGATCAAGCAATTTATCGGTGAACATCAAAAACCAGCAGATAAAAGGGATGATCCAGGGACCACCAACATCAAATAGGGGAAAGAAAGTTATGGTAAGTGCGAGACAGAGATCTCTTGTTGCGCCATACCTGAAGAATGTAGAAAAGAAAGACTTAGACATTTTATAACAGCACCCAAGAGTCGTAAGAAAGCAGCAGAAAGGAAAAATAGGTTTCCGTGGAAACATTGATGTAAGATTTAAAAAAATGATTCTCCTCCTTTTGATTCCTGTGGCTCATGGGCAAAACGGCATTCCACTATAATTAAGGTGCAGATCCACATTATGCAAAAACCATGCAATATTTACTTTATCCAATAAGAAAAAAGAGCAAATGTTAACGCGTATAGCTCTTTATTCGGTGTGCTCAAGAAGTCACCGAGGGCAGTCACTGCGTGCACTGAAGCTTTCCCGAGCAACAATAAAGGAAGAGAAAAGGGAGGTGCACACAGACATGGTGTGACCTACAAAGGCATGACCTTGCATCAACCTAAGCGTTGGCATACTATAACCGGAAAGGGCATGTGGCCCATCATCTGGTTTTGGGTTCTATACCAGTCCAGGGAACCTGTAGCAGGATTGCAAACCAATATCCTCACTTCCATGTATTTGGGAGAACTCCGATAAATATCTTTCAAAATAGTTGTTTTTTTGGTTTATGAAGTTGAGACGGTGAGCCTGTTTGGATTGGCTTTTGACTTATTTTTATCATTTTAGCTTAAAACCAAGTGCTTATAAACAGTTTTTGAATTTATCCTAACACTACAAAAGTGTTTAAAAGCTATTTTGGCTTAAAAGCACTTAAAACAAACCAATCCAAACATTTTTTCCATAATTAACAATGAGCTATTAACAGCTTAGAAGAAAACTTACAAGAATTTGACTAAAAGATTATATATCACTTATTAGATCTACTTGGCAGCATGTTTCCATAATTTTGTAAACACTGCCCCATTACACCAATAAACAAATACTTCTACATTTGCTTCCATTTTCTTCAAAATAAAGTGCAATAAAGGAAGAGTTAAGATTCTTTTCAAATGATTCAGCATGACAGATGTTGATTTAAACATTCCATCAAATCATTCACGCACAACTTGAAAGCAAAGCAGAACATCAATAATGTGACCATAACAATGTCAGCTAACTGATACAAGTTAATGTCTTTTTAAGGTGTAAAACACCTGAATATATGGCCATGCTAAAATAAGCAAATACCACTGCACAACAAATATCAGAACTCAAAATTTTCTTCCAAAATATGTCAAAAGACACATGCTAGAAAAAAATTATTTTACTAAGAAAGGGAAGAGACCAATGTGAAAATAACAATTAAAGCAAACTGATTAAATTCGGATGAATATAATATGCAGAGTAGTACTAGAGCGAGCAGGAACAATTACCAGAACTTGAACTCGGGAAGTTGACGAATGAGAGGTTTGAACTCATCAGAACCTCTAATTGGCAAGACAGGTCCTCGTTCCATCTCACGATCAACATGAGCAGACAGGAACTTGAATAGAATTGCCGAGAAGTGGAAGCCCACTAAAACTATTGTGAATATGTAGAATCCTTGAGCATAAATCTGAAAAGCATAGATGATAGACAAGAGAGCAGTCCCAATCCATCTATAGAGTATATAAGAACTGATTTTGTCCAAGTATTGCTGGTGAATGATTGACATCCAATAGTAATACCGGAGAGGGTAGGATACAATACTCCAATCCTTCACATCGACTGCTGCTAATGCAGCGCCATCATCAGCAACAATAACCTCCATTAAAACTCAACTTCACGATCCTTTAATGCCTACCATCATAATTAATGAGATTAGAACAACGACAACAAAACACTACTATGAAAAACAAGGATTTAACTGAGACAAATTCTGTAGCTAAACAGAAAAATCCATCGCAACAATTTTTTGTTAGCTACGAGCAAATTAACTACGGAGTTACCATCAACAACAGCAACAACAACAAAATATCACAAGCTAAAACAAAATTAAGGATCTATCGAACAACTACAACACCTAAAAATTTGCTTAAATGTTGTAGAAATCACTAAAATATAATCAAAAGATCACTTCTTTATGCTTAGGTTAACACGCAAAGCAGTAAAATTCAAACAATTTGGAACCTTGAATTGATGAATAAGAGAACTGATTGCAAATGGAGATTTTGATTTGGGGGGTACTGGTTTTGTGCGTGGGTTAAAGGGAGATCAATACCTTAGATCAAAAAGTGATTTTGAAGAAAATAGAGATGAAAATTAGTATAAGATTAATTACCTTCTATAATTATTCTTATAAAGTTGTGAGAGAAATCCCAAGAAGCCACACACAAAAGTGTAGAAAAAGAGGAATCACAATTAATAATAATGTTGTCTTTATGAGATATAACAAAATTCACCCCTATATATAGGGGAAATTTGTCCCAAATGATATCGGATTCAAATTTTATTTTTATAAAATAATATATATTAAATCTAATTAGAAAACTTTTAAACTAAAAAAAACTTTAAATTAGGAAAATAAATAAGAACTTTCCTAAAACTACTTAACAAAAAATAAGGAAGAAAGTGACTATATTTCTACCAAATCAGCTAAGCCCCTCGTTGGGCACTCGTTTAGGCTTTTCATGGGGTCCATGGGATGAGCACCTTTGGTGGGATGACCACGGATTCACGTGATAATCTTTTTTTTTTTAAAAAACCCCATAAATTCGTCCCTGGTATCATATATAATATAGATGTATAGTTTATATACATACATAGTTAAAGAGTAGAGTATATATTTTAAACTCACAATATAATGGGCAAACAAAAATATTATATATATATATATATATATACTAGTCTTAGCATACGAGCTTCGCGCGTGTCACTTATATTAGTAAGAATGAATTTTTAAAATTAAATAATAAGATTTTCTATATATTTCTCACAAGGAAGCATTTAATACATAAAATTTAGTTAATTTTAAGATCCTAAAAATTTACTTAGAATATTCTACTTCTATTGATAATATTGACAATAAATAATTAATAAAATTATATACTTTGAAGATATATAAGAGAATTACACAACAATCAATATATGATTATAAATAATATTAATCTACGTAATTACATACTCAATAACAAAAAGAAAAAAAAAAAGAACATACCATAGATGAGAAAAGAATTTTTTTTATTTTTTTTTACATATTGCATAACCTACTTCTACAGATTGAACAATAAATTAATAATATAGTACACTCATGTTCATCTTTTGAATCCCTAAAAGAAGCATAATAATGTTTACATGAATTGTGTCATCCAGCGAGTTCAAACTCTTGATATATCGAAATAAATGCAAGAATATATATATATATATATATATATATATATATATATATAAACATATACTTGATTGGCTAATCAATGGCAAGGAAATGGAGAAAGCTAGCAATACCTTTGCTTTGTTTATCAACGTGTGCTCCCGCAGAATATTTTGTCCAGAATAATCTAACGACGAATTTTAAGGAAAAATATTAAAAAATTTGAAGTGCATATTTATAAACAGAGACATAAAAAAATTAAATAATCAAGGTTAACTAATCAAAACATCGCAGGAGAAATTCTAAACAATTGAAAACTAACAAATAAAAATTAATAATAAGAATTAAGAAAACCTAATTTTTGAATGGTGATGGTTTCTGGGTTGTTCACGTGATATGAGGGTTTTATATATTAAGCAGGCCAATAGTATTAGGATTGTGAAATAAGTACCAAATTAAAGTTGACTTCAAACTCTTAGTCTAAATAAGGAGAAATATAATAAAATAATTTTAGTTGATTTCAAAATATTAAATATTGAAAAAAATAGTAAAAAGACGATTTCGTCTAAAACGGAGACTTTTAATGAAGGACAAAAAATTCAAATCACATTATAAGGTCATTCACACTTTTAATCATGCAAAAATAAAAAGAAGTTTACAATTCGAATGAAGAAAGAGGAATTAATAATTTTTTGGTTTATTTTAGATGTATATTAAGGGAAATAAGGATTCTCATGTCTTTTTATTTGTTATTATTCTAGACTTAATACACTTATGCACTTACAATTTTTTTTAGTTATTCTCCTACTATTAAAAATAGATATTTAATTATTTTCCTAAAATTTAGACTTTTTCCATATATTTTAAGTTTTGAATTTCTTACTTTTTCACATTAAATTTAAAAATTCTTACCGCTAATGAATTTTATAAATTTAGACTTCTTCCTAAATATTAATTAATAATAATTTGAGACCTTTCTTTTAGGAACCTTTTTTTTTTTTAGAAAAGTGACATGTACGTACCCAATTTTGTTAATACCCCTAAACAAATTCTACTCCTGAAAAGATTATTTTACTTAAATATGGAAGGATAACAAAATTATATTAATCTAATAAAATTAAATAACAATTCGAGAAAAATAATAAAAAAATATAAAAAGACATTATGAAGTCTTTCACACTTTTACTTTGCACGTATGTCTCACATCAATCAATAAAATTATATATTAAAAAATAAAATTATTAAAGAGTAGCAATTGACGTTAAAATAAATGTTATATATTTCTAATGATATAAGTAAATATTATACTCAAATATATTATTATTTTAGTATAGAATGTTAAAATAAAAAAATTTAATATTTAAGACTTTAAATCAAATATAAAGAACAAATATAATATATTTAACTATAATAAAATAATACGATAATCGAGATATCACAACAGTACGATTAAATCTAACCTTCACAAAAAAAATCTCAAAGCCTGACCAAATATTCATCTACCACCTGTATTAAGCAAAATCAAATAGAAACTATAACAAAATACTATGATAATCGAAATATCAGGACAATATGATTAAACCTAACCTTTACACATAAATTCTTCAAAGCCGAATCAAACATTGATCTACCACATGTATTAAACAAAAAAAAGTATCAAGAAAACATAGAAAGAGAAGAACTCTAAGCATGAGTGTTAACTATAAACAGAACGAAAACTAAAAGATTGTGACATAATCCCGTTTAACAAAAAAAAGTATCAAGAAAACATAGAAAGAGAAGAACTCTAAGCATGAGTGTTAACTATAAACAGAACGAAAACTAAAAAATTATGACATAATCCCGTTTCGCTTCTAATTGGTGTGCATTAAACAAATACTCCTACAGAGATTTCGTACAACGCCAACTGATTTTGTACAACACCAACCAAGACCCAAGTTTACTTTAACATAAAAAGAGAATTTTTCATTAATCTCCAAGCAAATAAAACCCTTCAGACCCCCCTCCCTTTATAACCCTAATTTTTTCTTTCCAAGGAATATATAGTTTTTCGGAACGACAATTTTGGGATTGTACGAAAGTTTATTTTTTTAGGATATAATTATTAATGTTTAACATGTATTACTTAGTATTTATGCATAATATAATTTTATTTGAAGAAAATAGGAAAAGACTATTTTATCTATTATAAAGACTTTTAATGAAGGACAAAAAGTTCAAATCACTTTATAAGGTCCTTCAAAAAGTTCAAATCACATTATAAGTTCAAGCATTTGCACGTGCGTATCACATCAAGCCGTCAATCAATATAAAATATATAAAAGAAGAATAAATTATTAAAATATAGCAATTGATTTTAAATAAAATATAATACTTTTCTTTGATTTCAACACCCAGTGTAATACAATCTCTTTTCAATTCTTAACCCGAATAAGTTGACAATTACGATTATGCGCTAGTAACAGATATATGAGGATGGATATAACTAATAGTCAAAATTTTAAAATAAGTACCTGAAATTATTTTCAATGCACGAACCCCTGTATAAGTAAGAAAGAAAAATCAGATGCAGAATCAAAATTAGATTAAGTTAATTGATATTATAACATTAGCTCGATTCAAATAATCTTGAACAACTTTCACACATTAAACATGTAAAGAAAAGATAAAAGAACTCACAAAAGTGATAAAATATATTATCCAAAAAGAATTTGATTTTTAATTTCTACATGATTTGTATTAGTGTTTTATATATATTATACTCCTACGATAATTTTTATATAGTAGGGAACTTTTATTTTGCCAAAAATAACTACAGTTATGACCCAAAGCAATATCAGTTTTATTTTTTCAAAGAGAACAATTTTTGTTATTCCAAACAGAAATAAGTATATATTAATTTACCAAGTTATGACATTTTTTATTTTTCCAAATATATATATAGATTTTAGTATACAAAACCAAAACAACTACGTTAACATATATAGTGACAATTTCTTATGGTAACCTACCTACAACATATATATTGACAGTTTTTTATGGTAGTTTTTATTTTTTCAAGAAATATATATATATTAGTTTACCAAAAATTCAAAAGTCTAAAGATTATATGTTAATTAAATAATAATAATTGAAGAAAAATAGTAAAAAGATGATTTTATCTAAAGGAAATATTTTTAATGAAGAGCAAAAAGTTCAAATCACATTATAAGGTCCTTCACACTTTTAATATAGTATAATTGTGTTGCACGTATGCATCATGTCAAGCCGTCAATCAATATGAATATATAAAAGAAGAATAAATGATTGAAAAATAACAATTTAATTTCAACAATCAGTGCACTATAACTCTTTTCAATTCTTAACTCGAAGAAGTTGACAACCACAATTATGAGCTAATAACAAATATATGAAGATGAATATAATTGACAATCAAAATTTTGGAATAAGTACCTGAAATTATTTTGAATGCACGAAAACCTGCTTAAGTAAGAAGGAAAAATCAAGTACAAAACAAAAACTCGATATAAGTTAATCTATCTATCTATCTATATCTATATATATATATACTATATTAAAAGTGTGAAGGACCTTATAATGTGATTTGAACTTTTTGTCCTTCATTAAAAAGCCCTCCAATAAACAAAATCGTCTTTTACTATTTTTATTAAATATTTAAAAATTGAAAATTCATTAAAACTTAATTATTAAAACTTACCTTATTTGAATTATATACCTAAAATTTAGTTATTTTATAGTATTTAGGATTATAAAATTAACTAAAAGTTTGGATATTAAATTTTTTGTATCGTATGTTGTACCTAACAATATATGAAACTTTTTATTATTTTCTTATATTCATTAACTAGGGTTTGTGTTATTAGTTATTAACCCATTAGTTATTCACGTTGTAGTTGTACCTATTTTAGTTATATTCATTAATAGGTTTGAGTTTTATACAATATAATTAATTTCTTTTCATGCAAGACTTGGATTTAGCAACAAAGTAGAAACAAGTTATACGGCAGAAAAAAATCACGCTAGGAATATAAAGATCTTGAAACAGTTTTTGTTCGAAGAAATTCTAATACGAACAAATCTAATATTTAGGACTTCTTCCATGTTAACATCATTAAGGTACTTATTCTAAATTTTTTATTGTTTATTAAATTCATCTTCATATGTTGTTGTTAACTCATTAGTGGTCTTTACTATTTTTTATGTGTTCGTAATATTTATGAATTCTCTTCTTTTGATAATTTCTCGTGTTTCTCTTTCAGTTAAAAATTTTTGATCGAAAAATTAAAAGAAATAAGTATGTTACTACCGAATGAAGTAGCCAAAAAATCAAAGGTTGATCTCTTTCTTTTTTTTCTTTCTTTCTTTGTTTAATTATAACTTAATTTTAATTATATTATTTAACTATATTTTGAACTATCATTCATTATCATTATAGTTGACTCTTTAGTTAAACTTATTAGTTGAATTTGAAATATAAGGTTATAACTAAGTGTTGAATCTTGATATGCAAAGTTTTTATTTGAATGATGAACCTATGAGTTTAGGGTTATAGTCGACTCTTTCAAATTTGGGCTTGCTACTTAAGTTTGAATATGGATCAAGTACGTTATCGTTGTAAATCGAGTTTGATCTACCTTAAATTAATTAAGTCCTTATCGAAATTCATCATATTTGCAAATTCAGAAGTTATGTAATAATATTTATTTTATCATTTAAATAAATATTACATTTATTTTAATATTAATTATTATCTTCAATAATTTTTATATATTTATTGCTTGGCGAGTTACATACGTGCAACACACGTACACTAAACTAGTTATATTAAAAGTGTGAAGCAACTTATAATGTGATTTGAACTTTTTGCCCTTCATTAAAAGATCTTGTAATAGACAAAATAGTCTTTTCCTATTTTTCTTAATTAAAATTATAATTATATATAAACACTAATATATATTACCACAAAAAATAAAACACATTTTAAATTTTGGAAAAAAAACCATTCTCTAAAGGGAAAAAAACAAACTGCCCTAAATAATTAAAAAAAACACGTTTTTGTTACTTTGAGAGATTTTTTTTATTAAAAAATTTCCTTATAAAATATTTTGAACATAAAACCATTCTCTAAAGGAAAAAAAATAAACTTCCCTAAATAATTAAAAGCACACATTATTTTTACTTTGGTAGATTTTTTTTAAAAAAAAATTCCTTATAAATCAAAAAGTCAGTTTTTTTTAAACCTAGATGTCTATTAATTTTTAAACGGATTTAGTTTAGCTTTATGAATCATTTTAAAATTAAAATTTCTTTAACCGATTAATTAATGATACTTATATAAGTAGTTGTCTCTCTTTATTTAGGTTTAGATTATTCTTCCAAAACTATCGTATGTAAGGCAAAAACATGTTTATGTATAGAATTGTTTTTACCAATTGAAATCTTGATAGTATCTATGATTAAAGAGATAAATTTATTTGTGATTTGAGATAAGTTTTCTAAAATGTTAGTATGTTTTTGAAGTTTACAATAAATAAATTATCATGTATTCTTGATAGACAATTGCTAATTGAGATTTTTTTATTTTTGTTAAATCTTGATATATCTTATGATTGAAGAGACAATTTTGCTTGTGATTTGAGGTATGTTTTCTAAAATTTTAGTATACTCTTGATGTTTACAATCTTGAAAGTATCTATGATTAAACAGATAAATTTTCTTGTAATTTGAGGTAAGTTTTCTAAAATTTTAGTATGTTCTTGAAGTTTACAATAATAAATTATTATGTATTCTTGATAGACAATTGCTGAGAAGTTTTGTGTGAATTGATAGTACCTATGATTGAAAAGATAAATTTGCTTGTGATTTGAGGTAAGTTTTCTAAAATTTTAGTATGTTTTTGAAGTTTACAATAAATAAATTATCATGTATTCTTGATAGACAATTGCTAATTGAGAAGTTTTTTTTTTTTGTAAATCTTAATATATCTTTTGATTGAATAGACAAATTTGCTTGTGATTTGAGGTATGCTTTTAATGTTTACAATCTTGATAGTATCTATGATTAAAGAGATAAATTTGCTTGTGATTTGAGGTATGTTTTCTAAAATTTTAGTATGCTCTTGATGTATACAATCTTGATAGTATCTATGATTAAAGAGTTAAATTTGTTTGTGATTTGAGGTAAGTTTTTTAAAATTTTAGTATGTTTTTGAAGTTTATAATAATAAATTATTATGCATTCTTGATAGACAATTGCTGAGAATTTTTTTTGTTAATTGATAGTATCTATGATTGAACAAACAAATTTGCTTGTGATTTGAGGTAAGTTTTCTAAAATTTTAGTATGTTTTTGAAGTTTACAATAAATAAATTATCATGTATTTTCGATAGACAATTGCTAATTGAGATTTATTTATTTTGTGAAATCTTGATATATCTTATGATTAAAGAGACAAATTTGCTTGTGATTTGAGGTATGTTTTTAAAAATTTTAATACGCTCTTGATGTTTACAATCTTGATAGTATCTATAATTAAAGAGATAAATTTGCTTGTGATTTGAGGTAAGTTTTCTAAAAGTTTAGTATGTTCTTTAAGTTTACAATAATAAATTATCATGTATTCTTGATATACAATTGCTGAGATTTTTTTTTATGAATTGATAGTATTTATGATTGAAGAGATAAATTTGCTTGTGATTTGAGGTAAGTTTTCAAAAAATTTAGTATGTTTTTTTATGTTTACAAAAATAAATTATCATGTATTTTGGATAGACAATTGCTAAGTGAAGTTTGAAATAAATAATAATGTTGTGACTTTGTCATAAACTTGAATTGTTAGAAAAGGTTTTTCTTCAAAATCTACTTTCGTTCTTTTTATTTAGTTTGACATTAAATGTTTGTATCGATGTTTACATCAAATCATATATATTAATATAGTTTATATAATTTAATAAAGTAAAAATATATGTTAATTTATTATGATAAAGTGCTAAAAGTCTACACACAAACACATATTATTTATCTATTGATTTGGTATAAACACCGAGTAAAAATAAATATTTATCATTTTGATGTATAACATTTTTTTTCATTACTCTTATAGCATCTCACGTTATAATGATGATAATCATTTATTAATCACAATTAATAAAAAAATGTATTGAAAAAACTTGGTATAATTATTAACCAAGAAAAATATTTGAAAGTATCTTATGTTAATTATATTATGATTAATATTTAAATTTAAGCTTGTAGTAAACTTTTATTTCAATCACAATTGTGTTCACTTATAATATTTGTGATAAATTAGCAATAGATTATACATGTTGGTATTCAAATTGATTATATCATTTTTGTGAGATACGAATAAAGAAGCTTAGGATTGATCAACATTGAGATTAAATGTATGTTTTGTTTGGATTTATGTTTTTCTTTAATGTTTTATTTGAAAATTTTTTATCTCAAAATTATTATTTATTATTTTCTAAAATAATAATTATTTATTTAATATATTTTGAAAAATAAAAAGCTGTAAAATTCATACTTTTGTCAAAATAAAAATTCCTATAAAAAAGTGTCATGTTTTTCCAAATAAACTACATGAGTAATTCAATTATTGACAAAAGTAAAATACAAAACATGTGATCTATATGAGATGTCTGAATAATTGGCGTGGGTAGATTAAAAATACAAGGAAAAAATATGTATTTAATATGAGAGTTATGCAGGAAATCAATTATTATTAAAATCCTAATATTTAGGATTTATTTGTTTGGTTTGGTACTTTATTTGAAATTCATGTTATTCTAATATGGTAAATAATTTATGAAATAAAAGTAAAAATATTTTATAGTTGGGTAATTCTTTCTTGGAAGAAATTTTTTTGAACTTTTATAAATTAAGAATCAATTTCATAATGTAGTCCTCAAACACAATTTATTTTTGGGAAAAATTATGCTCCCAATAGTTTTATTATTTTTATTTTTTATATCAATCATAGATCACTTGACCAAATCAATTTAATATTTTATGAGTCATGCTAATAATTTGAGTTGACTAAATCAATTTAATATTTTAGGAGTCATGCTAATAATTTGAGTTTAATCGTACTCTAAGGGTACATCAAAAGTTCGGATTCACTAGATGATGTAGTTTCCTTGAGATTCAAACGAGATGAAGAAGAGTCTATTGAAAAAGAAAAGAAGGTGAATAAGAGATCATTATTTTTTAATTTTAAGTTTTGCACTTAATATAATGTGTGTACAATAATTTTCTCTTTTTGTATATGTTTATTATTATTAAAAAATACACACGTGCAACGCACGTACACTAAACTAGTACTATCTTAAAAGTGTGAAGGACCTTATAGTGTTGATTGAACTTTTTGCCCTTCATTCGCAATAGACAAAATCGCCATTTCACTATTTCCTCCAAATTATTATTATTATATTATTATTATAATATTAAATATTAACTATAATAAATATATAGAAAAATATATCAGTTTTCAATTTTCTGACGTTCTAACTATATCATTTTTCTGTTTAACAAGATTTGAATTAAATTCCAATAAAAGTAGATGAAAGAAACGAAGTTAAATTAGATACTTTATAATGTTAAACTGTCACACCATTAATTTAGTTCTAATTATAATTAATATGAGTCAAATATGCAAAGTTTACATGGTGATAAGTTTGGCATATGATGAGGACATTGCCTTTGCCAAATAGTGTGACGGTTTGGAGAAATCAATCTTTCTCAAGCAATATACCTTGTTTAATCACCTATGGCATTGCCTATTTTTAAGAATTTTTTTTAATCAACTTTTGCAATAAGTTGTGATATTGATGTAAAAATAATTTGATAATGAACTCTCCCCTTTTGATAATTTCTCGTGTTTTTCTTTCAGTTGGAAATTTTGATTGAAAGATTGGACGAAATAAGCATGTTGTTGCCGAGTGAAGTAGCCAAAAAATCAAAGGTTTGTCTCCTTAAGTACACTTTTTATCTTAAAATTTTTACGTTAATTTTTTAAAGGTTTTATACTTAATAATATAATACACGCAATTTTTTTTTTTAATGTAATACATACGTGCAAAGTACGTACACTCAACTAGTATACATAAAAACGTGGAGAGGAAGCTGTTGATATATAGGGGCGAAAATGGACTAAGTCCATGAAACGTAAGAGTCCAAATCTGAACAGTTTTCAAGTGGACCAAAAGGAGCCCAAATCTCAATTCTCCTATTTTATTTGTATTTAATTCATTTGGATTAATTGTTTTAACATTAACTTTGATTTAATTAATTTAAATGGATCCGGTAAGTATTGTCATTTTAATGTTACCCTTGATTTCTTTTTTATAATTCCCCTATTTAGCATTCTCAGCTCGAGCTTTAGCTTTGTGATTTGAATTACCAATGGCTTCATGTCTAAACCTACAAAGGATAATTTATATACATATATAAACTTTTTTAGCTTGATACATGATATTTATTTTTTAATTTTAAGTGTAAATTGAATTAATATAATAAATGGTATTAAAGACTTTTTGCATCTATTTTTGAGATTAATTATTTTCATGAGCACAAAACTTACCGTAATGAAAGATGGATGGATGGATGGATGGATGAATGGATGAGGTGTTAGGGCCGAAATAATCCAAAGCTACAGCAAGAAAAAAACTTTATTCTTCACGGTTAAAATCAATTATTATGTGTTGATGTTTTCGCTGTTAAAAATCATTATTATTTGCTGATATTTTCCAAAGATAAATATTAAATACTAATGAGCATTGAATAATTTTTTCAAATTATCTTATTCATAAATAATGAGTTGCGCTTCCTTTTAAAATAAAATAAAATATCAACTCTAAATAGGAACAAAAAAATCTGAATCTTACTCCAAATAGAATTGAAAATAAAAAAAAAATGCCTATTAAATAGCATTTCAAAAAAATTTACTTTCGTGTACTGGTTGAAATCTTAGATTGAGATAAGATCTTGAAGTGGTCCTAGAAGTGACTATTTTGGTCTATTAAATAGCATTTCAAAAAAATTTACTTTCGTGTACTGGTTGAAATCCTAGATTGAGATAAGATCTTGAAGTGGTCCTAGAAGTGACTATTTTGGTCTATTAAATAACATTTCAAAAAAATTTACTTTTATCTCGTGAAAACACTCATTCTAGAAATCTTCCTTCAATTTTCGACAACTCTTGAATATTCTAGCTTCTTTGGTGATGAATTCTTAGTATATTTTGCTTTATCCTCCTCTATAACCAACCACAATTTTTAATTAAATTTCAGGGACGAGCATATTGGAGCCGTGTCATACATACCAAATGGATGTTGATCAGGTCAGTTCTGATGGTGTTGCTTACTTATAATTGAGTTTAATTATTTTTTGGTTGGACTTAGATTCTAGATGTGTTGGACATTTTCCCAGATTATGACTAGCATTAAAGATAGTAACATTTTCCAATATCTAATATTTGCATGCTTTATAAAATTTGTCTGATCACTCTTTCTTGTCCTATCAGGCCCCGGCAGTTCACTTCCAAGAGGGAATAATTATGAACATCCTTAGCAGGTTACCTGTGCGATCTCTTCATCAATGCAAATGTGTTTCAAAATTTTGGAATGCATTGATCTCTGATCCTTACTTTAAGATGAAGCATTTTAAGCGTGCCAAGAATGACCGAAATTCCCAAAAATTCCTTATTACCCACATGCATAGAAATAGATTTTCCAGCTACTGTTGTCCTTTATCGTCGGTTCAAATGGTTGAGGATGCACAAAAACTCCAACAAGATTTTTGCTGTTGCTAAGAAGAAAGGGCTTGCACATTGTTTTCTCATCTCAACTCCAACAAGATTTTTGTGCACTCTGAGTATACTTGATTTTGTAGACATAGAAAGATTACTGTATGGAGTGTTTACTTTTATTGAAGCCATTGATACACGCTTGTCTTTTTGGGTCCTAACGAATACCACCTAACATAAGCTATAGGCTAGTTCAAGTTTCGGTGATCGTTTTAAAAAAAAAATATTCAAAAAGTTGCCCTTTAGGCTTAGGATTCCAATATTTTGTGCCTACTATGGTTGCTTATTGTTAATGAATGTTGCTTACTAATGCATGAATTCTTGATTTTGCGAGATTTAAATTCGAGGACGAATTCTTTTTAAGAAGAAGGAAATGATAGCATCCGCAGTGGCATACATACGTCTTCTTTTGTCTGTAGTTTGTTCTTGTCTTAGTTCATCCTTCTCTGGCTTAATGCACTTTAGGATTATGAGGATGGATTACTACTATATAGAGTTAGTTATATAAGATACGTAGTGATAAGATTAGTATTGTAGAATTAAAGGTAGAGATGTTGTTTCAAAAGAAAAGAAGAATTCGCAAAGTTATCATCAAAGAAACTGTTGTTAAGTCTACTAAAAAGTTTAAACATGTCCAGCCACAATCCTTATAAGAGTACAAGATTGTAACATAAATATTGGGAAAAGTAAAAATGCATCACGAACATACATAATGAACAACAACATACCCAGTGAGATATCACAAGTGGGTTCTGCGGAGAGTAAGTGCACACAAACCTTTTCTCTACCTCGTGGAGGAAGACAAGCTGTTTTCGGAGGACCATCGATCATACATAAGAAACTAACAAGTAAGTGATTTCGGAGAGATCAAGCTTTCTGTAAAAGGTACTCCGTCCACAAGGCCATCTTGCAGCCATGATACAAATGGTCCACTGGATGTACGAAATGTAGGCCCACGACTTGGAATATGTACGCAAAGAAAAAGCAGTTCACCATCCGCAAACCTATATTTCGGTATAAAACTGTAAGTCAAGGGATCTTCTATAGTAAACAATGCACTCCAAGATTCCTTGACACCATAGTCTTTCAAGACCCATAACTTATTAGTTTCGTACCCCCGAGGATAAGTAACAGAATGAACACATAGCATTCCGTCCAATACTGAAATGCCAACATAGAAGTTGCCCACCAAGGATAATATTTGCTCCGGCAAGGGTACCTCTCCATACACTTCTTTTGAAATACTAAATGAAACCAGAGAATACTTTCTTGAGCACCAGTCTCCTGAGCTGCCGATCCAATGGAATGCCTCGTGTACAAATGGCAAAGAACTAGTACGAGACTCAACATTGCAAACGCCATGAGGATGTTTATCGATTTTTCTCCAGGAACCACCTTTCAACGCAAGAATTTCATTAGATACATCGCAAATTCTAAGGATCTTATAGTCACCGCTAGTTGAGTCATAACCAAATCCATAACGAGTAGAACTGTCTATTTCAAACTCTGGAGTAGGAAGTACTATTGATTCTCTTATGGAGGGGTTCCATAGCAAATGTATGGGGTGTCTATCAGTCAAAATATCAGAAACTATGACAACAACAAAACCATCGCAAGCACACATAGCTCTAAACAATCGTTTAGAGCTTAAAGGGCAAACAAGTTTCTGTGCATCCTCAGCCATTTGAACCGGCGATAAAGGACAACAATAGCTGGAAAATCTAGTTCCATTCGAGCGCATGTGGGTAATAAGGAATTTTTGGGAATTTCGGTCATTCTTGGCACGCTTAAAATGCTTCATCTTAAAGTAAGGATCGGAGATCAATGCATTCCAAAATTTTGAAACACATTTGCATTGATGAAGAGATCGCACAGGTAACCTGCTAAGGATGTTCATAATTATTCCCTCTTGGAAGTGAACTGCCGGGGCCTGATAGGACAAGAAAGAGTGATCAGAGAAATTTTATAAAGCTTGCAAATATTACATTCTCAAAATAAAAAAATAAACTCAATTGTAATAACACCCTGAACTCACCTGATCAGCAGTTCCAGTAATTTCTCAGTCACAATAATCAAATTATAAAAAATGAAGCAGTAGTTTTTTTCTTAACAGGGATGAGAAAGAATATATCGAATTGGCGTTGTTAGCTAGCCATCATATCTTCCTTGAAAAATGTTACTATCTTTAATACTAATCATAACCTGGGAGAATGTCCAACACACCTAGAATCTAAGTCCAACACACCTAGAATCTAAGTCCAACCAAAAATAACTAAACTCAATTGTAAGTAAGCAACCCCATCAGAACTGACCTGATCAACATCCATTTGGTATGTATGACTGTTTGACGGCTCCAATACGCTCTTCCCTGAAATTTAATTTAAAAATTGTGGTTGGTTATAGAGGAGAAAGCAAAATATGTTAAGAATTCATCACCAATAGGATATTTTAAAGAAGAAGCTAGAATATTCAAGAGTTGTAGAAAATTGAAGAAAGATTTCTAGAATAGAGTAGTAAATACCCTTAACTAGAAGCCGTGGTAAGCATGCTTGTTATGTCAAAGTCACCCGCACCCCTCATGTTTCAAATCCATAAAACCCATCTTCCAAACTCCCAAGCACCAGTGCTTAGACTATAAGGGCATGTCTCTCCCTTTTTAATCTGTCTATTACTGAAAGTTGTAAGGAATATATACTGCCCGCACTTCACATAACGACGATCAAAGTCTAAAGTAGTAGAATAATGGTAAAACTAGAATACACACGGTGCGCTCCAAACTACCAGCAAGCCTATCCCGCTGAAACTAGAATAGTCACAGTGCTCCAAACTAGCACCAATCCAAAAAGCCCATACCTTAAGCTTCTATATAAGGTCATATCCGCAAAAGTGAAAAAACAAAACACAAACAGCAGCAAAAAGAAACCAAAGGGGCATATGTATACCTTTGCAAATTTGAAGGAAAGGTCCTGATTTCTTCTTCTCTTGGCGAATAAATTTACGAGCAGCATCTCTATTTCTCATAAAATACTTATTTGCAATGGAGTACTTCTTCATCCCTTGTCTATTTGCTAATTTTCCATGGCAATTGGATTTCTTCTTTTGTATCATACCATCGATAATTGCCATGCTACACTTTCGAAAGGACTCAGCTTTTCTTCAATTTGGACATGAAAACACTCACTTTGGAGATGAAAAGACTCAGTTTTTTCTCGATTTGGACATGAAAAACCTCAATTTGGACACCAAAAACCTCAATTTTTCAAGGACTCAGCTTGGGAGATGAAAGGAGGTTCAATTTGGTGTGCTAGGGTAATTGGTTGGATTTTAATTATCTATATATGCATTCAATTTCGACCAGTTCGGGTCCAACAATTTTGGGTTGCCTTCTTCAATTCGGATTTGTGGGCAAACAACACATATTTAATCCCTAATTACTTCAAAAAAAAAACCGCTACTTTACATGTTTACTTTATTTATCACTTTATGAATAATTAATTATGAAAATTTTAATTAATCAAATCTCTTAATATAATGCAGAAATCAAAGCATATATATGTGTTTAATTAATTTTATCTTTTTACTTTTTAAAAATAATAAATTCACTAATTTTATTAATAAACGAAACATGTATATCTTAGTTATATAATTTGATTACTTTTCATCTAATATATCATTTTATATGTATCTAGTATTAATTTCATGTATTTATTTGTATGTATTTAATATTAATATATATATATTTATATGTATCTAGTATTAATTTGATGTATTCTATACCAATTTCATATATTATATTCAAAATATAATAAATCCAATATTGATCAGATTTCAATATGAATACCAGACGCTGAGCGGAAAACCCAAAAAAAAAAACTCTAGAACTATAACTTGGTTAACCAACCTTTTGACTTGAGCATGATCAATTAAACCTTAGCTTTCATACAATCAAATAAAATATAAATACACTTTTAGGAGTAAGGTCCCCGTATGCGGTGACAGATTTAGGATTTTTCTGTAATATTGTAATTGCTATTTTTTTATTAATCAAATATAAAAAGAGCGTATTTTTATTTGTTATATAAAGTAGCATATTTTATATAACATTGATACACACACATATTTAATACATCAATGATATAATTGCTAAATACATTTTATACAGATACATATTTTATATAATAATGATACAATTTCTATACATATTATATACAAAAGCAAAATACATATTACATATAATAAGTATACAGTTTCTATATATTTTATACGTATACATATTTTA
Source organism: Jaltomata sinuosa (assembly GCA_003996215.1). Taxonomy (NCBI): domain Eukaryota; kingdom Viridiplantae; phylum Streptophyta; class Magnoliopsida; order Solanales; family Solanaceae; genus Jaltomata; species Jaltomata sinuosa. The sequence continues at coordinate 624,406 of QJPP01000903.1, read as the reverse complement.
TACAATAACTATACAGTTTTTATGCACATTCTATATAGTTTCTATATATATATCTTACATAAATATATATTCTGTACAATAATTATAAAGTTTTTATATAATTATATTTTATTTTTTATTAAAAAATATTGTAGCAAACTAAAAAAAAAACTAAACTACTTTAGAAAATGGGCCAAAATAGCCCAAAACTAAACTACGTATATTGAGTCGAGTTAGATCTTGATATGTTTATTATCTTGATCTATTTTAATTTGCCTAAATTTGACTTAATCCAATCAATTGCCATTCCTAGACATTGCAAGTATGAATTTAAATTTAATTAGACTCCAATATAATATCAAATACTTGGATATTACAAGGGAAAAGAGTTAAAGAGGCATGAATCTGAGATAATTAATTAAAATTGATTTTTTAGGAAAATGGACATACGTGGAGAAATTTGCCGACTGCTGATTTTCTTGAAAATATTTAACTACAATGGCCTATATAATTGCATGCACTCATTTCTTTGTCAGCTTGTGTTGGGAAAATTAGGTAAATATTTATTTGTATTGAATGTTTATACTTAATTAAATGATTAACTTTAAGGCGTGTAGTTTGGTATGAAGAAAAAAAAACTTCCACAAAACATATTTTTGAAAAAATAAATAATTTTTTTATTTATTTTTTGATGTTTGATAAGTAAGTAAGAATTATTATCCAAAAATATTTTGCATAATTTAGATAAACATTATAAAGATGAGGTGGAGTTTAGGGGAAGTAGAGGATCGAGTTTCCCTAGGCATATAGTTACCTTTGTTAGGGAGTACTTTACTCTTAGAGGATCGTTTGGTTGAGTGTATTAGAGAAAATAATACATGCATTAATTTTGTGTATTACTAATACCTTGTTTGGTACACTATTTCAACTTATGTATAACTAATGCTTGCATTACTAATACACTCTATTGTGTATTGAGGTATGTATTATTAATAATATGAATTTTCATGTATTAGTAATGCAGTGCATTCTAATGCATGCATTAGCATGGTTAAAGGCACAATTGTTCCTCAAAACCTTTTCCACATCCTTTTCATCATAATTGTATGGATATTTTTGTAAACAAATATTTTTTTAAAAAAATAATGCAACACATATTATTTTTTATACACCAAACCAAACACTGCATAAGAAAAATCTCAGCATAACTAATATCAGCATTACTAATAGAATATATTATGCATTATTCTTATACACCTTACCAAACGACCACAAAGCGGGACTTCTCGGTGCAGATATGAATTTAATTAATTTCAATATGGGTACTGAACATCAGATAAAAAATCAATATATATGCACACGTTCCAAGGAAAAGACAAACCACAAGGGTTTATTATACGCAGTATTACTTTGCATTTCTGCAAGAGACTGTTTTCACAGGTTAAACTCGTGACCTTCGGTCTCACATGCCAACAACTTTACAAGTTATTCCAACGCTCCCTTCTTATATAAACGAGTCACATGCCATCAACTTTACCAAAACGCAATCTCAACTGTTAATACTCCTTATATTCGAACTTCCAATCCCCCGCCAAAACTCATTTCCCAAAATACCAAACTTTCTTCCTTACAAGCTCTGCTTCAATGGCTACCATACCCGAATCGGCTAAAAAACTATTCGAACCCGACTCGTACCCGCTTATCAACCTTCTACATCTCCTCCGTAAGGACGATGATAATCTTCGTAAACCCGCAAAGAGTCTCCTCAATTACACCATAAAAAACTACCCAAATTCTTTAATTCACAAACTTTTCGAAACAATTCAACGTACCTCATCATCGTCATCGATTACGTGCATTCTCTGTTACGATCTTTTATGCGATATTCTACCACCCCTTTGGAACAATCTTTTGTTAACTACGCGAAATGATTTGAAGATTAGTTTGAATTTCAAGATTTGGCTTGAAAAAGATTATGAAACACTCAAGGCTTGTTCTTCTTGTGTATCGAGTTTAGCTTGTTTGCTTTTACCTATAAATGAATGGGATATTTTGTTTCACTTTATGTTTAAGTACTTGGGTTCGAACAGAAAATTGGGTGCTCTGCTTTTATGGAATGAATTGATACCAAAATGTCCTGAGGTTTTCGTAACGTACGTTGATCGTTTGATTGAGGGGTTTAAGGATCTTATGGTTACTGTATCGGGAGATTATCGATGTGGGGTTTTTGCTGCTAAGGCATCTGTGAAATTGGTTATGTATTTGTCAACCCCCGCGAGTTATTCCAAGTTTCATGAGCTTTTAGGGTATGTGATGATGACTTTGTTTGTGGCAGTTCGTGAGGAGGAGGAGCTTGTGTGTGGTCTTGTTGAGGATTTGGTTGTTTTAGCTGGTGTAGAGACCGCGTTTTTTGAAGTTCAATTTGGTGTTGTGTTTGAGTCTATGGTGAGGTTAGCTGAGGATTTGGGGTTAGGGGAAAAGTTAAGGCAACTTGCTATAGAGTTTGTTGTTACTGTTGCTGAGGATAAGGAGAGTGGATGTGGGATGATGCAGATGGTTCCGAACGAAGAAGTTACTAGATTGCTTAGTGTGTTGATTGGGATGTTGGTGCATATTGTAGATGACCCTAGTTGGAGAAATGCAAATAGTGATGATAAAAACGAAGGGGAGTTGAGTATGTGTAGTTATGGTATGGAGAGTTTGGATAGGCTGGCTATTGCATTAGGTGGAAATGTAATTGTGCCTAGTTGCCCTGAATGCTTGTTTACCTTCCTGGGAAATCAAGATTGGAGATTTCGTCATGCTGCTGTTACTGCAATTGGCCTGATTTCAGAAAGTTGCTCTAAGGTAATACTCGGAAACAGCCTCTCTACCTCCCGAGGTAGGGGTAAGGTTGTAACATGTTTGGACCACAAGAGTGAAAATATGGGTTAAGTTTTTGTGTCTGGAAATTCCCAGGCAATGTTACTGGAGATGGAGAAACTTGTACAGACTATTCTGAACCTAATCCATGATGAGCACCCTCGAGTACGTTGGGCGACAATACATGCAATTGGTCAGCTATCAAAGTATCTGAGTCCACATTTTCAAGAGCAATATCATCAGCAGCTACTTCCAGCTTTGATACAAGTATTGGATGATTTTGACAATCCTAGGTTGCAGGTACTTTACATATTCAGAAAGTTAGGCTATTTGAGTGTTTACTGCCATAGTATTTCTAGGCACTCTCAGTTTCACTGTATCAGCTACATATAGTCATTTGGCTAATGTATTGACGGTTTTGTTCTCCGTTTGAGTAGCTGTTTCAGCTTTATGAGCATCTGAACTCTTAACTTGCAAATACATATTGTCACATACTAATACTATCTCTTATAATAGACACGAGCAACTTCAGCTATTCTGTTGTTCAGTCACAATTGCAGTTCAGATGTCTTGAAACTTTATCTGCACAAGATAGTGAATAAGTTAGTCGTGTTTCTACAGGTATGTCACGTTTCCAAATCTACGACATATTTATTTGTTCACATATATATGTAATAATGACATAAATTACATAAGCTTCTAACAAGCAACTTGCTGCATTCCAGAGAGGAATGCCTATGATGAAAGAAGCAGCTTTGGCAACTTTAGCCACATTAGCTATCTCATCACAGGTACTCTAGTTTCCGAGATTAGAATGTTCTTCTCTTTCAGTTTTCTGAACCTTGTGTGCCTAAGACACTACAGGAGGACTCTGCAATCATATACGATTCTGTTACGCCTTATCTGAAAGTTATCTTGGTAACTGCTAATAAAGACACAAGTCACATGCTCCTTGCCAAAACCTTGGAATGCAGTACTATGATTACAATGGCTGTTGGAAATCTAGCAATCCTTGATTATCTTGAAAAGGTAATTACAGTAAATACTAATTTCTTTCAAAAACTTGACCTAAATGCAGTTTTTTATGCAGAAACTGAAAAAAAAGAAATCATGTTATACAGTTTGAAACAATCAACGTCACGTAACTTCTAAAACTGCATTTACCAAACAATGTCATTTTAGGTCGCTGCAGCGCTCATTTCACTGCAAGAAATTCAGATGGAGGTAGAAGATTCAATGAGGAGCCTTTTGTTACAAGTATGTTAATACATTTAGAACCTTGTGCTACTATTTCTTTTTCTTCTTTTTTGTGGCTAATTTACACCTGATTCTGTTGCAGGTATGGGGTAGACTATGCAAGTGCTTGGGGGAAGATTTCCTTCCTTATCTGAGTATTGCGATGCCCATTGTACTAAAATCTGTTCGGTTGATGAACTATTTGAGTGTTTCTAATAATTCAGATACAGATGATTCTGATGATGAAAGGTTGGCTCTTCATATAGCACTCAGACGAAACTTCTCTTAAATGCAAGTCATGTGTATTAGTACTAGCTGTGGATGAGGAAAATTTTGAATTCTCATACATAGAGTCACTGTCAACATGCAACTTATTGGCACAATTTGACTGAGGAATGTCTTTAATCTGACATATCACAATCTTCTGTAGCATGATTAAAATCACCGTTGGGGATAGCAAGATGGGGATACGAAGTGCACTTCTGGAAGAAAAAGCATTGGCTTGTCATATGCTATGCTGCTTTGCAGCCGAGTTGAAGGAAGGACTATATTTGTGGGTTAATGAGGTCTGTCTAGATAATTAAAGAACACAACAATTTTTTTCTAAGACTTAACGAGGAGCATTCACATTTCTATCGTGGTTCATGCAGGTTGTTAGTGCTTTGGTTCCAATGCTTACCTTTAAATTCAGCGAAGGAGTAAGAACAGCCGCCATTTCCGGTAAATCTCCGGATGCGTCAGATCATTCCTTTCAGGCATTCTGAGATTTATCTGATGTTTTCTAAATTGCATTTTTTCCTTCTGTAGCAATGCCATTATTGTTGCAATCAGCAGCATCTGCTATGAAGAAAGGGCTTCCTGTAACAGGTTGTAGCAAGCCCGCACTTCAAAATCTGTTTGACACCATAATCCCCGCTTTGCTTGATGCGTTAAAGAAGGTAATTAACCTAGAGCTGCAGCAAAAAGTTTTATAAAATATCATAATGATACGAGTGATCATTTAAGAATTGTTACATTCTTCAGGAGACCAAGATACAAATTCAGGCAAGACTACTGGAGGCACTCAACGAATGCATTCAGGTAAGTCATTTAGGAAACCAAAGGGCCTCGCGGATTGTGTATTTAGAAAAGTCAGTTTAGGACTGCATCACGTTTTCTGATATATGTCAGTTTAGGACAGCATCGCCTTTTCTGATACATTTAGATATGAAGTCAAAAGTTTTCTTTAATTAAACGGATTCTCAATTTTCCTAAAATATTGGATATTTATGTACATCGAATACAAGCATTCAAAGCTCAAGATAAAAAGAGGCTCACCTTCATTTGAGTGCGCTTGTTTTGTGTCAAGAGTCTCACATCGGAGAGGGGATGGACAATTGGTCTCCTTATATAGACTGGGACAATCCTCACCCTATGAGCTAGAATTTGGGGTTGAGTTAGCCCAGGTGTCATATCTTTACATGGTATCAGAATCAGGCCCATCCCAGTTCTTTGTTCACCGATGTTGGGCCCCATATTATATTGTCCACACTCCATTTACCGAGGTCTGGCCGTGCGGTGGAGTGTAACTCAACCAAAATTTCACTTGCAAAGGCTCTAACCCTACCCTTTTTCTTAACTCTTTTCTTTGCTTATCATCAGGTTGAGGGCATTCTTTGAAAAACCTGTCAACTGATAAAACATGGGACAATTCTTATACATGGATAATTACCTTCTACAAAATTGATAGTACACTAATGTAATAGTGTTACAGTACTATCAGTGCATAAAATTTATTTTACTTACGATTCCATTTCTTAGATTTGATTCTGAGTATGTCGGTGGTAGCGTTTTTTTCTTATTTGGATGCTGATTGGGATCAGCTTGATCATCACTAGAACTTGGGGTTTCCATGATATCAGTACCAGATCTGCTATCAATTCTTCATCTTGAATAAAGTCCATCTCGTTTTCTGGTGTTTTATAGGCCGAGGACGACATATCAAGCAAATTCAATTGCTACGGGGTCAAATCCAAATAAAATCCAATTATTTGAAGGAGTGGGGCATTTGGATTTGATTAAAATTTGACTCCATAGCGATTCCATTTGCTTGATATATTGTCCCCGGCCCATAAAACACCAGAAAATGAGTTGGACTTTATTCAAGATGAAGAATTCGATAGCAGATCTGGTACTGATATCATGGAAGCCCCAAATTCCGGTGATGATCAAGCTGATCCAAATCAGCGCCAAATAAGAAGAAGCAATACCACCGCCACACTCAGAATCAAATCCAAGAAATGGAATCGTAAGAAAAATAAATTTTATGCATTGATAGGACTGTAACACTATTATATTAGTGAACTTTCTATTTCGTAGAAGGTAAATTAACTCCATACATAAGAATCGTCCCATGTTTTATCATTTGGCAGGTTTTTCAAAGAATGCCCACACCCTGATGATAAGCAAAGAAAGAGTTGGGAAAAAGGCTAGAATTAGAGCCTTTGCAAGTGAAAGTTTGGTTCCAAAACAAGCGCATTCAAATGAAGGTGAGACTAATACAAACTAGTTTAGAATAGCTTTTCTTTATCCAATCATATGTCACTACGATGGGATATGCCATATTATTGCTGATTGTATTTTTTTTTCCCCTTCTCTTATATGCTATGTTTTAAGCAACAACTCATTTTGATTCTTTTGTGTATACTATTCTCCATGCCTATTTGATGACTCTTCACTAAGAAGTACCTACTCACAGATTCCCGGTTCACGTCTAAGTAAACAACAAGCGACAGACTTTGTCGATGGCATATCAGAGGTTCTCTCAACTTGCTCATACTACAAAACAGCAAGAGAGAAAAGAGCTACAGAACACAATAATCAAAGGGATCAGGAACGGGTTAAAGAGGAAGATGAGCAACACTTAACTATATGTCGAAACGTTAGTGTTTTATCCTAAAGCAGTCTCTAATATACTCTTCAACAGGATCTTATACTTACCATCATCTCTTCTATTATTTCCTGAACTCAGATTGGCATTTGCCTCAGGAGTATGGTGAAAAAATATAAGGCATTTTTTTTGCCCCTTTTTGACAAGTTTTTGCCTTATGCATCACTTATGTGGGTAAGTTACACTGTCTCTATGATGTACTACATAGATAATTCATGAACCTCCCCTACTGATGTATCAAAAGTGACACAATTGATATAAGTTGCTAGGTTACCGGTTTTTTGAAGAATCCTATGGCGATACTTTAACAATTTCCTTGACCTTACACATCACCTTTTCACTCAAATCCTCTTGAGACTTTCCCTTTACTTCTCTACGTATTTCTGTGTAGAGTAAAGACAGAACTGCAGAAGAAAGAAGAATGGTAGTGCACATTTTTCGTTATGTCGCTGAGCAGTGCGGAGAAGAAGCATTCAGGCAAGCCTTATGTGATCTTCAATGTCTTAATAGTCATGATAACCGCACTTTGCTTTGTCTGAACTTCATTTTGTATTTAAAAGCAGATACTATGAGGAGTGGATACCTCTCCTGCTTAAAGTTAACGATCATAAGAATCCAGACGTTCAACAGGTTCTAATTTTCTTACTTTCGTACTTGTTTCCCTAAGAAATCTGTCGTATATTCTCCAAATATGATGTTTTGTTTTAAATTTTCAGCTAGTTACAACTGCCATTGGTATTTGTGCTGAATTTGGTGGAGATTTCCTTAAGCCTCATACTGCAGGTAGCTTTATGCATTAAGATGTGTATGGTGTTTATTTTTCTCCCTAGTATCACTGACTTAGCTTTTCTAATCTTTGATGTAGTAATATTCAATTATTTCAAATCTGTAATGGAGCATCCTGATGCAAAACTCCCCGATAACATCACAGCATATGAGGCTGCTGTTTCTGCATGTGGGAAATTCTGCCAGTTTGTCTCTGAAGGCATCTACACCTATGAGGTTCTTATTATGCTTTCCCTGTATCATTGCTGTCAATTTAGACTAGTTTGTTTGTCGCTGAGGGGTCTAGGCTTAGCTTGCACGCACATCCTACCTCATGCTAGCACATGCGATAAATCACCTAGCATACTGGGATTTGAATCCTAATCACCCATAGTTTTTCACTCAGTTCAATGACCAGTAGACCACAATCCTGGGTGAGACTAGTTTATTCGGTGGCTTCACCAATTGTGCTGTATGCTTCATCTGCCTCACTACAACAGCAACAATATACTCGGTGTAAATCCCAAAGTGGGGTCTGGGGAGGGTATAGTACTGTACGCAGACCTTACCCCTACCTCGTGGAGGTAGAGAGGTTGTTTCCAGAAGACCCTTGGCTCAAGTGCGGTAAGTCAAAGCAGTTATTAAAAAGGAAATACGCCAGTGTGTCATGTGCTTCATCTACCTCATCTACAACAACTTCATCTGTCTCGTCTGAGCCTGATATATAATACATTCAATTTGCACTACAGAATCTTGTCATTGCTAAATGGAAACTTTATATATCAGAACACATAAACACTCCTCACAAATTTACTACTTCTCTCTATTGCAGTTTTTTCCATGTAGAACTGAGTTATTTTGGAGTACTATTTTGATAAATTTGTGGTTTATTGACATATTATATACTTTCTTTTCTTTCTTAGTTTATCTACCTTTGGCTTTACAACTTACCAATAAGGTGTAATCTGGATGAGGCTAAGATCAGTCATGAACACCTTTGTTCGATGATAGAAACGTAAGTAATTCCTATAGCAATAAGCAATCAATGATAACAAATCTTCGTCATTTCTTATTCATTGCTTGCACTGTGCCTTCAATCTTTCAGGTCAGAAAACAAAGTTATTGGCCCTCAAGGAACTTATACACCACAAATAATAGCATTTTTTGCTGAGGTACTTTTTCCGTGACCCTATACCTAGTCGATGTTGGTTTTCACGAAAGGTGTTTCATATATCCATTAAGATATCCTCCATTTCAAAGTTCTCAATATTTATTTTTTCCTCTAGGTCCTATGGGCAGGGAACAATTTAGCCACACAAGACACTACCGAGCGAATGAACAAGCTATTGAACAAGTTTCAAAGGGAACTGCAGCCTTCCGTGTTTTCTGACATTTGTGCAACATTGCCTTTGCCACAGCAAAACATGTTGCACGCTCTTTTCTCATCTTAACTCCAACAAGATTTTTGTGCATTCTTTGAGTAGATACATATACAGAGCAGAAGTAGTATACATACACAGAAAGATTACTTGAATTTACAGGAAGAGTAACAAACAGAAAGATTACTCTATAGAGTGTGATTGTATATCGTTAAAGGGAACAAAGAATGAAGTCTCTGCTTGTAAAGAAGATTTTTGTGTTTGGAAGGAAGCTACGACATTTTATGGAACTAAGATCTAAACCTGGATAGAATGTTAGTACAACTATTTCCGCAATATCTTGCGCTAGGTTTTTTACCTGTTGTAACTCCCCCCCCCCCCCCCCCCCCCCCACACACACAAAAGATCATGTGGTGCCAAGGTTGTGTCCATCGTATTAGTTTGTATGTAAGAGATATCTGAAGATAGTTCTGATGAGTTAACTGAGTAGTGTGAAATACATAGGAAAATCATAGTAGAAAGCAAAGCATAAGCTCCATGACAAATGCAAACATTAACAAGGGAAGGTTTAGTATGGAAAAAATGAATGGTGTAGATTGAAATAGCCATCAGATCATCATTATATTAAAATAACAAGAATTCATTCTACTAATACTAGACGTAAAATTTATGAAGCTACTAACTTGCACAACATCATCAAGGGAAGTTTCAGAGGCAAACTTCAAGTTCCGGTTCCAATTCACGAGTCTTCAGTTCACTCCCTTATGCCATCTTCTTCGACATCAATATCACTCAGATCAAGATCACCAAGTAACTCCTCCAAAGGAATAGAAGGAAAATCCTCTCCATCAGCAACAGAAGTAGTTTCTGACCGTTGATATTCTTTATCACGATACAATGATATGTTGAACCTCAGATCAGGATTCTCCTCCAACTCTCTCAAGAATTGTTCATACTCCGAGTTCATCTTTTGTTCTTGATCTCTTCCCTTTCCAGAGTTATCGACTTCCATATTGAGTGACTTAAGCTTCCAAGACCGAGGCTTCCCACGTTTCTTTTGGCGTTTCTCTTCATAGCTTTTCTTAATCAATATCACCTCCGGAAGGACAAGACCTTTGTATTTTTCAAGCTCAAAATCGTTACTATTGGCTCCATATAAATCATAACCGAGGGCATAGTCTCCAGAGTCTAGAAGATGGCCTAGATGTGTTCTTACAGAGAATATTGTGTCATTTTTTCCGAAATCAGATACACGAGCAACTTGGATATCAGCTAAAACATACTTTGAGCCCCCAATATTAACTTCCGCGGAAACAACATCAACGTCTAAAACCACATACTCGACGAGCTGTCTGCTAGACAGTAAAGGCTTAAACGATGCTCTCCAGTACTGATCAGCATCCAGAAAACCATGCCTCAGTGTATACGGATCTAATAGAGAGATACTGTTGCTTACTTTCGTGCAGATTACTAGAGGACCGATATTTCCTAAACTAGCTGCCACCTTCGGAGGGAGACATATCAGATCCTCACGACAAACCGGGCTGATTTCTACAGAGAATGTGTACTTATAATTGAAGGTATTACTCTTGTGATCATGAGATACAAGTTGCTTGTCGTTTCGGGTCCTAACAAGTACCACCCTACTGACAAAGTCCACAAACTTCAAAGCATGACTTCTATGACCAAAGAAGAAATCAATTCCCTGATCCAACTGTTGAATCTTCACAGCACGATTAGCAGCATTGTGCTTAAGAATCAGCTGCTCCAAATAGAAGAACGTTCTTCGGTGAGACACGTGCTGTCTAAGTTGCACCGCAGCCACCCATTGATCAGGATTAGCTTGCACCTTCGAACACGACTCACACATTTGGTCTTGGACAACATACTCAACGGTGTACGATTGTTCAAGAACCGCTCCATTCAGAACCTCTTTTTGGACTTTAAGCTTAACTTTGATCCTTTTCGAATGAGGTTCAGTCCAAATAAACTCGGCATTCACCAACTTAACTTTGTTCAAATTCTTCAACTTCTTGATACAAAAAGTGAGTAGCTCCTTCGATTCGAGCTGTGCTTTGATCCAACTCTTAGGAGGCTGCAAATAGCTATCACATTCCGGGCAGTGGACAATCACTACATGTTTCTGTAAGCCTTCTGTTATATCAACTTCTGATCGCAAGCATTTAGCACACATATTCGCAACATTTGGTTGCATCGAGATTCCACATTTGCAGCATAATACACTGCCTATTGTTTGTTGCACTGTAAACATCCCAGATACTTCGGCCATACCTACCGCGAAAAAGTGAAAAAAAATAAGATTTGCATACATAAAAACTCAACAAATTTTTATAAACCGTGGTGTCGAAGCCAGCTTGCACACACCTCGACTAATTTTATGGGTACCTGCTACCAGCACAAATACCGAGTAACTCTATCCACCAAGACTTGCACAGATGGACAAAGAATTTTCATTTTCAATTACCATTTGTTTGTATTAAACAAGAGACAAAAGAAACTAAACAACATTCTCCAAAATAACATATAATTCTCATTTTCAATAACCCTTTTGTTTGTATTAAACATGAAACAAAATGAAACTGAATAATTTCTTCAAAATAGCAAGTAATTCCTCTATCTAATTAAAAGTTCTTTTTTACCATCATTTACACTCTCTGTTTCAATTTACGCGTCTTACTTTCTTTTTTAATCTAAAAAGAACTCTTTAATTCAAAGTTCTAACATGTCATATTTAAGATCACAAACATTCAAAATTCTCACTTATTTTCTTAAATTTCGTGTCAAATCAAACTGGAACACGTAAAATAAACAGAGGAGAGTAATACAAATGACATTTCTATGTAAGTAAATACTTATACTTTAACAAAAAATTAAAAGATTTATATCCAATTAACATTAAGAATTAAATAACATGACTCTCTAATTTTGACACCTTCATTCTTTATGGAACAAAGGAAGTAAATAACATCAATAAAAAATTGTTTAACCCCCAAGAACCTCTCATAATTAAGAAATTTAAGATCATAAAAAAAAAAAAAAAACTGGATTAATATTACCTGCTGTTTGGAGAAGAGAGAAACTTATCAAGAATTGAAATTTGGTTGATTAAGGAAAGAGGAGGAAATTGAATTTTTTTTGAGAATTTTATGTCTTTTTTTCTGGGATTTTCCGTTTATTTTGGACCTTATTATAAAATAAAATAAACGAACCTAACCGACTTTTAGGAAAGGGCTGTGGCGTCATTGCTTACTACTCCTTCTGCTGAGCTGGGGTGATTTACAAAAATACCCTTGACGGTGAATGGTATTGAACTTTTGATCCTGTTTGCTTCGTGTTTCTCTTCTTCGTCATTCTCAGGAGGAATATATCAATAAAACTGTCCTTCAATATAGATCATCGTGATATGAACTAATTGAGTAATTTCTTTCCTTTGGATCCGCCTATAAAGCTAGGTCGTCTTCCTCCTCCTCCTCGTCCTATTAGGATAGGATCCTCTTGGGTCCTTTTATCATAACATTTCTGATTGTTTTCGGTATGATAGGTTGGTTGCCCTCTAACTAGTGACTAACCCAACTATAAGATAAAAGAATCGTAGCGTAATAAGGTCGACACAAACTGCAAAATCTCAAGTTTAACAAGTTTTGACTTTTGACATTGAAGTTTTGCCTAAGTCCTTTAGAATTCTCGGATCAAATTCGAGCCTTGAGAATAGAATTGTTCTTTTAAAAGAGTGATTTATTCACAAAAAGATACCACAATCTAAAAATTTGTGAGCCAATGCGAACGTTTAGACAATGGTCTAATGTTTTATCCGTAAGATTGAGTAACATATTATCAAACATTAGATAAGAGTCTAATATCATCCGAAAAGGTAATTACTCGAGATATATTTGTAACTTTTAAAAATATGAACAAAATCTAAATAGTGGCCTAAAAAGGGACATTTGGGTAAATTAGCCTGGAAACTAATGGGCTTATTAAAGTGGGCCGATTATGGAGTCCACTTTTAATGGGCTTACATTTTTATGGGCTCTCTTTTTTGGGCTTCAGATGGACTTAGAAGCCCAAACTCATTTTGGTTGACCAATCCGTATGAAAAGCCCAAATATCATATACTAAACCATTGTTTTTTTTTGACAACATATACTAAACCATTGTTAACTTGGGAAATAAATGGCACAACTTTCATGATCAGAAGTTAGAATTACAGTCAAATCTATCAATAACGGCCCCACGTTATAACGATATTTTGCTATAAATGACCTGATTTTCTTCAAAATCTCTTTTTCATGTTATATTTTGCTTCTCTATAACAACAATGACATTCGTTATAGCAGTAAACTTTTTGTAAAATTACCCTTCTATAACAGTCATATTCAAATATTGTGTAATAAATATAGTAACATAAATCGATGAAAAAATAAAATATAAGAAATTTTTATAAATTAAGTATTTTTCTTATATTGATACTGTAACTCAATGTGTCAAAGTCCATTTTGTCTGGATGTTTTACTAAAAAGCCCTCTTTTCTGAATTGTCAAATCCTATTTGTCTGCTTGTTTGGACCATTAATACACATGATGCGACAAGGCCCATTTTGGTCAAACAAGATTTCAAGAGAAGTGACAAGTAATAAACCAAAGTATTGAAAGTGATTCAAATACATTTTCAATTCTTAGGTTCTAGTCATTTCTAATGTTCTTAATTTTCTAGAACATTATAAAAGTTGAAATAAATCAAAGTTATCAAAAGAAGTAGCAAAAGAAATGTTTGAACTTTTCTTTCGGGCTGAATTTGAGATTGAGACGTAGTTGATTGAAAAGTTAACATGAGATTATAGGGTTTTCGGTGCATCAACAACTCGACGTTGATGATATAATAATGATGAATTTTCGAGTAGCGAGTGTAGTGGAACGATCATTTCAAAAGCCTGCTCGAGTCAAAATTTGTATCGAATGAAGAGGATGTTCCTAATCTAGTGTTTGATTTCACATAAGAAAATTAAAGATTTAGAGTCTGTACATCCAAATGAAAATAGTAGGTCAATTGAGTTTAGTAAACTCGGCCCATCGTTCTAAATCTGCTTCGATAATTTTGCCAAATTATTAGTTGTGCAAAATACGAAAATTCAATCGACTCTGAAAGAGAAAAAGTTGGGGGGGGGGGGGGGGGCGGGGTTGTTAAATTCTCAAATAGCCACTTTCCACCCCTGTAAATGAAAAATGGTTACTATCATACAACATCATTCCTTTCTCCTCCTCTAGCTGATGATGAGGGGCAATTGATCAATCCCTTGAACCACATTCGTTGATACGTATATGGATAAATAGATAGCCATCGAGGGACACAAAGGGGATCTGCTTTCATCGGGATATTCGATTCAAAGGCAAGAGACAAAGAGAAAGTGAAATTTCAAGATATTACTCCACGATATTGACTATTTTTCAATTACAGAGTCGAAAAGTGGTGAGTGGATATTATTTGTATGTGTCTTGTTGGGGGGATTGGGGTGGGGTGGGGTGGGGGGGAGGGAGGGGGAACAGATGGTCAACTTGTTGGGCTAATGACCATCTGACAAATTTCAAAGTCCAAGAATGACTCCTAGAATTTGGGCTTTTTGCAAAAATCAAAGCCAAACAAATACACAAAATGAACAAAGTTTGAACCCAAAAGGAATGTTGGAAATGTTCTCAACTTAGCAACTCATTCTGTAGTCCTACTGTACTAAAAAAAACCTATAATTAGAAAACAAAGATATGGTTGAAATTTAGAAAAGAAAAAAAAAGTTGACAAAAATATCCTTCTATATTCTAATAAAATAAAAAGTCAATAGTAAAAAATTCAAAGGCTACAAATTAAAGAAGTTTTCTTTGCTTCTAAAAATACACTTTCCTGTTTTTTCCCAAACATAAATATAGCCTGTTGACAGATGGACATTTTTTGAAAATTTGGGTCCACTTTTTAAAGACTCACGGACTACAAAATCAAAAAATAGAACTGGTTAAAAAATAAAAGTAAAAAAAATAGATGTTTTTGAGATTGGAGTCTTACTTTCAATAACTTATTAGAGCTTCATTAATGATAAGGATAAATACGAGACGAAATGCTAACAGTAAGAACGAGTTTAGATATTGTCATCCGTTATACTCGGTGTTTGTTCTTACCTTATATTACCAAAAAAATCTCATTTTCACTCTCAACTCTTAATGGAGCTCTTACATTTGGTATATATATAGGTATAACGAAAGGTATTTTTAAACTATGAACAAAAGCAGAAAGGTACACTTAACTTTAGACCTTTTTACTGAAAGTATTTAGACACGTGAAGTCCAACATTTTACGTTGTAGCTCCCTTGATGGTCATCGAGATAATTTGCTAACGATAAGAGTATGAATCAATGGACCTAAACATAACAGATGTAAAATTGAACAATTTTTTTATAAATATTCATTAGAAAAGGACTTAATTGTTTTTGTATAGAACAATTGACTCTTCAGTGTATTGGACAAAAAGAAGTACTATATATTACTATATTAATATTAAAAAAGATGAAATGATATAAAGAACTTAAAAGAGTGTACAGAAGTAAAGGGGGGAAACAGTATATTAAACATGGAATAAAGACTTTCTTTTTTGGTTTTATATTCGGTGTTCAGTATCTATATTGGGTCCGACTAAATTCGAATCCGCACATTGCAAGGCTCGTTTCTGAAGTGATGCTTCCAACATGATCTATTCCATTTTTAAGAGCTCGAACCCGAGAACTCTATTAAATGTCGAGAAATCCCGATCATCCCACCAGGACCGATGTTGGTACGAAAGGAAAGGGGAAAACAATATATATTAAACATGAAACATGGTACAAAGACCCTTTTTTGGTTTCTCATCCGGTGTTCGGTATCTGCACTGGGATCCGACTAAATCTTGATTCGCATATTGCAAGGCTCATTTATGAAGTTACGCTTCCAACATGATATATTCCATTGTTAAGGGCTCGAACCCGAAAACTCTGTTGAAAATGGAGGGATCCCGACCATTTCACGACAATCGATGTTGGTACAAAAGGAAAAGGAAAAACAGTATTACAACTATAGAATGTGACAGTGCATGGGGTTGGCATTATGTAGAGAATAGTAATACTTGCAAAAAAACTCGCTTTGAATGCGGGGCTGACAAATAATACATGTACACTCTCTCTCTCTCTCTCTTTTCGAACGCGGTAAAAATTTATCTGCATTCGATATTTTACATACAACTAACGAGTACAAGATGTGTGTGTGTTTATGGTACACGTATTCCCGCTTTATTTTTTAATTCCTTGGCTCGATCAACCCCACCACAAAAATCGCTAATTGCTGACAAAATTCATCAGAATTTGACTCGTTGATAATATTTTTCATTGTAAACCCCCTATAGCGACGAGCCAAATTCTAACGAAACGTGCGTATGATGAAATTAGCAATTTTTTGATAGTGTTTAGAGAATGATGGTGGGGTTGATTACGTATGTAAGTATATTTCTATTTATATTGGTTTCGACATGATCTATGTACAACAAATTAAATTGAGAACACAATTACTAGCACTTGAAGTTATTGATCTACGATTCATAATGTATAAAGTTTAAATTTTCAGAATTCACCATAATTATAACAAATATAATGCTTAAAACACTTTCTTTCTTTCTTTTTTTTAAAAAAAGATTCTTTGTCAAAAGAGGCAAAGTGAATTTTAGTACATTGGATAACTACATTAAATACATATTAGGGATTTATTTATTTTTTCTTTAATTTTCTTAAGTCACAATCAAGTTATTAAGGGGACCATAGGCAGTAGATTGTCAATAAATTCAAGTGCAGAGAAACCACAATTCTATTCTCTCATCATAATGCCATCATAACCTTGTGATAGAACCCCCCTACCCCCTCCACCCCACCCCCTCCCTCCCCACCCCACCCCACCCCAACTTAACTTTTTGTCATAGAAAAAAGTAAAGTAGTGATAAGGAGGAAAAGTTTAGTAAAGCCTTTTTCTTTCCTTTCCCTTTTCCTTTCTTTAATGAGAGGGAGAGAGAACTATACTGTAAAAATACAAAATTGTGAAATTTATCGTTAATATGTCACTAAATAACTCATAGTTAATAATAGTACTATAATTTTTGATAATTCATTATTAATCTATTGTTACATAAGATTAGGGAATTTTTTTTATCATTTAATGACGACAAATAGGGGTGTTCATGGTTTGTATGAAAATCAACCCAAATCGAAAAACCAAACCAAATCGATTAAATAACTTAATTTTATTTGGTTTGGTTTGGTTTTACATTTTTAAAAATCAATAATATTTTGTTTGATTTTGATTTTGTTCAAAAAAACTGAAGAAATAATCGAATCGAACTGATATATTATAATATACATAATATATTATTTTTTATGAATATTTTTAAATATATTATATTTATTTTCATCAAATTTTTTTATAATTTAAATATCTTGTATTAGATGTACGTCTTGTTACTGTTTTATGTTGTAATCTCATGATTTATTTATTTTTATTTTGAATGAATTGTTGTCTTCTTCTTTTTTCCCCTTTTGAATGAATCATTTCTTTTATTTTCGTATATGGTTAATAACCAAATAACCGAACCCAAACGGATAACAACCAAATGAATAAATTTATATTATATTTGGTTTAATTTGATTTTAATAATTTAAAAATCATTCCTATTGGTTTGGTTTTTGTTTTGACCAATAACCGTGTGATAAATGTACACTATACTAGTTGAAAATTTTGAATTTTCAATGGACGTTTCGGCCTACGCATCTGTCAAAAACTCTAATTGTCCTACGCATGTATGTCAAGACGTTGATTCAAAAACATGATTTGATATCACATATCCAAAAATATTAGCTTGAAGTGTGCGTCTAAACTAAAAACATTACTTATTAGAAATTGAAGGAGCAGTAAACATCACAATCACTTTTCATTAAATAGATTCTTATTTGAAGAAATGCATGGTGAGAAACAAATTTTCATTTAAAATAGTAAGAAACAAATTCTCATTTGAAATAACGACAAACTTTCAAATTTTTACATATAAAAGGATTACTATTCTTTCTTTTATCGCCGATCCAATCAAAATATCTGTAAAAATAGCTACTAAGTATTTTTCAGTGAAAAAATTCAATAGGAAAATAGTGATTATTTAGTAGCGGAAGCATGCGTTCAAGCTAAAAATGACCCTTATTTAGAAATCAAAAGAGTAGTAAACATCACAATCACTTTTCATTAAATTTTTTTCTCTGTCTTGTACTGTATAGCATCAGTACATTTTGCAGTAGGAGTAAATATTTTATTTAATTTAATATTTCTCTCTCTCATATATACATACATAATATACTAGTACTGTATACGATATTAACTTTTTGTGTTCACTTCAATCATAAAGCAATCGATTACAAAATGATTTTACTTCTTCTCCTCTCACATCAATATTATCATCCTTTCTGCTCTCTGTCCAAAAAAAAGTCCCTGTACCCCCCCCCCCCCTTGCATTTATTACCCTTTCTCTTGTCTTCTTACATGAATTTTATTCAATTCAACCCCCCACCCCCACCCCCCACCCCAACCCCCACCCCCCTTACACCTATTTTTTTTTTTGAAGAATGGGCCATCTAGGGTTAGACATCCTCTTTTACCCCTCCCCCCTCACCCCCACCCCCACACAACATCACCCCCCTAATCTTCTCTCATATGTCAACTTCTAGTAGGGTACAATTTTGTTTGCTCCGTCGGTTACAATTTATGTGATGTAATTTGATTTTGCACGGATAAGTAGCAAGGTTAATAGAGACGTTCAGAGTTTAAAGCTTATGAATTCAGAATTTTAGTCGTTTTAAGTATAAGTTTGAACATAGAATTGAAAAATAGTATTTTAAAAAAAGTTGAAAATAATATTAGATATTGGAGTTGTGTTTGGACATGAATACAAATTAGAGTTATTTTTAAATTTTTCGGAGTGATTTGAGTAAATTGTGAAAACAATTTTTGGAGTTTTTTGACATTTGGAATTGCGAAAAATTATAACAATTCTATGTTCAAATAATTTTTCGAAATAATATTTCAAAAAAGGTATAAAATATCTATGGCCAAACGGACTCTAAATTAGTAATAATTTGTACATATGTTCAATTCAGTTAAGACAAATATAATTATTTAGACCAAAGTTGTTGGTTTCGATCAAACTCGTAACTTGTACTTTAACTCGTCCCTCCGAGGTATAGTTTCAATTGATACTATGTTATAGTTTGAATCTACAGTTAAGTTTAATAAATATATGACTTTTCAAATTTGTAGTCCTAAAAATATCACGGCGGTTGTTTGATTATAATCACATCTTATTAACAATTTATAAAATAAAAAGTTTGTCATTTTTTTAAAATGGACTATAAAAGAATGTCATATATATAAACTGAAACGACAAAAATAAATAATTATTATTTGTAGGTACCATGTGTGTTTTAATTTGGATAGCAAAAAACATGATTTCATATTGATAGACGTTTGTCCATTGGATTCATTAAAAGATCATTGAATTGCATATTTAGACCGGTTTTAAACATTTCCCTTTGAAGGGTTACATCATCATAATATAAAATATTATATTATATAATACTCCTATAGTATTATACAAATATCATTATTTTCATTTTGAGTTTAAATTATATACACAGACATGAAAATATTTTACACTCTCAGCTTACTTAAAAGATAATTATTAATAACTCTTCATGATGAGAGTGCAATTAGTAAATTAAAAAAAAAAGTGAGTAACTAATTTTTTTTTTTATTACATTGTTCATAGATATAAGTTACATCCTTTAACCAACGAGAATTGTGGTAGAATGGTAAGTACTTTTTCATTCATAACTAAATATCTTGTATTTGAGTACTGGGCATGGAGTCTCCTTTGTTTAAGGTACGCTTTACCTCCAATATGAAACTCCCAACGCGAATTCAAATTTAATCGAATTCAAATACAATCATTGAATAGGAAAACAAAAAAGAGTCACAAGTTACAATCCTATCATTTTTTTAGTAGGAAGATCTGTCTCCATCTCAAATTATTTGTCGTTTTAGAAGTTCAAGACAAACTTAATTATCTTTTTCCATTTCACTTTGAGCAGTTATAGTTCTTGAAGATTACAAACACTTTAATTATAAGTGATGTTATAATTGTTCAAATATCAACGAAGGGTAAAATAGTCTTGAAAAATCCCTCTTAATTAATGTTTTCTAAGGGACGTGTAAAAGAGAATTATGAAAGATAATTTGAAACGGAGGGAGTAGTAAATAAACGAATATTTTGTACAAACAATCAAATGTGATATTCTTTCAACCTCAATATATTCTCTTGTCAAAAGGGATTTTGAAAAATATACTCTTATTTCAATTCCTTCCCTATTAACCCTACATTGTCCTACTATGTTTCCCACTATAACCCCCATTACCCCACCCCCCACCCTCCACCCTCACCAAAACAATAGAAAAATTTAATAGCCTTTTCAAAGTTGAAAAGAGTAGTCTCAATCTTATAAAGGATGTGTGGACTCTTACCAATTCCCATCTCGAGGCTAGTTTTTAAATAGAGGAAGAGTAAATAAAGGTGCATTTATGAAACAACCAACTTTTTCTACTAACTTGTAGATGTGTTTAATGAAGCATATAACAAAAGTGTGTATGTACCTAACAAATAGTACTATATACTATACCCTAAACATTAATATAATAGAATAGCTACAGGGTCTCATTCATTTTTCTTTGACCTAGAAAAAGATTTTTTTTTCCACTTCAATGATTTTTTTCAACAAATAACACTCACTTCTTGCAAAATTCGAAGTGATAGGCTTTTAGCCAAAATATTGTTGTCATGGAGTTTCAAATTTTCACAAAGTGAAATTTTAAAATGTTATCATGATGTTTTATTTGAAGGAGAGTCTTGGAGTAACAATATAGTTGTATCTTTGTGACCTATAGGTCAGGAGTTCGAGCCGTGAAAGCAACGACTAATACTTGTATCAGGCTAGGTTATAATCTATAGGTCATGAGTCCGAATTGTAGAAACAATTACTAATATATACTTGTATTAGGGTACGTAGGTTATCTACATTACACCCCTTGGAGTGCGATTCTTCTCTAAATCCTGCTAACGCGATATGTTTTGTGTACTGAACTATCTTTTTTTAATCATAGAGTTTCTTCAGTGAAATCTGAAGGTAAAACTTCAAGACAGTAATTATTTTTTAAAAAACAGGCTGAAAAGTGGTCAGTGAACGCTATTCCAGCTTCAAAGCCCGACTAACTTGAATTTACACCACATAAATTGTTTTATGTCAAGATATTTTTTATTCCAAAGGCTCCAACTCGAAAATTCTAATTAAAGGTTGAGGATATTTTTTTTCGAATTTTAATATAATATCACGTGCTTTTTTTTCCCTCTAGCCTTCTGTCCAAATCTTTTGGGCCTTATTTGAGATCTTTTAAGTTCCCTTTTACATTATTTTCACCTAATTTAAAATCTGTACAATTAAAGAAATAATAAATTCAAAAAAAAAGGACAACTGGAACATAATATCATTATTATTATTATATCATTCAATATTATTATATAATTAGTTCAAAAATAATTATCCACACTTGAAAATCATGGAAAATATTATTACAAAAATAAAGTGGGGAAATATCTCCAAGTAGTCTAGATTTGTCTCTATTTTATTTTCCTGAGACAACAAACATACCTAACTGCAGTGATTGGAGCTTGATATATTGGTCTATTTGTCTGCATATAAAATTAAAAATTGTAAGAAAAGAAATAATTTGAATTTTTGTGATTATTAATAAACAAAGAGAAAATACAAGAAAATATTCACGTGAAAATCTGAATTATTGTCTGAGGATTTGAAACATCCTCTGCCTTTAAACTGTGGCTAGTTTTGTCAAACAGTACTCCCCGCGAATCACTTTACGTGTCATATTTTTTATCTACATGTTTTTTATAAAAAATATTAATTAAAGTGTAATTTGATTAAACTATTCTTATTTATTACTCATCAAAGTTTAATACTACTATCTTTATTTATTACTCATCAAAGTTTAATACTTCTCTCTTTTGCACTCCCTTCGAACTACTTTACTTGTCATTCTTACTAAAAATAGATAATCCGCAGTACTTGACATTCTAGAAAATCAAGATATAATTAGTTAATTAATTTCTTTCATTTCTATTTTTAGTCATAAATATAAAGAGATATTAATGTAGTGCAAAAGAGAAATGTATCAAATATTAAAGAGTAATAAATAAAGATAGTTTAGTTAAATTATACTTTAGTTGATATTTTTCTTAAAAAATGCGTAAATAAAAAATGTGAGAAGTAAAGTGATTTGAAAGAAGGTATTGTTTTGGTTTTCCCTTTACACTATGAAAGTAAAACGTCCTTTCCCTTAAAGCCCCACATTACATGAGATTAATTAAATATATAAAATAGAAAAATGTTTGCATAAAACTCTCCCTTAGATTTTTCAATAAATTTAATTGTATAGTTCCAGTATTGGATATTATTTATTAAAGCTTTTCAATATGTTTTATGTATATGAAAATAACATGAAGAAGAAAAAAAAGGTACCAAAATGGATTTTCTCCCCCTTAATTAAAATATTAAATAGTATAGGTATTTTCTTATCTTTCTAATATTACTATATTAAAAAAGAAATTAACGACAGACAACTTCTATAACTAAACAATATATATCCACCCGCTTATCTTATTTAAACACATTAACAAGGAATTATCAGAAAAGTCGTGTTGGTTACGAGCTATTTAATGACATATCAATGATACAAATTTCGTACCTAGACCCCACGTTGTGGGAATACACGGGTATGTTATTGTTGTTGTTGTTGATGATGAATTGAAATTTTGTTTTTAGTTTTATGTTCAACAATATCTCAAAGATTCATCATTTAAAGAAATTGAAACTTAATTTTCAGATAGAAAAAGAAACAGAAGAAATCTACAATTATTTTATTTAAATATTTTAACAAAAAAGAAGATATTATATTGACTTGATGGTGAAGCAGTAATAGTCAAATAGCATAAGAATATGTGCAGAAAAGTTAAATTATTCTTTTTTACAGTAAGGTTTTTATGTCTAGTAAAGTCAAGCAATTAATATATATATTTTTTCTTCAATCAATTAATATTAATTAGCTGCTATATGTTTAATGTCAAATAGTATATTATAGCTAGCATAGTGTATAGGTTCAATTTGCAGAAAATGAGGAAAAAGATGAATTAACTACTACTACCATTTTGTCAAGCCCACCTATTTAATGTAAAGTAATAAATTAATTAAAAGTCCAAATTTATTCCTTTTTCATTTTTTTAAAATAAACACGCAATATGTTCAATTGAAGTCATATCACAAACAAGAAACTATCTAAGAACATACTTGGACACTCTTGTTTACATCAAATTAATGTATTTTATTTTTAGAAAGAAAAGAAAAACTTTATGCACCGAGAGATCGATGTGATGGGATGATTGAAATTCCTTCACTTTTAACTAGGGGTTTCGAGTCCGATCTCTGATAATGGAGGATCTTAGTAGAGTATGTGTTACCTCCCATAGTGGTCCAACTTAATGCGAATTTGAATTACTCGAGTCACTGAATTTTGAATACCAAATAATTAATTAAGTAAAAGAAATTATATATACACATATTAATTAAATTAATAGTAATAATAATATGGTTTGTGGGTAACTATATCGCTACCAAAATATATTTGAATTTGATTTTTATTTTTTGTTGCTACTATTCTTTTTCTCCATTATTTTTAACATGACACGATTTTTATTATTGTATTTTCTTTTCATACTGATTTTAATATATTTTATTTAAGCCGTGATCCATCTGAAATAACCTCTCTACCTTTACAAGGTAAGAATAAGACTGTGTATGCACCACCCTCCCAGAACTCCACTTGTAGAATTACACTGAATATGTAGATCATGTAATCATAGAGTGCGATTAATTAAGCTTTTTTCATCGATATAAATTATCTGTTACAACAAGTTAAAACACATCAATATATATAATTTTTTTTATAATGTTAAGAATTTATACATTAATTGGGTTTAGGTTTTTTTTTTTTTTTTGGGAGTGTGTGTGTGTTT
>QJPP01000901.1:0-152136 GCA_003996215.1 Jaltomata sinuosa | reverse complement strand
TACTTGAGATGATTTTTAGCCTCGGTCGGACCGAGCACCTAAGATGACTTTTTACTGTTTAGACCCGGTTACGCCCGGGCACCCTTGGAGGGGTTTTTGAGACATTTTCCTACTACTTTAGTTCTGGACAGGGTCTGGGCATTGCATATTCGAGACTGGGTCTCCATCCTGATACCGGACTTGCTTCCGGACGACATGTTCTGATACTGAGTTTTAGTATGGGGTCTGGACCTCCATGGACCTTGCCATCCGGGCCAGGGGCTACGGGCTGCGTGTACCGGAGGAGGGGGATACGGTGGAGTAGAGGTATACGGGCCAAGGTCCTTCCATGGAACCTACCTGCTGGGACCGGATCGGCGCCGGAGGAGGTACATACAGAGATTCCATGGCACCTATTTTTTTTGTAAGATCTTCATGCATCATATCATTCATTGTTTGAGGCTCCACCCTTGTTTGTTATTTGCTGATTGTACGCTCCGGTAGTATGGGATGCCGGAGGGTTTGTTTTCACTTGTTTGTGTTCCTCGGTTGTATGGGCGGCCGGGGAACTGTAGGTAGACTTTTGCTATTTTACTTACAGAGTTGTTCTCTATTAGGGATGAGTATGAGATTGGTTACTGCTAGACTGTTAGTTTCTGGATTGAGATTGTTATGATTAGTTGGGTTGATTCATGTCGTGAGCATGCCTATTATTATTCTTTCTCCCTTCTTCTTACACTTAAGGTTACCGGTATACCGTCCATTTCGCAAACTTATTTTATATACACTGTTATTGCAAGGACCCCAGGTGCGTTATTACTTACTTTCACCTGTGCCTTTGGTGTGTATATCCTGCTTACTAGCCTCATGTGTGGTTCTGTTGGTTTCCCTCTGGGCTCGTTCCTGTGTACCTTTCGTTGATTCTGTGCTGCTTGCTTCTATCTGCTCTATTTACTGAATGCTTTTATCTTATATGTGCCCAGCGGCCTATGATACTACTGGGTTAACCTTATGCTCGCATTTTGGTGCTCACCCCTACCCCCTGCATCTTTGGGTGCAGATCCTAGCGTGGGCCATCGCCGTTAGATCGCTGTGATTCGTGCTTGGAGATCTGTTGGGGACTACTTCAGGCTGAGGGTGAGCTCTTGGCGATCGGAGCTTAGCTTTAGTTTATCTTTTGCGTCATGTACTCTATTACCATTCAGAGACATCTGTATATATAGTTTTGGTTTATTTGCATACTATGATACCAGGTCTTGGGGTTTGGCTTAGTTTCCGCATATGTATATATTTATATCCCTGTTATCTATTTTATTCGTCTGGTTCCCTTATTTGTTAGATAGTAGCCCATTGCTAACTGTTCTGGGCTACGGGGATTGGTTCACCTACCGGGGGTTGTAGGTGCCATCATGACCGAGAAATTGGGTCGTGACATTATTGTACAATTAGAGTTTTCCTGTAGTGGCCCCAAGTCATTTATGACTTTTTGGGACCAGTAGTTTAGTACCCTGGTCATTCATTTGGTTTTTTTGGCTGTTTGCCTATTTTATAGTCTTAACTTAGAATATCGTTGACTTTAGTCAACATCCTTGGAAAACATGCTCAGAATCGAATTCTGACAGTTCCTATATATTTGGATCATCGATTTTGGTCTAGAAGGACCTTTGGTCAGGTTCTGGGAGCTTTCAGTTTTGTTTTATCTTGGTTTTTGTGTTTTAGCCAAGGTAAACTTAAAAGTTTGACTTTGGTCAACATTCAGAGAAGACGGCCTCGGATGGAAATTCTAGAAGCGTTGTTAGCTCCAAAATGTAGACTTTGGGCAAGGGGGATCTTTAGTTTGGGTCCTGAGGCTTCTAGACTCATTTTAGACATTGGTGTTCCATTTTGGAAAGATAGGCCTAAAGTTGGTTCTCGGGCGTGGTGCCAATTTTTGTGTTATCGACCTCTGCTTGGGTTTTCATAGATGCCGTTGAGTCCGAAATGTTATTTTTATTTGAGTAGCATAGTTCATTTGTGTCCACGGGACCGCGGATGCTTCTCGAGGGTTCAATCGTGCATTTTAAACTTAGCTAGTTTTTGGCTGAGTTGTTGTGCCTGTTGGGTCTGCATTTGTGGTGCTTGGCCACATTTGTGGCTACCGAATTTTTGGTATAGCACCGCATTTGCAGTGTTGGTATAATGGTGTGGGTTCTGTATTTATGGTGCATGGCCATATTTGCAGCTACAGCATTTGTAGTAAGGCACCGCATTTGTGGTGTCTGCGGGCAACTTTTAAAAATAACATTCTCCTTCATTTCTCCTCATTCTAAACCATTTCCTCTATTGTAAAAAGCTCTCAAACCACCAACCTTTTTCACTTCTGGCACTCAAGTTCTTGGGGTGATCACACCAGGGAGCTTCTTCCGGCTCTATTTCGGTAAGCCCTTTTCTTCCCCAACTTGTCTTCTCCAATTGTTTAAAGCCCACCATTGTTGCCATCTCCTCAAGCTCAAAAAATGTTTGTCGAAGTTGTTCGTGTGTGAGGTTTCATGCTCCGTGGACTCATCCAATTCATTTCCCTTGGCATAATTCCCTCATTTTGGTAGGTGATGCTTGTCAGTTTCTAGTTTTCTTTCCTAAAAATTCCATTATTGGGTTTCTTAACTTTAGGGGCTGTTTTAGCTCGTATTTATTTCCCAAATTTCTTGATTTTTCCGAGCATGCACTCCTATGGTCTTGGTGATCATAATGTGAGTCTTCATTTTTGGTGTTTGATTGTGGAGCCCACGAGCTCGCTGGTGACCCAAATATTAGCCCGGCTATTACTATAGCATTATGGATATCGTTAGACTCGTCTTGATGCATTATTTATGTTTTTGATAGTTTAATTATTATTAAGGAATTCTCGGAGCGATTCGGGCTTTGATATTATTATTCCAGCAGCTTGTCATCGGGCGACAGGTAGGTTACGGTTTAAACCCTTTAAACTTTGCATATATAGGATCAAATTATACTAATGGGCATCCTTGGGTTAGGCTTACTAGGTTGGTACCCCATACCTTGACCGCTTACTCATATCCGGTTACTTTACTTTCTCCGATGTGTGTAGTATTTGTTTTATACGCTCTATTAACCCTTGTGGTCCTGTGTGACCTCTTATAGACTCTGGAACATAGATGGTGGGATATTGGGAATGTCCGTGAGTCCCAGGCATCTTTATTACTATTATAGAAATGGATATATATGCTGTAGATTGATTGAAGCCTGTGCAGGGCCGATAGGTTGATTGTGAGCTATTGTGCTATTGATTGTGATTGAGCATGCCATTATCATGCATTTAAAAGGATTTTTCTTCATGATTTACTTCTATTTTCGCTTCAAGCATTCTATTGATTATTTCTAAACATTGCATTGTCTGTGGCGCCTGTTTTCGGTAAAATTTATTATGAATGGTTTGGTATCTTCTTAATGGATCTTCTTGGAATAAGAAAGGTTAAAGGGAAGATTTGTTGTATTTTCCTATTATCTGTTAGACCTGATTGGATTGAGGTTCTAGATTTACCCTGTAAAGCTAAGCATCAGACATGATTTACTACCATTTTAGACCCGGATACGCTCGGGTACCCTTAAAGAGGGTTTATGAGACTTATTTCAATAATTTAGACCTGGATGGAATGCAGGCATGCATTTTGGGAATCTGAGTAACTGTTTAGATCTGGTGGCACTCCAGACTGATATTTTGAGGTTAAAGTGTAGTATGTGGTCTACGAGTAGACCTCCATAGACCCTTTCATTCCGGATCTAGTGCTACGAGTAAAAGGGTGACCGGGGGTAGGAGTGTATGGAAGAGTAGATGTACTAAGGAGAATTCCTTCCATGGATCCCACCTTTATTGGACCTTTAGGGCACCGAAGGGGGTAACATAATAACACTATGGTCACACTTAGTTTGGCACCTCATATCATATCATTTATTTGTGTGAGGTTCCACCATTGTTTGTTGTTTGTTGAGTGTACGCTCTGATTTTATGGGCGACATGAGGGTTTGCTTTCACTTGATTGCATTCCACAGCTGTATGGGCGGTCGGGGGACTATAGGTAGACGTTTGTTACTTTATCACTATACTACACCTTGTCATGGTTATATATATGAGATTAGATACTCAGAGGTTGTTAGTTCTTGGCTTGAGTTTGGTATTATTAAGTTGGTTATTTATTCATGTTTTCCTGAGCATGCCCATCATTATTTTTCTCCTCCCTTCCCTTGTACATGAGGTTACCGGTATACCGTCCACTTCTAAACTTAATATATACTATTATTGCGAGGATCCCAGGTGTGGCATTTCTTACTTTTGCTTGTGCCTGTTGTGTATATATTCTGCTTGATAGCCTTGTATGTTGCTTTCTGTTGTCTTCCCTCTGGGCTAGTTTCTGTGTACTAATTCATTGCCTTTTGTGACTATCTATTTTCTACCCTATTCATTACTGCTCTTTTATCTTATATGTTTCTAGTTGGCCTATGATACCTACTGGGTACCAGTTGTTTTGAAATTTGTGTTCATACTACACTCTGCATCTTCTAGTGCATATCCTAGTGTGGTACATGACTGCTAGATTATTGTGAGTCATGCTTGGAGATCTTGGACTATCTAGACTGAGGGTGAGCTCTTGGTGATCGGATCTTAGCTTTTAGTTTATCTTTTGCTTTATGTAATCTATTACTACTCGGAGATATTGGTATATATATTATTTTAGATCCTTTGGTACTCCTTATATGTAGAACTGGATCTATACTATGATACTAGGTTTTAGGTTTGGTTTAGCTTCCGCATATGTATGTATATAATCTTTTTATCTATTTTCTTTATCTTGTTCCCTTGCTTCCGCCTATTAAACACTTCTTTCGCTTAAATTAGTAGATAGTATCCCATTACTGACAGTTCTAGGGTATGGGGATTAGTTCGCCTACTGAGGGATTGTAGGTGCCATCATGATTGAGAAATTGGGTCATGACAGCTTGGTATCAGAGCTCTAGGTTCATCAGTGTCAATTGTATAGGAGCCAATGTCTAGTAGAGTCCTACAGATCGGGGAAGAGACGTTCGTACTCAATCTTCAGGAGGCTATGGTGACATCTTAGAAAAACAATGGACTTTTCTTATTTCTATTTCATACGTAGTATCCTTGGAAGTTTCTGGAAATCTCACTTGTTCTGGTTCACTCTTCCGCATATGGTTCGTATGAGGTCTTCGTCTTCTGGCAAAGGAGAGCCTCTGGCCCCTACACTTTCGACTCCAGCTAGGGGCTGAGGTAGTTGCAAGGGTAGGGCTATAGGTCTTCCCAGAGGAGCAGCACCTGCTAGAGCTGCTAGAGTCGAGTTAGAGCTCGAGCTTGATTTTGAGCCAGAGTTTGCTCTTGAGCCACAATATGTGGACCTGGGGACAGCCCAGGTGCCACCAGCTCCAGTACCAGTTCCAGCACCAGTTCCTGTGCTAGCTTCAGCCCCAACTTAGTCTTTATATATTCGAGGTTTACTACTTTAGCTATTGGGTATGATCGGGGAGAGACCTTCTGAGGTAGCACTGACATTTGCTCAGGGGGCAGTCCTAAGTGTTCACAGTTCAGGAGCGCAGCCTTCTACTGCGGCTCTCCGTTCTGAGGTTATTTCAGTTCCAGCGGTTTCACAACCTCTTGCTCCTTGCCCAGTTATGATAGATGGGGAGGAGAATGCCTTGGGTAGATTTCTCAGATTGGCACCGCCGAGATTCACTTGAACTTTAGGTCAGGACCTACACGACTTCATTACTACCTTTGAGGATATGTTACACCATCTGGGATTACTAGAGACTCACTGGGTTGGATATAGTACGTATCAGCTAGAGGGTCCAGCGAAGTTATGGTGGAGGGCACAGGTTACTTTCAAACCTTCTACATCGCCTCCAATGCCTTAGTCTGAGTTTTATGAGGCCTTCATGGCCAAGTTCTTACCTGAGAGTGATCATGAGCATCGTCGAGAGCAGTTCACCAGGCCTATGAAAGGATCTGTGTCTGTATCTGAGTATGAGACCTATTTCCATCAGCTTGCTCCATTTGGAGCTATGATCATTCCTACTGAGCCAGACAGGATTTGCAGGTTTGTTTGGGGATCACGGACAGAGCTTAGATATCCAGCTGAGATATTAGTTTCTAGCGGTCGGTCATTTTAGGCAATTGTAGACTATGCACGTACTGTTGAGGGCTTGCATCAACCTGATCAGGGGCTAGAGATAAGAAGCCTCATTATTAGGGTGGCTACAGTGGTTCGAGATAGGGTGGTAGAGGTTCAGGCTAGTGGGGCTGGGGTTATCAGTCACAACAGCACCAGGGTCAGTCCAACCTACTAGTTCAGGCTTCACTTCAGACATCCAATACTTCTCAGTTTGAGCAGTGTCAGTCTTCAAGGGGTGCAACTTATGAGGCATCATACCATGGTTGTCATTCAGGTTCTGCTGGTTCATCTCAACAGTACAGGTCGTCAGGTCCTTGTTATGAGTATGGTGTTATTGGCCATTATGCTAGAGATTACCCTAAGTGGGGTACAGTTTAGTCAACCGCTCAGCCGGCCGAGCCTTTATGAGCAGTTCATCCTCCAGCCATAGGGGTTGGTGGTTAGGCTAAAAGTGGTGCCCCGCGTTTAAGAGCAGGTGGTAGAGATACTGATCGGGTAGGTTGAGGTCATCGTCAGTTTTATGCGGTCCCTGGGAGATCGGAGGTAGAGGCCTCAGATGGTGTGATTACAGGTATGATTTTTGTATGCCATCAGTCTACTATGGATTTATTTGATCCTGGATCTATATGTTCATATGTATCTACCTACTTTGTGCCTTCTTTGGGGTTGGCTAGTGAGCCGTTATCTGTGCCTGTTTTTGTTTTGACCCTAGTAGGAGATTCTTTAGTAGTGGATCAGATTGTGAGATCTTGCATGATATCTGTTGGTGATTTGGAGACTTGGGGTAACTTGATGATACTTGATATGATAGATTTTGATGTGATATTGGGCATGGACTGGTTATCACCTCATTGTGTGGTTTTGGATTTCTATGCCAAGATGATAACCATCACCGTGCTCGGTGTATCCCCAGTTGTGTGGCAGGGTTCTGTTAGCCACTCACCGTCAGGGATCATCTCTTGTCTTTGAGATAGGAAGTTGATTTCCCATGTGTGTTTAGCTTATCTAACATATGTATGAGATAATAGTGCTGACCCTTTGTCTCCTGAGTCTGTTATTATGGTTAGAGACTTCCTAGATGTGTTTCCTATCGACCTGCCAGGCCTTCCACCTTAGAGAGATATTGATTTTTCCTTTGAGTTAGAGTCGGGTACCAAGCCCATCTCCATTCCTCCTTACCGTATGGCTCCTGATTAATTAAGATAACTTAAGGAGAAGCTCGGGGACTTGTTAGCTAAGGGGTTTATTAGACCGAGTGTGTCTCCTTGGGGTGCTCATGTTATCTTCGTGAAGAAGAAGGATGGGTCAATGTGGATGTGTATTGGTTATCGGTAGCTGAATAAGGTGACAATGAAGAATAGGTATTCGATGCCCAGGATTGATGACTTGTTTGATTAGCTTCAGGGTTCTTCCATGTTCTCGAAGATTGATTTTAGGTATGGCTACCATCAGTTGAGGATTAGGGCAGAAGACATCCCTAAGACAACATTAAGGACACGTTATGGCTATTATGAGTTCCTGGTGATCTCTTTTGGGTTGACTAATGCCCCCACAGTGTTCATGGACTTGATGCATAGGGTGCTTAGCCCCTATTTATATATATTCATGATAGTCTTCATAGATGACATCCTGGTATACTCCCAGAGTAGAGATGAGCTTGAGCAGCACTTAAGGACTGTACTTCAGACTTTGAGAGATCATCAGCTTTATGCCAAGTTCTCAAAGTGTGAGTTTTATCTTGAGTCAGTTGCATTCCTATTGCACGTGGTGTCTAAGGAAGGGATTAGAGTTGATTCGGGTAAGATTTTAGCGGTTCGTGATTGGCCTAGACCTATTACTGTTACCGAGGTTTGCAGCTTTGTTGGGTTAACCGGGTACTACAGATGGTTCATTGAGGGATTTTCTTCCATATCAGCACCCTTGACTATGCTGACTAGGAAAGATGTTCCATTTCAGTGGTCGGATCAGTGCGAGGATAGCTTCCAGAGGTTTAAGGCCTTATTGACTTCAACTCCAGTTTTGACTTTGCCGGTTGAGGGTCAGAGTTTCGCCGTGTATTGTGATGCTTCTGGGGTTGGTCTTGGTTGTGTGTTGATCCATCAGGGCCTAGTAATAGCATATGCGTTGAGGCAGCTAAAGGTTCACGAGTGTAACTACCCCACTTATGACTTAGAGTTGGCGACAGTAGTCTTTGCGCTCAATATCTGGAGGCACTACTTATATGGAGTTCATTGTGAGATATTCACCAACCATCGTAGTCTTCAGTACATTATGAGTTAGGGGGAGCTGAACTCGCGGTAGAGGAAATGGATTGAGCTACTGAAGGACTATGATTTCACTATTTTATACCATCCAGGCAAGGCAAATGTGGTAGAGGATGCCTTGAGTGGGAATGCGGTGAGTATGGCCAGCCTAGCCTCACTTTTAGTTTCTGAGCGACCATTGGCCTTAGACATCAAGTCCTTGGCTAACCGTTTGGTTAGGCTTGACTTGTCAAATCCTCATAGAGTTCTTTCTACTCTAGTTGATCAGATTCAGAGCCGACAGTTCGAAGATCAGAGTTTGTGGGACCTTCATTATCAGGTAGTTCAGGGTGAGGCCAGTCAGGATACTTTGGATTATAATGGTATTCTGAGGTTTGACTGTCATCTTTATGTTCCGAGGATTGGAGATTTTATTCAGTTGATACTTCATGAGGCACTTTGTACTAGATACTCCATTCATCCTGGCGCAACGAATATGTATAGGGATTTGAGACAACTTTACTATGGAGAGGTATAAAGGGAGACGTATAGGATTTTGTATCTCGGTGCTTGAACTGTCAGCAGGTGAAGTTCAAGCACATGAGATTGGGTGGCTTGATGCAGCGAGTTCCCATTCCTGAGTGGAAGTAGGAAGGTATTACTATAGACTTCATTGTTGTTTTGCCCCGTACTTCTCGTGGGTTTGATTCCATATGGGTGATTGTTGGTAGGCTGACTAAGTCAGCATATTTCTTCCCAGTTCAGACTTCTTACGGTGCGGAAAGGTTAGCTCAGATCTACCTTTGTGAGATTATTTGGTTGCACGGGGTACCAGCTTCTATTATTTCAGACCGCGACACTCAGTTCATATCCCATTTCTAGAGGTCTATTCAGCGAGATTTGGGTACAGAGGTTCAGCTTAATACTGCCTTCCACCCGCAGACAGATGGCCAGTCCAAAAGGACTATCCAGGTCCTGGAGGACATGATTCAGGCTTGTGTTCTTGACTTTGGAGGTTCATAGGATCAGTTTGTGCCATTGGCCGAGTCTGTATATAATAATAATTTTCATTCGAGCATTGGCATGGCACCTTTCAAGGCCTTGTATGGTAGGCATTGCAGATCGCTGATTGGTTGGTTTGATGGTTTATAGTCTAAACCATAGAGTACAAATTTGCTTAAAGATTCCTTGGACCGAGTCTATTTGATTCAGGATACACTTAGAGCAGCCCAGATTAGGCAGAAGAGCTACGTTGATCATAGACTTTGTGCCTTAGAGTTTAGTATGGTGACTTGGTATTCCTTCGAGTATCACCCATGAAGGGTGTGATGAGATTTGGTCGGCGGGGAAAGCTTATCCCCAGGTTCATTGGGTCGTTTGAGATTCTCCAGAGGGTTGGTAGTGTTGCCTACATGTTAGATTTGCCTTTGATGTTTTCAGTTGTTCACCCAGTTTTTCATGTCTCGATATTGCACCGGTATGTTCTAGATGAGTTTCATGTGTTGCATTGGGATTCAGTTCAGCTTGATGAGAATTTATTCTTTATTGAGGAGCTGATAGCTATTCTCGCAAGAGAAATCAGGAGATTGAGATCTAGGGAGATTCTGGTGGTGAAAGTTCAGTGGAGGCATCGTTCGGTCAAGGAGGCTACTTGGGAGACCAAGAGTGAGTTACATGCTTAGTATCTGCAGTTGTTTGAGCTTTCAAGTACTCACTTCTTCTTGACTTTTGAGGATGAAAGTCTTTTTAGTAGTGGATGTTGGGATGACCCTTTCAATCATCATTGCGTTTACGCATTTTTAATGTACTATTAGAGCATTCTTGTAGCAGCACCAAGTCATTTATGGCTTGCTGGGACCGGTAGTTTGGTGCCCTGGTCGTTCATTTGGTTATTTTGGTCGTTTGCCTATTTTAGAGCCTTAACTTAGAATATCGTTGACTTTAGTCAACATTCTAGAGAAACATGCTCAAAATTGAATTCTAATAGTTCCGTTAGCTCCGGAGCATGGATTTTGTTCTACAAAGACCCTTGGTCGGGTTCTGGGAGCTTTTGGTTTTGTTTTGTCTTGCTTTTTGTATTTTAGACAAGTTGAACTTGAAAGTTTGACTTTGGTCAACATTCGGAGAAGACAGCCTCGGATGAAAATTCTGGCAGTGTTGTTAGCTCTGGAATGTCAACTTTGGGCTAGCGGGACCTTTGGTTCAGGTCCCGAGGCTTCCGGACTCATTTTAGACCTTGGTGTTCCATTTTAGAAATATAGGCCTAAAGTTGGTTCTTGGGTGTGGGGCCACTTTTTGTGCTATCAACCTCTGTTGGGGTTTTTGTCGATTCCGTTGCGTTTGAAATGATGTTTTTAGTTGAGTAGCATAGTTCATTTGTGTCTGCGGGACCCCTGATGTTTCCCGAGGGTTCAATCGTGCATTTTAAACATAGCTAGTTTTTGTCTGAGTTGTTGTACCTGTTGGGTCCACATTTGCGCCTACCATATTTGCAGTGTACCGCCGTATTTTTTGTGTTGGGCCAATGGTACGGGTTCCATATTTGTGGTGCTTGGCTGTATTTTTAGTAAGGTGCCGCATTTGCGGTGTCTGCTGACAGCTTTTAAAAATAACATTCTCCTTCATTTCTCCTCATTCTAAATCGTTCCCTCTATTGTAAAAAGCTCTCAAACCGCCAACTTCTTCACTTCTGGCACTCAAGTTCTTAGGGTGATTACACCATAGCTTTGAGAGCTTCTTCCGGCTCTATTTTGGTAAGCCCCTTTCTTCCCCAACTTGTCTTCTACAATTGTTTAAAGCCCACCATTGTTTCCATCTCCTCAAGCTCGAAAAATTGTTTGCAGAAGTTGTTCGTGTGTGAGGTTTCATGCTCTGTGGACCCATCCAATTCATATCCCTTGGCATAATTCCCTTATTTTGGTAGGTGATTCTTGTCAATTTCTGGTTTTCTTTCCTAAAAAATTCATTATTGGGTTTCTTAACTTTGGGGGCTGTTTTAGCTCGTATTTATTGCCCAAATTCCTTGATTTTTCTGGGCATGCACTCCCATGGTCTTGTAGATCATAATGTGAGTTTTTATTTTCGGTGTCGGGTTACGGGGCGCACGGGCTCGCCGGTGACCCAAATTTCAGCCCGGCTATTACCATAGCATTATGGGTATTTTTAGACTTGTCTTGATGCGTTATTTATGTTTTTGATAGTTTGATTATTATTTCGGATTTCTCAGAGCGATTCGGTCTTGGATATTATTGTCCCAACAGCTTGTCGTCGGACGACAGGTAGGTTACGGTTTAAACCCTTTAGACTTCGCATATGTAGGATAAAATTGTACTAATGGGCATCCTTGGGTTGGGTTTACTAGGTTGGTACCCCAGACCTTGACCGCTTACTCATTTCCAGAAACTTTTCTTCTCTGTTGTGTGTAGTATTTGTTTTATACGCTCTATTCACCCTTGTGGTCCTGTGTGACCTTTTATAGACTCAGGAATATAGATGGTGGGATATAGGGAATGTCCGTGAGTCCCGGACATCGTCATTACTATTATAGAGCTGGCTATCTGTGCTATAGAACGATTGGAGCCTCTGCAGGGCTGATAGGTTGATTGTGAGCCATTAGGTTATTGATTGTGATTCATCATGCCATTATCATGCATATAAAAGGATTTTTCTTCATGATTTTACTACGATTTTGGCTTCAGGCCTTCTATTGATGATTTCTAAATCTTTCATGACTTGTGGGGCCCATTTTTGGTAAAACTGATTATGAATGCTTTGGTATCATCTTAATGGATCGTCATGGGGTAAGAAAGGTTAAAAGAAAGATTTGTTACATTTTTCTATTATATGTTCGACCCGGTTGGACCGAGGTGCTAGATTTACCTTGTTATGCATAAGAAATGATATTGGACTCGGTAAAGCCGAGCATCAGACTTGATTTGCTACCGTTTTAGACCCGGATACGCCCGGGCACCCTTGAAGGGAGTTTATGAGACTTATTTCATTGATTTAGACCTGGATGGAATTCAAACATGCATTTTAAGCATCTGAGTACTAGTTTGGATCCGGTGGCACTTCGAACTGATATTTTGAGGTTAAAGTTTAGTATGTTGTCTACAAGTAGACCTCCATTGACCCTGTCCTTCCGGACCAAGTGCTACGGGCAAAAAGGGTGACGGGGGGTATGGGTGTACGGCGGAGTAGATGTACTCTGGAGAAGTCCTTCCATGGATCCTTCCTTTATTGGACCTTTGGGGCACCGGAGGGGGTAACAT
Source organism: Jaltomata sinuosa (assembly GCA_003996215.1). Classification (NCBI taxonomy): domain Eukaryota; kingdom Viridiplantae; phylum Streptophyta; class Magnoliopsida; order Solanales; family Solanaceae; genus Jaltomata; species Jaltomata sinuosa. The sequence continues at coordinate 139,458 of QJPP01000901.1, read as the reverse complement.
ACTGACACTGTGGCCACACTTAGTCTAGCACATCATATCATATCATTCATTTTTGTGAGGTTCCACCCTTGTTTGTTGTTTGTTGAGTGTACGCTCCGATTGTATGGGGGGCCAGAGGGTTTATTTTCACTTGATTGTGTTCCTCAATTGTATGGGTGGCCGGCGGACTGTAGGTAGATGCTTGTTACTTTATCACTATACTACACCCTGTCATGGTTTAATATCTGATATTGGATACTGAGAGGTTGTTAGTTCTTGGCTTGAGTTTGGTATGATTAAGTTGGTTATTTATTTCTGTTTTCTCGAGCATGCCTATATTTATTCTTCTCCTCCCTTCCCTTGTACTTAAGGTTATTGGTATACCGTCCACTTCTAAACTTACTATATATTGTTATTGCAAGGATCCCATGTGCACCATTTCTTACTTTCACATGTGTCTGTTGTGTATATATTCTGCTTACTAGCCTTGTATGTTGCTTTTTGCTGTCTTCCCTCTGAAGTTTCCGTGTACTTATTCGTTGGCTTTTGTGACTATCTGTTTTCTACTTTATTCTACTTCTCTTTTATCATATATGTACCCAGTCGGCCTATGATACCTACTGGGTATCGGTTGCTTTGCAATTGGTGCTCATACTACACTCTCCATCTTCTGGTGCAGCTCCTAGTGTGGGACATCGGCGCTAGATTGCTGTAAGTCATGCTTGGAGATTTTGGACTATCCAGACTGAGGGTGAGCTCTTGACGACCGAAGCTTAGCTTTTAGTTTATCTTTTGCTTTATGTACTCTATTACTACTCGGAGACATTGGTGTATATATTATTTTAGATCCTTTTGTACTTCTTATATGTAGAACTGTCTCTATACTATTATACTAGGTTTTGGGTTTGGTTTCGCTTCCGCATATGTATGTATATATTCCTTTTATCTATTTTCTTCATCTTGTTCCCTTGCTTCCGCCTATTAAGCTTTTCTTCTGCTTAAATTTAAAGATAGTAGCCAATTACTGACCGTTCTAGGCTACGGGAATTGGTTCGCCTACTGGGGATTGTAGGTGCAATTATGAACGAGAAATCGGGTCGTGACAAGATAGAAGTACTCCCTGAGGCCTCTAGGCCTCGCTAGTAGCATCAAGTTCATCAATGGAGTCCGGAGGATCCTGTTGCGTCCAAACGCACACGCAAGTGTATGCGGTTGTTCAAGTAATATAGGATTTTTTGAAGTCCAGATATCGTACCCACAGGTACTTGTTGATTAACTATTTCACTAAATTAAACTAGTTCTAATTATTTATTCAAGTGTAAAAACTCAAAGATATATTTATTAACTAAATTAAAAATAAAAAAGAAGTTAACTAATGAACAATTAACCAATCGAAGAGCAGATTCTTATGCAATCTATATGGTGAAATCGATCTAGGATTATGGATTCGCTAACAATCATGTTGAGTAATCAATTTAATCAACTTGCTTGATTATCTAGTTTGGGTTAATTATATAATTTGGGAATGGTCATCCTCTAATCGCCTATTCAAATTATCCTCACAACTATATGATTGAGCGGGGATGTGAGGATCTAATTAAAATGCATTAACGTTATCATCCCGTTTATAACCGGATAAGGCAGATTAGGTATATGGCTATCCTAACCGCAAATCAACCCTAACATCAAGCCAGAGATGATCTTATCCCCAATGTTCTTCGTCCTATTTTTACGTTCCCTTGGTCCGTTCATGTGAGAATTACCCATTTACTATAATGTTTTCCAAACATTAAAATAGTATGCACAAGATCATAAGAAAAACTGATGTGATAAATAAACTCAATCGAATCAATCGTCTACTAAAAAATCATGTAGTTATCTACCATAATCATAGAACGAGAAGTTTAACTCCACATAGACATGGAGAAATTACAACAAATCATCCAAAGAATAACGTAAAAAATAATAAAGGTCAAGAAAAGATAAAAACAATTTTCTCCGGCCTCCACAGCGGCTCCTAGCTTTTCGTAGGTCAAAAGTTGTGTAAAAATCATTCTTATGAGATATTTATAAGTGTAGGAAAAAATCTTAAATAAAATAACAAAGTCCAAAATGAATTAAGAAAAATTAATCCCAAATCAAACAGACTTGTCGCGATGCGACAATCAATGCCCCAAAACCAGTCAGCGATGTTGCCTTCCCTATTTAGAAGGGGTCTTTATTTTGTGCCATATGTTCATATTGCAATTGCAGTTTCAATTTGCAAGGTGCACTGCATATATATTTTTATTTTAAAATTAATTCATTAAAATGCCTGCTTGATTTCCTTATATGATTTCTCGTCTTTAATTCGTTTCTTCTACAAATTTCTTCCTCTTCACACCACTTTAATCCTATAAATAAAAATACCCAACATAACAATCATTCATAAAATCAATGCTCAAAATCGACAATTAAAAGACTAAATGGGAAGCAAATATTGATTAAATATATGTACTTTTGGCATCACATCACCACCCCATACTTAGACTTTTGCTCGTCCTCGAGCAAGCATTAAAGCTCATCTCAAAAAAATAAATTAGGAATACCACCACTTTGGTTGATACAAACAATTAGGCCAGCTAACAAATCACAACATCAAGTACACTTCTCAATCATTATGCAAAATATACAAACAAACCACAAACTTCTAATCTCCTAACCTCAAAGATGGACTCTAACTCATCTAATTTAGTTTGCTCACGTACTCCATCAAAGAAAGCTGATAAAATCACCTATCTATCATGAAACACGTCCCCTCGCAAGAAAAAATAATCCACACATTCAATTTAAAGAATTGAATATAAATAAGGACCTAACATAAAAGAATAACTCTCGCACTCACAAAAGAATTCACATGTATGCACAAAGAACCATAGGCTTGCCCATTTTGTGCATCTCAACTAATTAAGCATGCTCAAATAGAATCAAATAGGACTTTAACAGGTTGTAATATTGGCTAGGGGAAGGGTAGAAAAACTGTAAAATAGTGACTTACACTTCTCTAAGCACTTTGCATTTTTTTGAACTTCATCACCCATTATTTTCATCACTTTTTTTTTCAACCATCTCGTCAATTATATTTACTAGTATTCTCATTATATCAAGAATGCTTCAATAATTTTTTTTCTCAAGCCATTTTTTTCTTTTATTTTATGTCACATTATTTCTAGGAGGGCCCCTTTTCATCACTTTGTAGCTATCATTGGTCACTTTTTTCACTCAACCATCCCTTTTATTCAGATTTAACAATTTTATCACACTTTATGCTACAATGCTCAAGGAAGCAGGGTACAAAAATTAGTGATTCAACAAAAGGATTAAGGCAAAAATTTGGCTACCAAACGAAAGGCTACAAGATCAAAGAGGTAACCTAGTTATAACAATATCTGAAAAGGTTAAAATTTACAAGACAAATCAAAGAAAGACTATTATCATCTTCTAAACAAAGCAACACTTTTTATTTCTCTTCAATAACATACATGGCATGTTCTATACTAAGATGCAGAATATGAAATATACAAGAATTCTCACCACACATGGCACAAGTCTCAGTCAAGATGGATCAATTCTACTTCTAAGACAGACAGGTTCAAAGCAAACTACAAAATGAGAATAAGATATATACAGAGTCACTATGAGCCTAGGTTTCAAAAGATTTGCTAATTTATTTTATATTCAAACTCCCATAGAAAAGTACTGCTCAAACTAAGGCTTAAATTTCTAGTATCAAACAAGTTCAAAAAGGTCTTTTCTTTTATTCTCCAAAAATTAAAAAAAACTACTCCTAAAAAAAAGTAAAAAAAATAAAAATAAAAGTAACTCTAAAAAAATAAAAATTTACCCGGTTCAAAGGGTTCCCCTCGAAAAAAAATCGATGTCATAATAAAAATAAAGGGGTGGTTGAGATATGCCCCTTAAAAAGTAAAATAAAAAATAAAAAAAAATAAAAAACTTTTTTTGTATTTTTTTATATATATAATTTTTTGTATTTTTTTTAACTCAAAAAAATAAAATCCTATGAAATGCTCACCCTAAATTCATAATTATCGAAAGATTTTCCACCCCACACTTAGAATCATGTTTTGTCCCCAAAGCAAATTATAGAAACTGATGAAGAAGAAGGGTAAGAGATTGTGATGACCCTTCCAGTCATCTTCGCATTTTCGCATTTATTGCACTGTTAGAGACATCCTATAGTGAACCCAAGTCATTTATGGCTTGATGGGACTGGTAGTTCGGTGCCCTGGTCGTTAATTTGGTCGCTTTAGTCGTTCGCTTGTTTTAGAGCTTTAAACTTAGAATATCGTTGACTTTAGTCAACATTCTTAGCTAACATGCTCAGAATTGAATTCTGATAGTTCCGTTAGCGCCAGAGTGATGAGTTTGTTCTAGTTGGACCTTTAGTTGAAGCCTGAGAACTTCCGGTGTGGGTTTTGTGTGGTTTTCTCAGTTTTCAGGCCATTTGGAGTTTAAAGTGTAACTTCGGTGACTTTCGATGATCAGAGTGTCAGATTCAAAATTCGACGATTCCATTAGCTCCGGAATGTTGTGTTTGGGTAGAAATATTGTTGGTTCAGGTTTCGAGTGAGTCAGACTCTTTTCGAGCCTTTGAGTTCCTTTTCCTTAGTGTTGACTTGGGTTAATATTTCTCTGAAATTACCTCGTATGGAAGTTTTGTCGATTCCGTTGAGTCCAGAACATCATTTCCACTCTATTAGTTCTATTGGTTTTTCCATATCAATTTCTGATTGTGTTCCAAATGCCCCCATCGAGTTTTCTAAAAGTACAGAAATCAGCTGCGGGCAGCAGTTATTTATTGCTGTCATTTCATTTTTTTCAGCCCTTCTCCTCACTTTTCTCACTCTCAAACTCAAAATTCTCTCTACCATTTTTCTCCAATTCATTCTAAACCTTGGGAAATTATTTGTTCGTCGATTATATGTAGTTCTTCGCCTCTTGGTAAGTCATCTTTCCCAACTTGCCTTCTTCGATTTTTCTCTTAATTACTCCATTGATGCTCATCCAAAGCTTGGATTTTGTGATAGATTTTGGCCCCTAAGCTTGTGCATGTTCGTGGGTGTGAAGTTTTATCTGTCTTGGGCTGATTTTCCATTATTTTAGTAAGTAATTCTTGCCCAATTTTCATTTTTATTTTCGAAATTTCAATTCTTTAATCCCCAACTTGGGCGGGCAGTTTTGGTTCCCTTCCCTTGTCTAATTGTGCTCAAATTTGGAGCATGCCTTCTTGACATCATTCGGGTAATCATGGTTTTTTTCGTTTTTGGTTTTGGATTGTGAGCCCTGTAGGCTCGCTTTTGACCCGGATATTGACCCAGCTACAATTGTAGCAATATGGGTATTGTTAGACTTGTCTTAACATTTTATTCATGAATTTGATAGTTTGATTCTCGTTCAGAGCTTCTCGGAGAAACTCAGCCTCGTATATCATCATTCTCGTAGCTTGTCGTCGGACGACAGGTAGGTTACGACTTAACTCCCTAGACTCAGTATATATCGGGTAAAATTGTACTAGTTGGCATCCTTGGGTTGGGTTATTAGGTTGGTACCACATACCTTGACTGCTTTTCCATGATTCATCTTATTTCATTCCTCCGTTGTGTGTAGTATTCCTACTAGTTGATATATTTATTACCCTTGTGACCCCGTGAGGTCTTGTTGACTCTAGCACATAGAAGGTGGGATTATTGGGAATGTCCGCGAGTCTCGGACATAGAAATATCCTTCTAGGCTTGTTATGCTTGCTGAGTAGCTTCAGAGCCTGTGCGTTAGGTTGATTGTGATCTACCGGGTAGCTATTTTGGTTGATCATATCATTTCCATGCATATAAAGAGTTTTTCCATGTTTTATAATGGTTTTTGGATTTGAGCCTACGGAAACTGATTTTCTAAATTGTGCACGGCTCCGGGGGCCCATTTTCGATAAAATTGGATTTGGAAATGATTTGACTTGATACATGGATCTTCTTGGGGTAAAAGAAGGTTAAAACTATTGTTTTATCATGATTTACCACAATTGCTAGACTCGACTGGGTCGGAGTGCTAGATGAGTTTTCTTACTGATTTGAAATGATATCAGGCTCGGCTGGGTCAAGCATCTGAGATGTTTTTACTACTGTTTTAGACCCTATTGTTCCCGAGAACCCTAGGGAGGGTTTTTGAGACATCTTTTTCATTGTTTTAGTCCTAGACAGGGTCTAGGCATGCATATTTGAGACTTAGCTACTGGCTTGAACCCGGAGTCAATTCCGGAGGACACGTTTAGACTCTGAGTTTTAATATGGGGTCCGGGACCTCCATAGACCTTGTCACTTTGGGCTTGAGGCTTTGGGCTGCGTTTGCCGGAGTGAAGGGTATATGATAGTGCAGAGGTATAGGGGTTTTGTCCTTCCATGGAACCTGCCTGCTGGGTCCGATCAACACCGGAGGAGGTACATACAGAGGTTCTATTTCACCTCGAGGTTTTCATGCATCATATCATCCATTGTTTGAGATAACACACTTGTTTGTTGTTTGTTGATTGTACACTCCGGTAGTATGGGATGCCAGAGGATTTGTTTTCACTTGATTGCATTCCTCGGTTGTATGAGCGGCCGAGGGACTGTAGCTAGACTCTTGTTACTTTATTTCGATATTGTTCCCTATTACGATTGAGTATGAGCATGATTACTATGAGGTGGTGAATTCCTGGATTGAGTTTTGTATGACTTGATTGGGTATTAATTCATGTATGTCGAGCATGTCTCCCTTTATTCTTCTCTCCCTTTTTCCTTATACTTAATGGTACCGGTATACCGCCTATTTCTAGAACTTAGTCTTATATATACTATTTTTGCAAGGATCTCAGGTGAGTTGTCCTTACTTTCACATGTGCATGTTGTATGTATATATTCTATATGCTAGCCTTATATGTTGTTTTTTTTGTCTTCCCTCTGGGATAGCTCTTGTGTGCTTATCGTTGAATTCTGTGACTGTTTGTTCCTACTCTGCCTGCTATTGCTCTTTTACTTTATATTTGCCCAGTCGGCCTATTATACCTACTTGGTACCTTATGCTTTTCATTTGGTGCTCACCCTACCCTCTGCATCTTATGGTGCAGATCCTAGCATGGGCCATCACCGTTAGCGCATCAGAGACTCATGCGGGGTGCTTATTTTGATCATCCAGGCTGAGGGTGAGCTCTTGGCCTTCAGAGCTTGACTTCAGTTATCCTTGGTGTATTTTGTACTCTTAGAGTTTCAGAGACATTGTGTATATATGACTTTTGGACCTTTGTACTCCTGATGTAGTTCGGCTCTTATACGCTTTGATACCAGGTTTTGGGATTGGCTTAGTTACTGCATTTTATATGTATTACTCTTGTTATATCTTTTTTTCTCCTTATGCCCTTGCTTCCACTTATTTACCGAATCTTCTATTTAAACTGTTAGAAGGTAGCCCATTACTAATCGTTCCGGGCTACGGTGATTGGTTCATCTACTGGGGTTGTAGGTGCCATCATGGCCAAGAAATTGGGTCATGATAGCTTGGTGTTAGAGCTCTAGGTTCACCAGTTTTAACAGTATAAAAGGCAATGTCTAGTAGAGTCATGCGGATCGAGACAGAGGCGTCCGTGCTCAATCTTCAGAAGGCTATAGTGACATCTTAGGAAACTGGACTTTTCTGGTCTCTCTCTCGTGCGTAGTATCCTTGAAAGTTTCTAGAAATATCACTTATTCTGGTTTACTCTTCCACAGATAGTTCATACAAGATCTTCAGCTTCTGGCGGAGGAGAGCCTCCTGTCTCTGAACCTCCGACTCCAGTTAGGGGCAGGGGTGGTCACTTGGGTAGAGGTAGGGGTCGAGGGCACCCCAGAGAAGCGGTACCTTGTAGAGCTACTAAAGTGGATATAGAGCCCGAGTTAGCTACAGAGCAGCAACATGTGGTCCCGAGGATAGCCCAAGCACCACCAGCTCCAGTACCAGTTCCAGCATCATTTTATGTGCCATCTTCAGCCCCATCTCAGTCTTCAGATATTTGGGGTTTGTTACTTCAGCTATTTGGTATTATTAGGGAGCGTCCTTCTGAGACAACCCATATATTTGCTCAGGGGGCAGCCCTGGGTATTCAGAGTTCAGCTTGCTACTGCGACTCCCCGTGCTGAGGTTGTTCCTGTTCCATCGGTTGCCCAGCCTCTTGCTCCTCGCCCTACTATGACAAAGATGGAGCAGAAGGCCTTAGGTAGGTTTCTAATATTTGCACTTTCGAGATTCGCTGGTAGGTCAGGTCAAGACCCACATGACTTTATCACTTCCTACGAAGAGATGTTTCACCATTTGGGCTTATTGGAGACTCACGGGGTTTGCTACACTTCATATCCGCTGGACGGTCTAGCAAAGTTATGGTGGAAGGCACAGGTTGCTTGAAGGCCTTCTACATTACCTCCCTTGACCTAGTCTGAGTTTTATGAGGCCTTTATGGCCAAGATCTTGCCAAAGAGTGACCGAGAGCATCGGAGGGAGGAGTTCACTAGACTTTCTCAGGATACCATGACCGTGTCAGAGTATGAGACTCGGTTCCATCAGCTTTCTCTATTTAGAGCCATAATTATGCCTACTGAGGCCGACAAAGTCTATAGATTTTTTTGGGGGCTACAGAGAGAGTTCAGAGAGCCTGCAGAGATACTAGTTGCTAGTGGTCGGTCATTTCAGGCCATTGCAAACTATTCTTGCATAGTTGAGGATTCGCGTCATCATAACACCGGGTCCAGAGATAAGAGGCCTCGACATCATGGTGGTTATAGTGGTTCTAAGCATAGTGGTAGATGTTTAGGCCAGTGGCACTGCGGTTATCAGCCGTAGCAACATCAGGGTCAGTCTAGCCGCCCGGTATAGGCATCACTCCAGGCTTCTAGTTCTCAGTTTGAGCAGGGTCAGGGCAGTCAGCGAGGTCATAGTGGTTAGCCATCGAGAGGTACAGATTCTGGGGCATCAGGCCGTGGTGGCCATTCGGGTTCTGCTGGTTCATCCCGACTGAGTAGGTCATCAGGGCTTGCTATACTTGTGGTGTGGTTAGTCACTTTGCTGGAGATTGCCCCAGCAGGGTACATTTCAGCAAACCAAGCCACTGCGAGCAGTTCAGCCTCTGACTAGAGAGGGTGGTGGTCAGGCTAGGGGTGGTGCCCCACATGGCAAAGTAGGAGGTAGGGATGGTGATCGGGTAGGTGGAGGTCGTCGTCAGTTCTATGTGGTCCCTAGGAGATTGGAGGCAGAGTCCTCAGATTCTATGATCATAGGTATGATTTCTCTATGCCGTTAGCCAGCTTATGCTTTGTTTGATCTTGGATCCACTTGTTCATATATATCTACCTACTTTAAGCCTTGTTCAGGGTTGGCTAGTGAGCCATTGTCTATTCCTGTTTCTGTTTCGACCCCAGTAGGAGATTCTTTAGTAGTGGATTGGATTGTGCGATCCTGTATGATATCTGTTGGTGATTTGGACACGTACGCTGACTTGATACTACTGGATATGTTGGATATTTATGTGATACTGGGCATGGACTGGTTATCCCCTCACCATGCATTTTTAGATTGCTATGCCAAGACTGTTACCATAGCCATGCCCGGTGTATCCCAAGTTGTGTGGCAGGGTTCTTTTAGCCATGCACCATCTGGGATCATTTCTTGTCTTCAAGCTAGCAAGATGATATCCCATGGGTGTATAGCTTATCTAGCATATGTCTGAGATGCTAGTGCTGACCCTACGTCTCCTGAGTCTGTTCATATTGTTAGAGACTTCCTAGATGTATTTTCTACCGACCTGCTAGGCCTTCCACCTGAGAGGGATATTGATTTCTCCATTGAGTTAGAGCCAGGCACCAGGCCCATTTCTATTTCTCCCTACTGTATGGCTCCTGCTGAGTTAAGAGAGCTTAAGGAGCAGCTCCAGGATTTGTTAGCTAAGGGGTTTATTAGACCGAGTGTGTCTCCTTGGGGTGCTCATATTCTCTTCATGAATAAGAAGGATGGTTTGATGTGGATGTGTATTGATAATTGGCAGTTGAATAAGGTGACAGTGAAGAATAAGTATCTGATGCCCGGGATTGATGACTTATTTGATTAGCTTCAGGGTTCTGCCATGTTTTCTATGATTGAATTAAGGTCCGGCTAACATCAGTTGTGAATTAGGGCAGAGGACATACTTAAGACAGCATTCAGGACACGTTACGACCACTATGAGTTCCTGGTGATGTCTTTGGGGTTGACTAATGCCCCCGCAGCCTTCATGGACTTGATGCACAGGGTGCTTAGCCCGTACTTGGATATGTTCATGATAGTCTTCATTGATGACATCTTGGTATACTCTACGAGTAGAGATGAGCATAAGTAGTACTTGAGGTCTGTACTTTAGACTTTTAGAGATCATCAGCTTTATGCCAAGTTCTCAAAGTATGAGTTTTGGTTAGAGTCAATTGCATTCCTAGGGAACGTGGTGTCTAAGGATAGGATTAGAGTTGATCCGAGTAAGATTTCTGCAGTTCGTAATTGGCCTAGACCTACTACTCCTACTGAGGTTCACAGCTTTATGGGTTATCCAGGTATTACAGACAGTTCGTTAAGGGATTTTCTTCCATAATAGCACCCTTGACTATGCTTACTAGGAAGGATGTTCCATTTCAGTGGTCTGATAAGTGCGAGGATAGCTTCCATAGGCTTAAGGCCTTATTGACTTCAGCTCTAGTTTTGACTTTGTCGGTTTAGGGTCAGAGTTTCTCTGTGTATTATGATGCTTCAGGGGTCCGTCTTGATTGTGTGTTGATGCAGCAGGGTTGAGTAATGGCATATGCATCGAGGCAGATGAAGGTTCACGAGCGTAACTACCCCACTCATGACTTAGAGTTGGCAGTAGTAGTCTTCGCGCTCAAGATCTTGAGGCACTCTCTATATAGAGTTCATTATGAGATATTCACCAACCATCGTAGTCTTTAGTACATTACGAGTCAGCGCGAGCTGAACTAGAGACAAGGAGATGGATTGAGTTGCTGAAGGACTATGATTTCACTATTTATACCATCCGAGCAAGGAAAATGTGGTAGCAGATGCCTTGAGTCGGAAAGGTGTGAGTATGGACAGACTAGCTTCACTTTCAGCTTCTGATCGACCGTTGGCCTTGGACATCCAATCCTTGGTTAACCATTTGGTTAGGCTTGATCAGATTCAGAACTGACAGTTCGATGATCAGAGATTGTGTTAAGGTTCGTTCTACTCTAGTTGATCAGATTCAGAACTGACAGTTCGAGGATCAGAGTTTGTGTGACCTTCGTGATCAGGTGGTTCGGGGTGAGGCCAGCCAGACTACCTTGGGTTCTAATGGGATTCTGAGGTTTGAGGGTTGACTTTGTATTCCGAGAGTTGGTGATTTGATACAGTTGATACTCCATGAGGCACATTATTCCAGATATTGCATCCATCCTGGCACAACAAACATGTATAGAGACGTGAGATAACTTTACTTGTTGAGTGATATGAAGCGGGACATGGCATGGTTCGTATCTAGGTGCTTGAACTGTCAACAGGTGAAGTTCGAGCACCTGAGATCGGGTGGTTTGATGCAGTGACTTCCCATTCCCCAGTGGAAGTGGGATGGTATTACTATGGATTGTGTTGTTAGTTTACCTCGTACTACTCGAGGGTTTGACTCTACTTGGGTGATTGTTGATAGTTCGACTAAGTCATCATATTTCTTGCTGGTTCAGACTTCCTACGGGGCAGAGAGGTTAGCTCAGATCTATATTCGTGAGATTGTATGGTTGCATGGGGTCCCAGCTTCTATCATTTTAGAATGCGGCACTAAGTTCACATCCCAGTTCTGGAGGGCTATATAGATGGATTTGGGTACGGAGGTTCATCTTTGTACTGCTTTCCACCCTTAGAGAGATGGCCAGTCCAAGAGGACTATTCAGGTCCTACAGAACATGTTTCGGGCTTGTGTTCTTGACTTTGGAGGTTCATGGGATTAGTTTGTGCCATTGGCTGAGTTTGCGTATAATAATAGGTTTCATTCGAGCATTGGCATGGCCTTTTTGGAGGGTTTGTATGGTAGGAGTTGCAAATAGCCCATTGGTTGGTTTGATGGGTTAGACTCCAGACCGCAGGGTACATATTTACTTAGAGATTCCTTGGACCGAGTCCATTTGATCCAGGACAGACTTTAAGCAGCCCAGAGTTGGCAGAAGAGCTACGCTGATCGTAGACTTCATGCCTTGGAGTTCAGTGTTGGTGATCTGTTTTTCCTCCGAGTATAGCCCGTAAAGGGCGTGATGAGATTTGGTCAGCGGGGCAAGCTTAGCCCCAGGTTTATTGGGCCGTTTAAGATCCTACAGTGGGTTGGTAGTTTTGCCTACATGTTAGCCTTGCCTCTGATGTTTTAAGCTGTTCACCCAGTTTTCCATGTTTCGATGTTGCACCGGTATGTGCCTGATGAGTCTCATGTATTGCAATGGGATTCGGTTCAGTTTGATGAGAGTTTATCATTTGTTGAGGACCCGATAGCTATTCTTGCTAGAGATATCAGAAGGTTGAGATCTAGGAATATTCCGATTGTGAAAGTGCAATGGAGGAATCCTCCGATCGAGGAGGCTACCAGGGAGACCGAGAGTGAGTTACGTTCTTAGTATCCGCAGTTGTTTGAGCCTTCAGGTACTCCCTTCTTCTAGACTTTTGAGGACGAAAGTCTTTTTAGTAGTTAATATTGTGATGACCCTTCCAGTCATCTTCGCGTTTTTGCATTTATTGCACTATAAGAGCCTTCTTGTAGCGGCCCCAAGTCATTTATAGTTAGCTGGGACCGGTAGTTCAGTGCCCTGATCGTTCATTTGGTCGTTTTAGTTGTTCGCCTGTTTTAGAGCTTTAAACTTAGAATATTGTTGACTTTAGTCAACATTCATAGCTAACAAGCTTGGAATTCAATTGTGACAGTTCTGTTAGCTCTGAACGATGAGTTTAGTCTTGTTGGACCTTTAGTTGAGGTCTGAGAACTTCCGGTGCAGGTTTTGTGTGGTTTTCTAAGTTTTAAAGCCATTTGGAGTTGAAAGTATAACTTCGGGTGACTTTTGATGATCAGAGTGTCGGATTTTAAATCTGATGATTCCATCAGCTCTGGAATGTTGAGTTTGGGCTATAAAGATGGTTGGCTCGGGTTTTGGGTGAGTCAGACTCATTTCGAGCCTTTGAGTTCCTTTTTGTTAGTGTTGACTTAGGTCAACATTTCTACGGAATGACCTCGTATGAAAGTTTCATCAATTCCGTTGAGTCTAGAATATCGTTTCCACTCTATTAGCACTATTGGTTTTTGAATATAGGTTTTCGATTGTGCCCATAAATCCCCGTCGAGTTTTCTAAAAAGTGGAGAAAATCAGCTGCGGGCAGCAACTATTTATTGTTGTCATTTCATTTTTTCCAGCCCTTCTCCTCACTTTTCTCACTCTAAAACTCAAAATTCTCTCCACCATTTTGCTCCAATTCAGTTCTAAACCTTGGGGAATTATTTGTTAGTCGATTATCCATAGTTCTTCGCCTTTTGGTAAGTTATCTTGCTCAACTTGCCTTCTTCGTTTTTTCTCTTAATTCCTCCATTGATGCTTATCCAAAGCTTGGATTTTGTGCTAGATTCTGCCCCCTAAGCTTGTACATGTTCGTGGGTGTAATGTTTTATCCGTCTTGGGCTGATTTTCCATCATTTTGGTAAGTAATTCTTGCCAAATTTCCATTTTTATTTTCAAAATTTCCATTCTTCAATCCCCAACTTGGCCGGGCTGCTTTGGTGCCCTTCCCTTGTCCAATTGTGCTCAAAGTTAGAGCATGCCTTTTTGGCATAGTTGGGATCACTGTGGTTCTTTTCTTTTTTGGTTTCGGGTTATGGGCCTTGCGGGTACGCTTTTGACCCTGATATCGACCCGGCTACAATTGTAGCAATATGGGTATTGTTAGACTAGTTTTAACATTTTATTCATGAATTTGATAGTTTGATTCTCGTTCGGAGATTCTTGGAGCAGCTCAGCCTCGGCTATCGTCATTCTCATAGCTTGTCGTCGGACGACAGGTAGGTTACGGCTTAACTCCCTAGACTCAGTATATATCGGGTAAAATTATACTAGTTGGCATCCTTGGGTTGGGTTATCAGGTTGGTACCACAGACCTTGACCGCTTTTCCATGATTCATCTTATTTCTTTCCTCCGTTGTGTGTAGTATTCCTATTAGTTGATATATTTATTACCCTTGTGACCCTGTGAGGTCTTGTTGACTCAAGAACATAAAAGGTGGGATTATTGGGAATGTCCGCGAGTCTCGGACATAGAAATATCCTTCTAGGCTTGTTATGCTTACTGAGTAGCTTCGGAGCATGTGCGTTAGGTTTATTGTGATCTACCGGGCAGCTATTTGGGTTAATCATATCATTTCCATGCATATAAAGAGGTTTTTCCATGTTTTATTATGGTTTTTGGATTTGGGCCTACGGAAACTGATTTTCTAAATCGTGCATGACTTCGGGGGCCCATTTTCGATAAAATTAGATTTGGAAATGATTTGACTTGATACGTGGATCTTCTTGGGGTAAAAGAAGGTTAAAAATATGGTTTTATCATGATTTACCACAATTTCTAGACTCGACCGGGTAGGAGTGCTAGATGAGTTTTATTACTGATTTGAAATGATATCAAGCTCGGCTGGGTCAAGCATGTGATATGTTTTTACTACTGTTTTAGACCCGGTTGTGCCCGGTCACCCTAGGAAGGGTTTTTGAGACATCTTTTTCACTATTTTAGTCCTAGACAGGGTCTAGACATGTATATTTGAGACTTAGCTACTGGCTTGAACCCGTAGTCAATTCCGGAGGACACGTTTAGACTCTGAATTTTAGTATGGGTTCCGGGATCTCCATGGACCTTGCCGCTCCGGGCCAGAGGCTTTGGGCTGCGTGTGTCGGAGGGAAGGGTATACAATAGACTAGAGGTATATGTGTTGTGTCCTTCTATGGAACCTGCCTGCTGGTTCCGATTGGAACCGGAGGAGGTACATACAGAGGTTCTATTTCACCTCGAGGTTTTCATGCATCATATCATCCATTGTTTGAGATACCACCCTTGTTTGTTGTTTGTTGATTGTACACTCAGATAGTATGGGATGCCGGAGGGTTTGTTTTCACTTGATTACATTGCTCGGTTGTATGGGCGGCCGAGGGACTGTACCTAGACTCTTGTTACTTTATTCCGATATTTTACACAATTACGGTTGAGTATGAGCATGATTACTATGAGGTGGTGAGTTCCTGGATTGAGTTTTGTATGACTTGATTGGGTATTAATTCCGGTATGTCGAGCATGTCTACCTTTATTCTTCTCTCCCTTTTTCCTTATACTTGAGGGTTCTGGTATACCGCCTATTTCTAGAACTTGTTCTTTTATATGCTATTTTTGCAAGGATCCCATGTGCGTTGTCCTTACTTTCACATGTGCCTGTTATGTGTATATATTCCATATGATAGCCTTATATGTTATTTCAGCTGTCTTCCCTCTGGGCTAGCTCCTGTGTGCTTATCGTTGAATTTTGTGATTGTTTGTTCCTACTCTGCCTGCTATTGTTCTTTTACTTTATATGTGCCCAGTCGGCCTATGATACCTACTAGGTACCTTATACTTTGCAATTGGTGCTCACCCTACCCTCTGCATCTTCTGGTGCAGATGCTAGTGTGGGCCATCATCGTTAGCACGTCGGAGACTCGTGTGGGGTGCAGTTTTTGGATCATCCAGGCTGAGGGTAAACTCTTGGCGTTCAGAGCTTTACTTCAGTTATCCTTGGTGTATTTTGTACTCTTATAGTTTCGGAGACATTGTGTATATATGACTTTTGGACTTTTGTATTCCTGATGTAGTTCGGCTCCTATACGCGTTGATACCAGATTTTGAATTTGGTTTAGTTTCCATATTTTATATGTATTATTCTTGTTATCTATTTTCTTCTTGTTATGCCCTAGCTTCCGCTTATTTACCGAATCTTTCGTTTAAACTGTTAGAAGGTAGGCTATGGAGATTGGTTCGCCTAATGGGGCATTGAGGTGCTATCATGATCGAGAAATCGGGTCGTGACAGAGATAATCCCTGAGGGTCTCTAGGGTGTAGCTAACAACATGTTTTCTCAATTTTAATCAAGGGTCGCATGACCCCACACTTAAGCCCAACCATGAACCTTAATTTCAAATTCGGGTACTCAGACTTCCCCAAACTTGCCAAAAAAAAACACAAAAAAAAACATACAAAAAAACTATCTATACAAAAAAAAAATATACAACAACTTAAATAAATAAAAACAATAAGTCTAATATAGATAAATAGTTAATTTCTATGTCCCCGACAACGGCACCAAAAACTTGTTGCATCCAAACGCACACGCAAGTGTACACGATCGTACAAGTAATATAGGATATTTTGAACTCCAGATATCGTACCCACAGGGACTTGTAGATTAACTATTTTACTAAATAAAACTAGTTCTAATTATTTATTCAAGCATAAAAATTCAAAGATATATTTATTAACTAAAGTAAAAATAAAAAAGAAGTTAACTAATGAACAATCAACCAATCGAAGGGCAGATTCTTACGCAATCTATATGGTGAAATCGATCTAGGATTATGGATTCGCTAACAATCATGTTGAGTATTCAATTTAATCGACTTGCTTGATTATCTAGTTCTTAATTCCAGGGTTAATTATATGATTCGGGAATGGTCATACACTAATCGCCTATTCAAATTAGCCTCACAACTACATCATTGAGCGGGGATGTGAGGATCTAATTCAAATGCATTAACGTTATCATCCCATTTGCAACCGAATAAGGCAGATTAGGTATATCGCTATCCTAACTACAAATCAACCATAACATTACACCCGAGATGATCTTATCCCCAATGTTCTTCATCCTATTCTTATATTTCCTTGGTCCGTTCATGTGAGAATCACCCATTTATTCTAATGTTGGCCAAACATTAAAATAGTATGCACAAGAACATAAGAACAACTAATGTGATAAATAAACTCAATTGTCTACTAAACAATCATGTAGTTAGCTACCATAATCCTAGAACGAGAAGTTTAACTCCACATATACATGGAGCCATTACAACAAATCATCCAAAGAATAACGTAAAAAATAATAAAGGAGAATAAAAAATAAAACTAACTTTCTCTAGCCTCCACGGCGGCTCTTAGCTCTTCGTAGATCAAAAGTTGTGTAAAAATTATTCTTGTGGGATATTTATAAGTGTAGAAAAAAAATTCAAATAAAATATCTTAGTCCAAAATAAAATGGGAAAAATTAATCCCAAATGAAACAGACTTGCCGCGATGCGGCAATCAATGCGCCAAAACTAGTCAGCGGTGCTGCCTTCCCTATTTAGCAGGGGTCTTTATTTTGTACCACGTGTCCATATTGCAATTTCAATTTGCAAGGTGCACTGCATATATATTATTATATTAAAATTAATCCATTAAGTTGCCTGCTTGATTTCCTTATATGATTTCTCATCTTTAATTCGTTTCTTCTCCAAATTTCTTCCTCTTCACACCACTTTAATCCTACAAATAAAAATACCCAACATAAAAATAATTCATAAAATCAATGCTCATAATCCACAATTAAAAGACTAAATAGGAAGCAAATAATGATTAAATATATGTACTTTTGGCCCCACACTTAGTGTTTTTCATGCTCCTCAGCTAAGATCTCAGGTACTCAGACTTCCCTTAAACATGTTGACATCACACGAAAACAAAACCAAAAGTGATACTAAAGAAAAACTAACAAGAATAAAAATATTACCTTAACTTGAGTTTCCTCCCAAGTAGCGCCTGATTTAATATTGCGGCATGACATACATCACAACTTTCATTTCCATTCTCTCATCCTCTTTTTCCTACTCGGGGCCCATCTTCTCCTTCTTTTCTGACTTCTCGTGTGCTCACACTCGAGGTCTGGGGCTCTTCTTACATTCACCTTCTCAGAATTGCATTCAAGTCTTGAAGGTTCAGACTTATTTTTCATCTTAGGCAACTCCATGAAAGAGTCAGAAGAGGTAATTAAAGGTACTTGCTTCTCCACCCCACACTCATCTACTTCCATAGTTGTGATCATGCATAGATCTTTGTAGTGTTAGGGTATGTTGAGTGCTTTGTACACTCGAAAGACCACCTCTTCATCATTCAGTCTCATCTTAAGCATACCCTCTCTAACATCAATCAACGCTCCACCAGTAGCCAAGATTGGACGTTCCAATATGATACTAGCATGGATGGAATGGTTGACACGAGAATGGATGGTATGGATGAAACATATGATGTTCATGAAAAGAGAAGCTTAGGAGTCATGGGAGTGATGTGGATGAAGAAAAGAAGCCATTTGTGCAAGTGGTTAAGCTTTAAATTCAAGAATCCACAAAGAAGACAACCAAACAAGGCCCTTGCCACATTAAAGGAAATATTGTAAAAAGCCAATATTTTCTTATTTCCTTTAGTATAAATAGGATATTTCTTTATTTTTGCAAGGAGTTTTTGATGAATATTGAATATTGAGCTTTGAAGCTTGTAGTTTCTAGGTGAAGCCTAGCATTAGTTGGTAATTTTAGTAGTGTGGATCTTGGAATTGTTGGTGAACTTCTTGGTTTGGTTAAACTAGGGTTTGTCTATGAATTATTGAATTCAATTGAGAGGTGAGGGTATCAAGTCCCTTGTTTCCCATAAATTCAAGAGTTTGAATATTAACTCACATATCCTTCTTTTGTTTTCTTTCCTTGTTGTTCTTGCCTCTTTGTCCGTTATCATTTGGTATCAAGAGCTCGTTTTAGGTTTGTTTCTACAAATCTAAGTCTTGGGAATTAGATATCTTCAAAATCCCCCCCACAAAAAAAAACTGAATTTTTTTCTTGTTTGATTTCTTGTTGGATTTCTTGTTTTTGACACTAGATTCTTGTTCCCTAGTGTTTTTTGAGTCTAGATTAAAAATTTTGTGCGATTTGGAGTTGTAGAAGTGAGGTTTCCATTAAAGGGTTTTGAGCTTTTGAAGCTTTACAAACTTTGAAAGTGGGTCTATTGATTGAGGAGAAATTGGAGCTTAAAAATTATTGGGGTTTGTTTCCTACGTCAAGGGGAAGCTAACCCTAAAATTTGAGTCAATTCCGAGTTAATTTGAAGGTGTTGGTGTTTACTGTGTGTTCTTGGTGTTCTAGGTGTTTTTAATATTTTCAAGAACATCTTGAAGAAGAAAAAGCCAAAAGGTACATTTGATCCAATATTTCCAAGTCAAAGTGATTAAAGATGTTTGTTGGGTCTACAAGTGGAATTTTAAAAAAAACAAAAAAAAAGTCAAAAATCAAAAATCAGATTTTGAAAAAAAATAATCCACGTGGACCTGCCACGTCTGCAGTTGACCAGTCAACGCGGCCACACAACAGCCAACTCAGCGACAGCGCAGCAGCCAACTCAGCCGCCCAGCCCAGTCGCGCCACGTGGCGCGTGCTGCTCAATTTCAGAGAGTAAGTGTTTCCAACACTTAGAAAAATTTTGGGGTTCCAAAATTTGAAACATTCTGTCCAAGTTTGCAGAAGTTAATTTCAGCCCCCCAAACTCTTTTCTAAGTGTCAGATTTGGTCCTTCAAAACTTTTTCGATTGTCAGATTTGGTCCATTTCTTCTTCTACACTCATTTTTCTTCCATTTCTCCACTATTTAACAACTAATTAACATCTTTAATTACTTGTTAACTAGTTTTAAAACATCAAATCACTTCTTTGATCCTTCAAATTAAGCAACATAAGTAACTTTTCTACTTTTGTTACTTAGTTTTTTTTGAGTTTGTTTTCTTTCGTGCTTCTTTTCTTAAACTTTTCTCATATTAATTCATTGATAAACTTCTTGATTCAAGTCCTTTTACCTTCAATCGAGTCGTCCTTCTTTCAAGAGTCACAATAATCCACTCTACCACAAAGGATAGGTGATCTTGAATTGGTCAAGCAAAGCTAGTTCACTGCCAATTTTGAGATGATACTTTAGGAGGTGAGTTGAGAGTTTATATACGAGTGATGTGAGGCTTTTTTCTACTCATATTGTTTGTTGAGTTTTGTAGGTACAATGTCTAATCATTTTCCTTATAACCATGGAGGAAGGAGCTTGGTGAACAACATGGGAACGAATTTTAATGTGTCAATGAAGGTGACCAATATGAATGAAAGGATGGGTGAAACAAATAGGAGGTTTAGAGGTATGGAGGAAAGGGTGAAAAGGATGGATAGTATGATTGAAATGAGGTTCCTTATGACAAGTCGAAGTGAAGAAACAAGAAAGATCTCGGGTCAAGAATCAAACCTATACTACCTCCAACCAAATTGGAACCAAACCTACCCACAAACTATATTCCGAATGAACCCAAGCTATGATAGGCAAGTCACCCCACATCCAAATACACAACCATATCATCCACCACAAAGGAGTCCTTTTGTGGAAAACCAAGATAGAAGCCAAGCACCTACACAAAATATATCACATGCATCCTTGCATGTACCTTATGTTCTAACCCAACAACACTACCCATAGGTACCCTACCAAGATATATATTATCAAAACCCTCTTTATGATGAAATGTGTGAAGGGGTTAGCCCGAATGAATGGTGGGAAGGACCCGAAGGATTTAGTATGAACCAAGGCATGAGATGTCAATGAAAATGGGATAGTGGAGATAGGTATAGGAATGAAGGAGGAAGGTATGAAGACCAAAGTGATCGATATGGTGGTCAAGGTGTTCCAAATCATGGGATGGGCGACAACATAGTGAGTCTTTCAATGTTCCAAGAATGTAGTCAAGCTATTAAAGCTAACTACAACACAAAAGAGGAAGACCAAGCGTATGGAGGTAATCATGATATACCTAAATCTTCTCCTCCTTCTACCATACAATGTTATAAGTGTCAAGGTGAAGGACATATTGCTAGAGAGTGTCCACAAAAGAGGTCAAATATTATCTTGTGTGATGGACCTTGTGCTAAATATATGATAGACTATGAGGTTGGAAATGGTTGTGATCAGCCTAAGGTTTGGCATGATGAAGCAACCTCAAATGTTAATTTTGAGCAATTGGAGAAGGATTTGAACTCTCCTTGTGATCTAAGGTGAATCATGAGGGATCTTTCTAAAGAGTAACTTGATCAAAGTGTGAACCTATTTCATGCAAGGTTCAAGATGATGGATCGGGTATGTTCCTTGGTCATTGATGGTAGGAGTAGTACTAATGTGGTGAGTTGCACTATGGTTGATAGAATGAATCTTCCTACACAAAGATACCCCAAGCCATACACACTTCAATGGCTCATTGAGAATGGTGAAGTAGAGGTAACCAAGCAAGTGGTCATGAATTTTAGCATTGGCAAGTATCGAGATGAGGTGTTATATGATGTTTTGCCCATGCAATCTTGTCATATGTTATTTGGTAGACCTTGGCTAGATGGTAGGGATGTTCAATATCAAGTGGAGTCTAAAAATACTCATTTGTATTTGGAGAATGAAGGCACACTCTTGTACCTTTAAGACCCTATCAAGTGAGTGAGGACTACAAGATAATGAGGGAGCTTCGAAAAGTACTTAAGAGAGAGGAACTTGAAAAGGAGAAGAAATAATTGGCTCAACAAGGGACGTTGTATGAGATTGATGAGCCAAGAAGTGAATTGAAAGAGGTGCACAACGAGCACTTAATTATGGGACTTGCCAATACCAATCCCTTGTTGCCTAGGTGCTAGAATTTTACGTAGTACCATCCCTTCTCCTTTGCAGGTTCATGGACAATTATTTCTAAAGGACAATCCGAACAAAGTCCCTCACGAACAAAGGGTTGAAGGCCTAATAATGGAGCTACCTAGCAAGTCAACTCCTAAAAAGAAACACAAGGACCGAGTCTATGGGTCCAAGATGATGCGTTGGAGGGAAAGCTTTGGGAAACCAAGTGTGGTGGACAAGAATGCACACTCAAAGGCCCGTCTTCGAGGTATGTACCCTTTCCCTTTTATTTCAAGCAATCCTTGGAGTCATGATGACATTTTTCCTATGGTAGGTAGGTTTTGGAAATTGTATGTCCTCATACCGTACCATGAGAGTGATGATATAGCTCTAATGTATTCATGGTTGGTTTTGGCTATGTTTAAGTTATGTGAGTTTTATATTTTGAATGTCAACCATAGTTTTTATTTGGAAAAGAATCCATGGTGCATCCATGATACCCGATTTATGTATTCTACTCCTTGTCACACTTATGTGACTAGACAAGTTGAGGTGTTAGGATGGATTCTTGGAAGAATGAATTTGCATGTTTATCCCCTCTTTGTGGGAGTTTGTTTGAGGAATAATAATGAATTATACTTGAAAAGCTTAATCTCGTCCTCTTGTGTTCCAAATTATGAATGTCATCTTGTTAACATTCTTTTCTTAAAGTGTGTATTTGCAATTGAGAACTCTCGAGTGGATGCTAAGTTTCTTATTTATTTTTGGGAGAGTCCATGGATATTGAAAGCTCCTTGTCACCTTCATAGGGTTGGACAAGTTGAAGTTTCAAATGGAACTCTTGGAAGCATGCTTGGTTCTATGTTAGGAGGGACCCCAACTACTTGGGAGTATTATTTGACATGGAGTGATTTGACTCCTAATAGATCCCTCGACTATTCTAGTAGCATGCCTTTGTTGGTGCACTTCCTTCCTTTGGAAAGTTGCTTGTTAGAGAGGGTTATTTTGTGCTAAAAATATCTCTTCTTATCTACCGGTGTCCTTATCTTTTGGCATGCCTTAGATGAGAATAGTGAGCTTAACACCTTTCTCTACTACCTCTTTGCATATGATGATGTCTATGTTTGTGTTAGATTTGTTTCCTATAGAGGTAGGGGTTCCTTTGATTTGTCCAATTGTCTTTGTGAAAAAGATATGTGGGTCTTTTACTTCTTTGACCCCAATGAACCCTTATGGGTGATTGCACCACTTTTGGTGTGGCCTTCTTGCGAGACAATGAAATAATTGTGTCTTATTGCTCCAAATTTAAATATGATACCATCTTTTGGAACTCTTGATGCCACAAAGGCCTTTGTGTTTGCCTTGTCTCTTGGTGTTTATCACAACCAAAACCTTTGCACCTTACATGATGAGTTGCTTGTATTGAAAGCAAAGGATATTTAGTTGTATCTCAAATTTGTGCCTCCTTGGCATGGTGATATTGTTGCTAACCCTTGTACTAACCCTCATGCTTTGAGGATATTTTTGTTGTTGTCCTTCTCATATGTTTTTAAGGTTTGGATTCGAGGATGAATCATTTTCAAGAAGGGGAGTATGATACTAGCATGGATGGCATGGTTGACACGAGCATGGATGACATGGATGACACATACGATGTTTGTGAAAAGAGAAGCTTAGGAGTCGTGGGAGTGATGTGGATGAAGAAAAGAATCCATTTGTGCAAGTGGTTAGGCTTTAAATTCATGAATCCACAAAGAAGACAACCAAACAAGGCCCTTGCCTCATTAAGGGCAATATTGTAAAAAGACAATGTCTTCTTATTTCCTTTAGTATAAATAGGATATTTCTTTATTTTGCAAGGAGTTTTTGATGAATATTGAATACTGATCTTTGAAGCTTATAGTTTCTAGGTATTTAGCTTGTAGTTTCTAGGTGAAGCCTAGCATTAGTTGGCAATTTTAGTAGTGTGGATCTTGGAATTATTGGTGAACGTTTTGGTTTGGTTAATCGAAGGTTGCTCATTTGTGGTTTCTTGAGTTCCTTTGATTTTTCTCAAACTAGGGTTTGTGTTTGAATTATTTAATTCAATTGGGAGGTGAGGGTATCAAGTCCCTTGTTGCCCCTAAATTCAAGAGTTTGAATATTAACTCACATATCCTTCTTTTGTTTTCTTTCCTTCTTGTTCTTCCCTCTTTGTTCGTTATCATAATATGATTGGTACCCTGTCATCTGCATCATAATCAAGAACAATAAAATCAGGAGGAATAATGAACTTACCAACCTTGATGAGAACATCCTCAATGATTCCTTCGCGAACCATTCTAGTTCTGCCCACCATTTGTAGCACAACTGATACAAGCCTTGTCTTTCCCAACCCAAGAGTATTAAACAATGAAAGGGGCATAAAATTGATTATTTCCCCTAAGTTACTCAAGGCTTGGAAAATATCACTTTCACCAATTAGTATGGGGAGGGTGAAACTCCCAGGATCATTGAGCTTTTTGGGCATCTTGCTCATCAGCACTGAATTGCACTCTTTAGTAAGTGCCACAGTCTCAATATCTGCCAACCTTCTTTTGTTCGCCACCACATCCTTCAAGTACTTAGCATACTTAGGCATTCCCTACAAAACATCTAACAAAGGAAGGTCAATGTGAAGTTCTCTGTACGTGTCAAAGAACTTCTTGAAATAAGCATCGTTTTGTCTTTGATGAGCTTTTGAGGGAATGGTGGTGGTGGTCTTTCTCGAGGCAGCTCGATTGGCCTTTTGTTAGGGTACTCAAACTTCCTCTTTTTATCAGTTTCTTTGGACTCAGTCTGCTTGGCAGTGATCAACTCATCTTTCACCTCATGATTTTTCTTTGGAGGTGCGTCAATCATATCTTTACCACTTCTCAAGGTGATTGCCATCACTTGTTTTGTTTTCTCTGTATCACTAGGCAAACCCCCTTGATATCTTACGTTTTGTGCCTGAGCTAATTGACCCATTTGAACTTCTAATGTCTTTGTGTCTAACTGCTAATTTCTTATGTCAGCAGCCATCTGTGCTTGATCAGCAGCAATCTGTGCTTAATTAGCTATGCTCTTGTTCAATATTTCCTCAATATTGCTGGACTGAGTGTTGTTTTGCATACCTTTCTTCTATTGGAAGTGTTGTAGTTGAGCCTTATTAGTGACCCAAGAGTGAGTGGGCTGATTCTGCCAGTTGCGATTGTAGGCATTACCATAGTTTTGATTTCCTCTTTGTGCATTGCCCACAAAATTCATCGACTCCAAATTTTCTCCACACAAGTATGCAAAATAACCACTAATACCACACATTTCACACCAAGTCTGAACCTGTTGCACTGCATTACCTTGAGCCTGAGGTGGAGCCATACTCAGTTTGTTAAACTGAGTCATCATCTAGTTCTAAAAAATGGCAAACTGTGCAGCCAATGATGTGACACCATCTACCTCTATCATACCTGCGAGCCTCTTTACCATATTTCTGGACATGTCACTATGCCACTCTAGATTTCATTATGCAGTGCAATTGAGGAGAGTATATAGATCTTCATAGGTTTTCTCCAATGCTTGACCAAATGCCGTTGAATCTAGAAAAATCTTTGTATTATGATCAATACTTTCTATGAAAGTGTGAGCTAATGCTTCATTGTTCTACTGGTGATGTGGCAATCCCTGAGAAGAGACTTGAATATCTCCCATGCATGATAGAGGTTCTCATCTGGTTTCTGCTTGAAGCTTAGAATTTCTCTCTTCAACTTTGCAGTTTTGCCCGAAGGGAAGAATCGAGTGAGGAACTTCTTTGCCAAGTCATACCAAGTCGTGATCGAATTTGAAGGTTTTGCCTTCAACTATTTCTTTGTTTCTCCAAACCATGAGAAATAGAAAAGTGTGAGCCTCACATAGTCTATGGAGACTCCAATGATAATAAATGTGTCACTAATCTCCAAAAAGTTTTGGAGATTAACCTGTGGGTCCTCTTGTGATAGCTCTATAAACTGCTCGCTTGTGTGCAACAATTGCACCATATTCTGCTTTAGCTCAAATCATCCTCCCGTGGCTGGTTTTTGAATGCAGGAGGTCACATTAGTTGCGAGTGGGACTGGTATTTCATGCACTTTCCTGCGGGCTGGTGGTTGTTCCTCTGCCTTGACTGCAGGAATAGTCTCAGCCTGCTGAACTTGCGAGATTGGATTGAGAAGTTCTAGTTCTCTCCTTGCTTGGTGCAAGTGTTGCTCAGGTTCAAGAAGTGGATCAACCAGTTCCTTATCCCTTGCCAGCTTGCTCGAGATTAAAACATGTACCTGCAAATTTAGTATTTAATATCAAGTTATCAGTACTTGTCAAACGAAATAGTAAAAACAAAAATTAGAAAATTGCTAGTTTTTCAAGTCCCCAGCAATGGTACAAAAAACTTATTGCTCCCAAGCGCACAAGCAAGTGTACGTGGTCGTGCAAGTAATAAAGTGGCTCTTGCGAGTCGAATATCGATCCCACAGGGACTTGGTGCTTAGCAAATGATCCAACTTAATTATTTCTATTAAAGTTTAACAAGTGCGATTCATAACCAAGATAAGTTTGAGCTTTTCTTTTATAAACTAAATACTAAAAATAACAACATGAAATTTTGATTAAAAACAATATATCGAGAGATCTAGGGTTTAGGCATTTACTTCACATTCATGCATATCTATGGTTTCTAGCCAATATAGGTGTTCATTATTATCGTTGATCTATGGAGTTGATATTATAACCCGTGAATGTTCATTCTCTAAGTCATCTACCCAAATTAATCTCACAACTACATCATTGAGCGTGGATGTGAGTGTTTAATTCTGATGCATTCAACTATCTTCCCATTTTATTAATCAAGTCGGGCGTTTAGGTATATCTCTATCCTAACCGCAAATCATTCTTTACAATTGCTAACTAACAACAAAAGATATGATCCACACTCCTTACAATGTTCATTCC
Source organism: Jaltomata sinuosa (assembly GCA_003996215.1). Lineage (NCBI taxonomy): Eukaryota > Viridiplantae > Streptophyta > Magnoliopsida > Solanales > Solanaceae > Jaltomata > Jaltomata sinuosa. The sequence continues at coordinate 112,642 of QJPP01000901.1, read as the reverse complement.
ATCTCTCAACTCCTATGGTCAATTTGTTTTGAGGCTTCGGATTTATCCTAAAGTTCATGACGTTTTAGAACAGTTAAAACAAGAATGCATGAACAATCACTTGACAAGATAAACAAATGAATGAACAATAAAATCATAATTAATCAATCATGTTGTAGACCTAACCTTAGAAAGAGGTTGGTTAGCCTCATATTCATACAAAAAATCTCCATAAATGAGTTCATAAGGTAAAACTACAAAAAAGAAAAGTCAAAGAACAAAGAACCCTAGTTTGAGCTCCTTGATGTTTCCTTTGCTCTCCAATTCATGTGTTATTCCAAAGATGTGTGTAAATGTGGCTAAGTAATCCTTTTATAGTGTTTTATGTCGTCCATAGGCTGTCCCATGAAAATCATATGCATTTACAACTTTGTCCCCAACTTAAACCAAGTTAAAACCTGATTTTTGACGTTTTAGGGAGAGTCACATCGCGTGGCTGGCTGCATGGCAAAACCAGTGGACCTCCACGATGGGGGATGTGAGGCTGAGCCTCCTCAGCCTCAGGGTGTGCGAGTCATGGCCTCCACCTCAGCCTTGAGGGGTTGAGGGGTGCGGTGCATGGCCCTCTTCAAACATGAAGGTTCGTCCGCTTTTTGCTATCTTCTCCTCGTACACTTGTTCCTTGATTCCCCACTTGTTGTGGCTTGTTTGTAGGATTTATTTAGCTTCTATATATCCTCCAATGGTATCCTACATGAATTCATAACACACAATAGTCCATATAACACAATAAAGCTCATCAAAGTACACTAGAATACGCATAGCTCAATCTAGCAAGGCTAGTTTTATCGTCTAAACTCTATTTAGTCATTTTGACTCTTGACTTGTTCCAAATGCACCTTAAAAACTTTAAACATGTACTTTACCAACCAAATACACACATACACAATATATACCTCATTATCACACCAAGTTATCCTCAAAACAAAGCTAAACGCGCATAGATAATGACACTTAGGTGTGTAATTACACCTAAGATCAATATACAAAGTACTAGAGAGAGCAAAAAAAGAATATATAAAACTGTCTCTAAATAAACAAAAGAGGAAACAAAGCCTTAAGAAGAGATATAGTAAAGTCCTGGTCGTCAGGAGTTCACCCTAGTCTCGAATGCCCAAAAGTTGCAAGAGTGTCCATGCAATCAACGACAATAGCTTACACTAGGATCTACATCAGGAAGATGCAGAAGTATTGTATGAGCACCAATTGCAAAGCAATGGGCACCTAGTAGGCATAATAGGCCGACTGAGCATATATAAGATATAAAAGTAGTAAAGAGTAGATACTGAAGAAAGTAGTCACAAAAGCAAACAAAGGAAAGCACACATAAACTAGCAACATATAGAAGACAAGGAGAATATAAGTATAATATGCTAGCCACAGAAGATATATCAGAGAACACAGGTGAAAGAATAGAGAATGCACTTGGATTCTTGTAACAAAAATATATACAAAGAGTTTAAGAAAGGGAAGGTATACCTGTAACCTCAAATAAAAGGGAAAGAAGGAAAATCAACTAAACATATTCATGTTAGCAATAAATCTCAGAAGGTAAGGATGATCGTAGAATAAATCACAAGTAGCTATAATATGAACAAGTACTACAATGGGATTTAGAAAACTAATCTACCTACAGTACGAATGGGTGCCCATATACCCGAGGAATACATACAAGTGAAAATAAACCCTCCGACATCCCATACTACCAAAGCGTACACTTAACAAACAACAAACAAGGGTGGAACCATAGACAGAATGAATGATGTGATGTGATATAATGAAACTAGGTGTGCTAGTAGTACTATATGTACCTCATCTGGTGACTGCAGTCCCAGTATGTAGGATCCATTAAAGGAGTCCCCCGTATACTTCAACTGCACCATATACCCCTCATCCGATACTCGCAGCTCGCAGCCCCTGGTTCAGATCGGCAAGGTCCATGGAGTTCTACTCGACCACATACAAAATCTTAGAATCTCAATATAAGTGCTTGGAGTATATTTGGGTCTAAATCAATAAATCTCAGAATCCCAATAAGGGTGACCGGAGTATATCCAAGACTAAATCTGTAGTAAAAAAACAATTCTAGTGCTCAGCTCAGCTGAGTCTAGTATCATCTCAATATCAGTATTAAAATATAGTCTAGCACTATGGCTCAGCCGAGTCTAGTCACCGTGTGAAAACCCAGTGATAAAATCATCATTTAATATTTTTTACTCCAAGAAGATCAATAAAACTAGTTTAAAAATCCATTTAGAACCATTTATGCTTAAAACTGGCCCTCTGGGGCATGCAAGGTTTAGAAAATAGGTGATAGTTAGGCTCGCAGCCTTGTAGTACTAAATAAATGTAGAAAACTCTCTGTATGAATAATGATGATATGCTCGTATATAATCAATGGCCCAAAAACTCACAATCAACCTATCGTCCCTACACAGGCTCAATCTGCTCTACAACATAGATAACCAGCCTAATATCACAATCCAATTTCTAGGACTCACAGATATTTCCCAAATATTCCACCATCTATGGTCCAATGGAGTATACAAATGCCACATAGGGCCGCCAGGCTAATAGTACAAAACTAGATCAAATACTAAAGCCAACGTAGGAAAGAAGATAGATATAAGAAAATGGACAAGGTCTGGGGTGCCAACCTAGTAAAACCAACCAAAGGATGCTAGATAATACAATTATATTCTATATACGCAAAGTCTAAGGTAGGTAAGTCATAACCTACCTGGTGTTCGATGATGAGTAGTTCAAGCCCGAACTTATCTGAGAAGCTCCGAACAACAATCACACTATCAAGAACATAATATTTGTATTAAAACAAAGCTAACGACACTTGTATTGCTAAAAGTTTATCCAAGTCAAAATATGAGTCAAAAGTGAGCCTGTGGTCCCCATAACCTGAAACCAGAAACAAAAATTGTCACGATATTTCCAACCTCTTTAAGAACGCATGCTCAAAAATTGAGCATTAATCCTTATAAAGGTCCAAAACAGCCCCTACAAGGTCATGAACAAGGAGAGAATTAAAGGGGGAAATTAACGGAATTAAAGAAGGAAACTTACCAATTAGAGTCGAGAAGAAGACCGTGGACCGAAAATAATTCATCATAACACTTTGGAATGGATCAGAACTGAAATTTGAGCTTTGGAGATGAAGGTATATAGAGGAAAAATTTTTGGGAGTGTTTGAAATGAAAATGGAGAAGAAGGCCAATATATAGGCTGCTAGCGTTGGACTAGTCATACATGGCTAGGCGCTGCATACGCGGTCAGGTGCATGTGCACGCCAAGGCCAGGCAAGTGGCATACGGGCTGGCCACCAAATGTGCGGGCACGCGCATGCTACCTGCCGATTGCCTAGACGATTGACAAAGGAGGGAGAGGTCGACTGGTCTGCTCTGCGCACGCAGCTCACCCATGCGTGGGCGATGGCTTAGCTGGTGCTGTAGCAACCACCAACAATCAACAATAATGTTTTGGCTAAAATGCCAATGGATGAACCCTCGGATATGCACCTGGGGTCCCATAAATGCAAACGAACTATGTTACTCAACTAAAAATTGTATTTCAGACTCAATAGAACTGATAAAAATCCCAACGTTGGTCTATTTAACAAAATGTTTGTCCCATGACAAAAATCAACCTTTGGCCAACTTTTCCAAAACAAAACCCAATGGCCCAAAATGTGTACGGAAGCCTTGAGACCCGAACCAAAGGTCCCTCTAGCCCAAACTTGACATTTCAAAGCTAACAGTACTGACAAAATTTCAATCTGAGGTCGTCTTCTCCGAATATTGACCAAAGTCAAACTTCCAAGTTCAACTAGCCAAAAAACACAAAAAGTAAGATAAATCCAAACTTAAAGCTCCTAGACCTCCGCCAAGGTTTTAAAAGAATTTTACGTTTACTCCTTCTATCATCTCAAAGGTGAGGCGTAGTCATTGAAACTGGAGTAACACACAAATCAGAATCGATTTCTTAAGGTATATCTCTATCACACAATATAAAACATGAAAGAAGAGTGATATTTCCTAAATGAATTAGGTGATCTTGTACCGGTGACATCAAGTCCAGGGATTGATTTCTGTATATATTTTATTTTTCTCGGTCTCTCTCTAGGGCAATTTTTATATATTTTGTACGGTATGTATATATAACTATACTGTTGGCCCCTATCCTATTATGTTTTCTCTTCCGCTTCCCTTATTTAAATGGTTAGTTGTATTATCGTATTCTAAGGTTGGCTTGCCTACTGGGGGTTTTAGTAGGCGCCATAATGGCCCGATTATGGGTCATGACAAAATAATAGTTCAAAAGTTCAAGAATTTACAATATTGTACAAATTATGTTTTCTGTTATAGCTATATATGGTTTTGGTAGCATGGAACACAATAGGGAGGCGTATGAAGGAAAAATCGACTAGTAATTTCTAGATTTGAAGAAACTAACTACATGAATTAGCCAAGTAATGGATTGTATTTCATATTTGAAACATTGTGAATTTAAAGAAACCTCTAAAATAGATAGAAACAAGTGTAAAGATGAACTAAGTTACTAAGTTAACATGCACATTTTCTTTTTTGAATGCATAATCTTGCTTGAGTTATCTTAGAGAATACAAAATACTTCCATATCAATTCTGCATTTTAAGCATTCAATCTCGTATTAAATGGGTTATCTTAAAGTATACAAAGTACTCCATGTTTATTCTCTAGTTTATGTGATTGGGCCATGATAATACAAAGTACTCTCACATCAATCCTCCATTTTAAGCGATCGTCCATGCTAAATGGGTTATGTCAAAGAATACAAAGTGATCCCATGTCAATTCTCCATTTTAAGTAATCAGGCCCGCAAACAAAAAAGTAAAAGCAAAAAAAGTTTCAAAAATATCTACAAAATTAATTTTTAATGTTATTTTGGGTTCGAACTTAGCACTGACCAAATGACACTAGTATGTATATCTATATCTATATCTATATCTATCTATATTCTATATTATCTTAAAAGTGTCAAGTTCCTTATAAATATTGATCAAACTTTTTTTCCTTTATGAAAAGTCTTTACTTTAGACAAAATTATCTTTTTACTATTTTCTTTTAATTATTATATTATTATCGTTATAATTTTAAATATTGACTATAGTAAAAATATGAAAACATAAATGGAAGGACTCCTAAATATATCAATTTTTTATTTTCTATCGACCTAAGTATATGACACTAACTATATCAGTTTTCTATTTACCAAGATTTGAATTCAATAGAAGTAGATGAAAGAAACGAATTGCGGCATAGTCCGAACTTATTTTCTCTTCTAAAGAAAAGTCGATGCTTTGTCTCATGAAAGTTCCATCAACTAAAACTCAAGGTCGCTTAATTTTTTCCTTTCACTTTTAGATAAAATTATTGATTTCCTTTAACTATATTTTGCTTCAAAGAAACTCCCTCCAACCTAATTTAGTACATCTTTTAGATTTTGAGATTCAAGTAAGTATAGCAATTTCTTATATATTTATAAATATTGTGAATTATCAATCATTATGACTTATAGTACTTTTTATTAGTGTCCAAAAATATAAATTTTATTTTTTTAAAATCGAATGTTTCATGCTCGAATTTATGATCAAAATTAAACGGTTTAATATTGGGACTTGGAAACTAGAAATGTGTAATTACTATTTCTTTTTTAGAATTTGGTTAAGAAATATAAAAGGAGAAGAAAAAGAAAAAAGACAAGATGTGATTTTGGGAATGTGGTTTCTTTTGTATAAGTATGAAATTGCAGATTTGCATTACAAAATCGTACAACTTTTTTTTGAAAAAAATCAGAAAGAGCATTTGGGATTTACTATTTTGGTTGAATATGTTATTTAAATAACATTAATATAAATCCCTTACACACACGCACTTCTTCCATCTATGACATTACTCACATTTTCTTCTATTCTCTAAATTCTGAGTTTCTCTGTTTGTTTGTTGAAGCTCTTTCTCAAAGGCAATCGAAGATTGTGATGAGCGTAGATCATATTTGTTTTGTCATCGATATTATCAGTATGCTTTTTGATTATCTCTTGTATTTTTTTTATATTTTAATTTATGATTTTGAATGCCAAAAGTGTTTACAATTTAAGTTGGTTGAACTCTATGAATCAATTATGTGATTGTTGTTCTCTGCTCTACCAATTCAATTTGAATTATTAAATGAATCAAGTGTTAATGCTTTGATTTTGTGAAATTTCTTGTAATGAAATGTGGTCAACATTTTCCGAATCCTCAAAAACAAATCGGTAGACGAGGTACATATGTACTCATACCTAGCATCAACTATGAACTGTATGGTGTATATTTACTATGGAATGCCTTTTGTTCATCGACACAACGTTCTTGTGGTCCTTATCAACATCATTGATCTCTCTCTACATCTGTGTTATCTTTCCATATGTTTCATCTACACCGATAAAGGATTTAGCAAAATATCTTGCATATATATATGTCACGATCATTTGCACAAACACCTCTATTTTGGGTGGTCTTTTATGACTTGCCTTTAGGAAAAATTCACAAGGCATAAGTTCATTATGCCCTAGACATAATTTTAGTGGCACAAGTTAAATCACTGTAATAACCCTCCAGGTCATTTTTTTATTTTTCGTCCTTTTTTTGCATTTCGAGCTTTTCGTCCTTTGTAATTACGCTCGTCATTTCTGACTTTCCAGGACTGATGATTCGGTGCCCGGGTCATTTGTTAGGTCGTTATGACCATTTCCCTATTTTTGAACTTGAACTTAGAAAATCTTTGACTTTGGTCAACTTTCTTGGTAAACGTGCTCAGAATCAAATTCTAACATATCCGTTGGCTCTAGAACAACCATTTGGGTCTAGTGGGACCATTGGTCTGGATCTGAGTGTTTTTGGTTTGATTTTTGTATTGCTTTTTGTGTTTTCAAGCCAGTTTGGCTGGTAGGGTTGACTTTGGTCAGTATTCGAAGAAGATGGCCTCGGATGGAAAATCCGTCAGCGTTATCAGCTCCATAATACTAAATTTTGGCTAGAAAGACCTTTGGTTTGGGTCCCGGGGATGTCAGACTTGTTTTTGGATTTTGAGTTCCGAGTTAGTTTTGGGCGTGGGGCCCGCTTTTCATTAAAATGATCTCCATTAGGAGTTTCGTCGATTCCATTGAATTTGGGATGCTGTTTCTGGTAGGGTAACATGGTTGGTGTTTGTTCACGGGGTTCTGGATGAATCCCGAGGGTCCATCAAATGAACTTTTGGCCTTTGTGAATAGTTGGTTGCTACTATAAAAGTTGTAGACCAGTTGTTCATCGCGATCGCTAGGTGGCCATCATATTCGTGATGGTCTTGCTTTTTGGACATCACGATCGCTTGGCTCACCCTTCACGATCGCGATGAAGCCGGCTGGGACCCGGCTAAGTTTTCTCTTCACAAACGAGGGGCTGGACCGTCACGTTCGAATAGTCTGGCCAGCATTTCCTTGAAAATGTGTGGGGTCCTTCATGATCGAGAAGAAGGACCCCTGGAAGCTATTTAAAACTCCAACTTTATTTTCTCCTTCTAAATTTCGAACAACTCCATTGCTAAGCTCCCAAGCTCTATTTTCCATCTTCTTTGCATCAGTGTTCTTCATCTGATGAGTCCCCTCATCACACCTCTCCTCCTTTCGTGTTTATTTTTGTAATTCTCCCACTAAAACTCCATTATTGTAATTCTTAAGTTTGCGTGATCCTTGTAGAAATCTATTCTATTGGGGCTGCATGTTCGTGAGTCCGTGCCACTCACTTTCGTGGCGTGTTTCTCTTGTTCGGGGTAATCTTCCGCCTTTTAAATTTTGAGCTTTCCCATTTTTGACTCCTTGAGTTAGTAGCACTTCGGAGCTGTTTTGAGCCCCAAATCGAGCTCTGTTCGTGCCCAAACTTTGGGTGCAGGTTCCTTGACCCACCGTGAGCATAATTGTGAATTTTGTTTTCTGTTTTGTTGTACGGACCTCGAGGGTCATTTTTTCGACCAAATTTTTGGCTCGATTTTCTGTATAGCAATATGGGTGTTATTCTTATCATATTGATACCTATTTTATGTTCTCGATAGCGTGGCAGCTTTCTGAGGCCATTCAAAAGGGGAAAGCATACGAGTGACGGTTCGTGCTTGCAGTTCATCCCCGAGGTAGGTTACGGTTTACTTTTTAGATTTAGTGTAGTTAGATTTTATATATTTATTTGATACTAGAATGTTAGGTTGGATTTTAGATAGATTTAGTCTTAAATCCTATTTATCACTTTAATTGGCCATTTTGAATTTTAGCTTCAAATTGTTATGTTATCCTTAGCCTAGGAGCTTGTAGTATCTTTATGGCTAGTATAGGATCCTAATATACTTTTAGGAAGTTTTAGAGGTAGAGTAGAGATTCTCAATGCTTTTCTCTTTATTTTTGGTACTTTTTTTGCTTTATTCTACAATTATGTGTAACTGTGGGCCCGAGGCCATAGCTTGGATTTAGACGGAGTTCCAGGTCAGTTCTCTTGATTGGGAGGGTACCTTGACCTATTTTTCCTTGTTGTGTATGATTTTTATGAATATGGAAATTTATATGCTCATACTATATTTTTATGCTTATTGGTACAGAAAAGAAGGATTTTAAGGCTTTTTGGTTTTACTTTTGGAAACTACTAGGTTTTCATGATCATTCGGCTTTTAAAAGGATTGCTTTGGAATTGTTACTGATTTGGGGAGGAAAAGGGAAAAATACTACTTTTTATGCATACGTTGACGAGTCTGAGGTTAAATTCTGAGCGCCCGATGTGTTATCTTAGGTTTTACTTTTTATGCATACGTTGATGAGTCAGAGGTTAAATTTTGGGCGCCCGATGTGTTATCTTGGGTTTTACTTTTATGCATACATTGATGAGTCCGAGTTCATTTTTGGGCGCCCCGATGCTCTATTTTGGGTCTTTTTCTTCCTGCACTCATTTGATAAGTTCGATGTTCCATCCCGGGTGCCCAAGTACTAGATACCGTGTTTGATTTGTATACATTCATACAATATATCATTGTCGCATCACATTGCATTGGCTTTGGGTGCGTTTGGATTGTTGGTTGATTTGAGTTGATCTTGTTATTACTTCACCTTTTATAGATTTGATTGTTTTGATTTTTGGATTTATATCTAGATTTAGGTGGATCCTTATATTTTAACTACTTTCCTGTATCTTATTTATATATTATTTTTCTGCGCTCAGTCGGCCTATGATTCCTACTGAGTACCCATTGTCTTGGAACTCATACTACACTTGCATCTTTTTCTGATGCAACACCTAGTACGAGCCACCCTCTTTGACCCTCTTATCGTTCGAGGTCTATTGCAGTTCAGATCACGGTGAGCTCCCGGCGCTTTTGGAGACTCTACATGCTTTCCATCTGGTACATCCTGTCTATATTTTGTATTTTGGGATAGACCGAGTGTGTTGTATAGACACTCCATACTTTAGTCGCTCTTGTACTAGTGACACTAGGTCTGGGTTGGTTCTCATGTATGTTTTGTCTATTCGGTCACTTTAGGGCCATTCTTTTGTATATGGTGTATGTTAATTATTATTATTGTCTTCCACAACTGTTGGGTTTCGGCTTGTCTATCGGGGGGTTATGTAGACGCCATCATAGCACAATTTTAGGTCATGACAGAGTGGTATCAGAGCACTAGGTTCACCGGTCTCACCAGTGCAATAGTAAAGTGTCTAGTAGAGTCTCGTGGATCGGTACGATGACGTCCATATCCAATCTATGAGAGGCTATAGGACATTCCTACAAAATTTGTTGTCTTGTCTGATTCCTTGTTGTGCGTTCATGACTTGATAAACTTCTAAGTACCTTTGTTTCACTCTTTCTCAAATGGTTCGGACAAGATCTACAGCGGGCAAGGACGAGGCCCCTGCGCCTGCAGTTAGAGCCCCAGCTAGGGGATGGGATAGAGGTCAACCCAGAGGTCGAGGTAGGGCATGGGTTGTGGTGCCAGCTCAGGCCCGGGCTAGACTATCATCACCCGAGCCTGAAGTTAGAGTGGATGAGGTTCAGTATGATCCAGAGCATATGGGGCCAGCCCACCATTCGATAGGTTTTGTGGCTATTCCAGTATTGTAGGACACCTTAGTTCGATTGTTGGGGTTCCTTGAGGGTATGACTCCACCAGTAGCTTCCCCAGGCACTCCGATTGGTTCTCAGGTTCGAGGTGAGGCTCAGACTTTAGCTCAGGAAGCAACACAGGGTTCAGGAGCACAACCTGCTGCTACGGCTCCTCGATTGGAGGTATTAATGGCCCCTGCTGTTCCACACCCTCTTCCAGCCATGCTAGTTATGTCTTTTGAGGAGCAAAAGATGCTTGGTAGGTTCTTGAGATTGGGTCCTCTGAGGTGTTTAGGTGCTTCTAGGGAGGATGCACACGAGTTTCTGACTAGCTGCCAGGAGAGGTTACATAATTTAGGGTTAGTTGAGTCACATGGGTCAGATTACACTGCATTTCAGCTGGATGGTCCAGCAAAGCAGTGGTGGAGGTCATATGTTTCTTGCAGACCAACTGGGCCACCTCCGCTTACTTGGGATCACTTCTCCGCAACTTTTCTAGAGAAGTATGTACCGCATAGCATGAGGGAGTGTCTGATGGATTAGTTTGCTGGGTTGGAGCAGGTCTCTATGGCTGTGTCTGAGTACGAGGTTTGGTTCCATCAGTTGTCCAGACATCCAACTATGATTCTGCCCACCGAGCACGAGAGGGTATGCCGCGTTGTTTGAGGTTTGACCTTGGATCTTCTCTTTGCCACAGAGGGTATGGAATCATTGGGTCAGTCTTTTCTGGAGGTAGTTGATCATGCTCATACTATTGAGGGTGTACTTCACGAGGCCCAAGGGGGAAGAGATAAGAGGCCCTGCCATCAGGGTAGTTTCATCGGTTCACAGGCCCGTGGTAGAGGCTACTATTGTAGAGGTCAACACTAATAGCGCTTCCACCTGAGCTAACCTATTCAGGCGGCTTTATAGACTGCTGAGGGTCAGAGTAGCCAGAGTATCATTCATTCTCCACGAGTTGGTCATTCAGGGTCCACAGATTGTGGTTGCCATTCTGATTCAGCTGGGTCTTTACAATAGGGTACATATGGTCGGGGTTATTTTGAGTGTGGCGAGATAGGCCATTTTGCTAGATATTGTACGTTAGTACCGCATCAGAGGAGACAAGATCAGTTGGTTCAGGATCCCAGGGCTCTAGCACCACCATTTAGAGGCGGTTCACAAGGTAGTAGGGGTGGTCCCCAGGGTACTAGAGGTGGTCCTCAGTCCGGTAGGTCAGGTGGTTGTGGAGGTCAGAGCCACATGTATGCAATTCTGGGTTGGACAGAGGTCGACTCTTTAGATACTGTGATCACAGGTACAATATCTATTTTCCATCAGTCTGCTTCTATTTTGATTGATCTGGGGTCTCTATTCTCCTATGTATCTGCTTATATGCTACTCATCTAGAGTCTACTTGTGAGTCTTTGCCTGGGCCCTTGCGTGTATCTACCCAGTAGGTGATTCTTTAGTAGTGGATCAGGTGTATCGGGCTTGTGTGGTGACTATCTTGGGGTAATACACGTGGGTAGACTTGGTTGTTCTTGATATGGTGGATTTTGATGTGATCTTGGGCATGGCTTGGATCTCTCTTTATTATGCGGTCTTGGATTGCTTTGCCAAGACTGTTACTCTTCGGATGCCTGGTATCCCTCCTATCATATGGAAGGGAGCCGATAGCCACATGTCAAAGGGAGTTATATATTTTTTGAGCGCCTAGCGGGTGGTTGGGAAGGGTTGCTTAGCTTATCTTACCTACGTCCGTGATACTAGTACCACCACACCTCCTCTTGAGTCTGTTCCTGTGGTTTGTGAGTATTTGGATGTGTTTCATTTGAATTTTCTAGGTCTTTCTCTTGATCGTGACATTGATTTTGGTATCGATATTGAGCCGGGCACCAAGCCCATGTCCATTACGCCATATCGGATTGCACCTGTTGAGTTGAGGGAACCTAAGGACCAGCTCCAGGATCTGTTGAGTAGAGTGTTCATCAGGCCTAGTGTGTCTCCATGGCGTGCTCCGATTCTGTTTGTGAAGAAGAAGGACAGGTCTATGCGTATGTGTATTAACTACATGTAATTGAATAAGGTGACAATTAAGAACAAATATTTGATGCCGCGTATTGATGATTTGTTCGACTAGCTACAAGGTGTGGCAATGTTCTCTAAGTTACATTTGAGGTCCGGTTATCACCAGATGAGGATTAGGGCTGAAGACATCCCAAAGACTGCATTTAGGACTCGATACGACCATTATGAGTTCCTAGTCATGTTTTTTTGGTTGACTAATGCCCCATCAGCATATATGGAGTTGATTAACCATGTATTCAGTGCCTACCTTGACTTATTTGTGAATGTGTTCATCGATGACATTCTGATTTATTCGAGGAGTAGAGAGGAGCATGAGCAACATCTTAGAGTTGTACTTTAAACCTTGCGAGGCCACCAGTTGTATGCCAAATTCACTAAGTGTGAGTTTTGGCTTGAGTCTATGGCATTCTTGAGGCATGTGGTGTCAAAGGATGGGATTATGGTAGACCCGGAGAAGATTACAGCAGTTCGTGATTGGGCTCGGCCTACTTCTCCTACCGAGGTTTGTAATTTTGCCAGGTTGGCAGGTTATTACAAACAATTTATGGAGGGATTTTCTTTCATAGAAACTTCATTGACCAGATTGACTCAGAAGAACATTCCCATACAGTGGTCAGATGAGTGTGAGGTGAGCTTCCTGAAGCTCAAGGCCTTGTTGACTTCAGCTCCGATTCTTACTCTTCCGATCGAGGGTCAGGGTTTCACTGTGTATTATGATGCATCAGGTATCGGTTTGGGTTGTGTGTTAATGCAGTAAGGCCGGGTTATTGCATATTCTTCCAGACAGTTGAAGGTTCATGAGAGAAACTACCCCACACATGACTTGGAGTTAGCAGCAGTAGTCTTCACATTGAAGATATGAGGCATTATGTTTATGGCGTGCAGTGTGAGATCTTTACTGACCATCATTGTATTCAGTACATTGTCAGCCAGAAGGATCTATATTTGAGGCAGCATAGGTGGTTAGAGCTACTGAAAGACTATGACATTTCTATTATCTATCATTCAGGCAAGGGAAATGTTGTGGCGGATGCCTTGAGCCGGAAGGCAGTAAGTATGGATAGCTTGGCTTTCTTAGGGACTGTGGAGAAACCTTTAGCTTTGGACATACAGTTCTTGGCTAACACGTTGGTTAGACTTGACATTTCTGAGCCGGGCCATATTCTTGCTTGTGTTGAGGCTAGATCTTCCTTGTTGGAGCAGATTCGGGCACAACAGTTTGATGATGCGAGGTTGAGGATCATTGATGACAAGGTGTTGAGCGGTGACGCTAGGAAGGCGACTTTAGATTCAGAGGGAATTCTCAGGATCAAGGGTCGTATCTGTGTTCCTAGAGTTGGTGACTTGGTCTGATTGATATTGAAGAAGGCTCATTGTTCTAGATATTCCATTCATCCCGGGGAAGCAAAGATGTATTGTGACTTGAGGCGGCACTACTGGTGGTGTGGGATGAAGAGGTATATTTCAGATTTCGTATCTAGGTGCTTGAACTGTTAGCAGGTGAAGTTTGAGCACCAGAGGCCCGGTGGTTTGTCTCAAAGGCTTTCAATTCCAGAGTTGAAATAGGAGAGCATTGCCATGGACTTTGTAGTCGGTTTGTCACGCACTTTGTGGAGATTTAATGTTATTTGGGTTATCATGGATAGGTTGATGAAGTCTGCTCACTTTCTACCGGTTCAGACTTTCTACAGTTCTGAGAGGTTGGCTAAGATCTATATTCGGGAGAGTGTCCGTTTGCATGGTGTTCCAGTTTCTATCATCTTCGACCGAGGTAATTAGTTCACTTCACACTTCAGGCGGTCTATTCAAAGAGAGTTGGGTACTAGGGTTGAGCTTAGCATCACTTTTCATCCGCAGATAGATGGTCAGTCAGACCGTACTATTAAGGTTCTGGAGGATATGATGCGAGCCTATGTTATTGATTTTGGGGACCAGTGGGACCAATGTTTAGCCTTGGAAGGGTTTGCATATAATAATAGTTACCATTCCAATATTCAGATGGATCCATTCGAGGCTTTGTATGGAAGGCGGTGCAGATCTCCGGTGGGTTAGTTTGATGCTTTCGAGGTTAGGCCGTGGGGTAGCGACTTGCTTCATGATTCTATGGATAGAGTTTGATTTATTCAGGAGAGACTTCGCACTGCCCAGAGTAGGCAGAAGAGTTATGCTGACCGGAGAGTTCGAGATCTAGATTTCATGGTGGGTGACAGTGTGTTCCTTCGGGTATCACCCATAAAGGGCGTGATGAGGTTCGAGAGAAAGGGTAAGCTCAGTCCAAGGTTTATTGGGCCATTGGAGATCCTTCGTCATATTGGAGAGGTTGATTATGAGTTATCCTTACCTCCTGCTCTTTGTATTATGCATCCTGTGTTTCATGTCTCTATGTTGTGGCGGTATATTTCGAATGAGTCTCATGTGCTTCAGTTAGAGTCAGTTCAGTTGGATGAGTCCTTAGCCTTTGAGGAGGAGCCTATTGTTATTTTGGACAGGCAGGTTCAAAAGTTGAGGTCCAAAGAGATTTCATCAGTTAACATTCAGTGGACGCATCATCCTGTCGAGGAGGCTTCTTGGGAGATCAAGACCGACATGCGGACCTGCTATCCTCATCTTTTAGAATCTTCAGGTACTATCCTTCTTCTAACTTTCGCTGACGAAAGTTCTTTTAGTAGTGGATGTTGTAACGACCCTCCAGGTTATTTTCTATTTTTCATCCTTTTTCTATATTTCGAGCTTTCCCTCAGCGGCTACAAGTCATTTATGACTTACCGGGACTGACGGTTCGGTGCCCAGGCCATTCATTAGATTATTATGACTATTTTCCTATTTTAGAACTTGAACTTAGAAAATCTTTGACTTTGGTCAACTCTCTTGGTAAACATGCTCAAAATCAAATTCTGACAGTTCTGTTGGCTCTAGAACGGGGATTTGGGTCTAGTGGGACCATTGGTCTGGATCTGAGTGCTTTCGGTTTGATTTTTGTGTTGCTTTCTGTGTTTTCAAGCCAGTTTAGCTGGTAGGGTTGACTTTGGTCAACATTCGGAGAAGAAACCCTCGGATGAAAAATCCGTCAATGCTGTCAGCTCCGAAATATCGACTTTGAGCTAGAAGGACATTTGGTGCAGGTCCCGAGGCTTTCGAACTTGTTTTTGGGTTTTAAGTTCTAAGTTGGTTTTTGGCGTGTGGCCCACTTTTTGGTAAAATGATATTTGTTGGGAGTTTCGTCAATTCCATTAAGTCTGGAATGCTATTTTTTGTAGGGTAACATGGTTGGTTTGTGTTCATAGGGTTCTGGATGAATCCCGAGGGTCCGTCGGAAGAACTTTTGGCCTTTATGAATAGTTGGTTGCTGCTATAAAAGTTGTAGACTAGTTGTTTATCGCGATCATGAGGTGGCCATCACATTCGTGATGGTCTAGATTCTTGACCATCGCGATCGCGTGGGTCACCCTTCGCGTTCATGATGAAACCGTCTGGGACCCAACCTAGTTTTCTCTTTGCGAATACGAGGCTGGACTGTCGCGTTCGTGATGGTCTGTGCAGCATTTCCTCATGAAGGCGTGGGGTCCTTCACGATCGCAAAGAAGGACCCCCAGTAGCTATTTAAAACTCCAACTTCATTTTTTCCTTCACAATTTCGAACAACACCATTGATAAGCTCCCAAGGTCAATTTTCCAGCTTCTTTGCATCAGTGTTCTTCATCCAGTAAGTCCCCTCATCACCCCTCTCCTCCTTCCGTGTTTATTCTTGTAATTCTCCCACTAAAACTCCATTGTTGTAATTCTTAAGTTTGGGTGATCCTTGTATAAATATGTTCTATTGCTGCATGTTCGTGAGTCTGTGCAACTAACTTCCGTGGCGTGTTTCTCTTGTTCGGGGTAAGCTTCCGCCTTTTAAATTTTGAGCTTTCCCATTTTTGACTTCTTGAGTTAGTAGATGTTTTGGGATGTTTTGGGCCCTGAATTGAGCTTCGTTCGCACCTAAACTTTGGGTAAAGGTTTCTTGACCCACCGCGAGCATAATTGTAAATTTTGTTTTTTGTTTCTTTGCGCGGGCCCCGAGGGTCACTTTTCTGACTCGATTTCCAGGCTGATTTTCCGTATAGCAATATGGGTGTTGTTCTTATCGCCTTGAAATCTAGATTATATTCTTGATTGCATGGCAGCTTACTGAGGCTGTTCAGAAGTGGACGACACATGAGTAATGGTTCGGGCTTGTAGTTCGGCCCCGAGGTAGGTTACAGTTTACTTTCTAGACTGAGTGTAGTTAGATTTTATATATTTATTTGATACGGGAACTTTAGGTTGGATTTTAGATAGATTTAGGCTTAAATCTTGTTTATCACTTTAATTGGCCATTTCAGATTTTAGTTTAGAATTGTTATGTTATCCTTCGCCTAGGAGCTTGTAGTATCTTTATGGATAGTATAGGATCATTAGTATACTTTTAGGAGGTTTTAAAGGTAGAGTAAAGATTCTCGATGCTTTTCACTTTATTTTTCGTACCCATTTTTCCTTATTCTACCATTATGTGTAACTGTGGGCCTGAGGCCATAGCTTTGATTTGGACGGAGTTCCAGATCAGTTCTCTTGATTGGGAGGGTACCTTGCCCTATTCTGCCTTGTAGTGCGTGTTTTCTATGAATATGGAAATTTATATGCTCATACTATATTTTATGCTTATCGGTACAGAAAAGAAGGATTTTAAGGCTTTTTGGTCTTACTTTTGGAAACTACTAGGTTTTCATGATCATTCGGCTTTTAAAAGGATTGCTTTGGAATTGTTACTGATTTGGGGAGGAAAAGGGAAAAATACTACTTTTTATGCATACGTTGACGAGTCTGAGGTTAAATTCTGAGCGCCCGATGTGTTATCTTAGGTTTTACTTTTTATGCATACGTTGATGAGTCAGAGGTTAAATTTTGGGTGCCCGATGTGTTATCTCGGGTTTTACTTTTATGCATACATTGATGAGCCCGAGGTCATTTTTGGGCGCCCCGATGCTCTATTTTGGGTCTTTTTCTTTCTGCACTCATTTGATAAGTTCGATGTTCCATCACGGGCACCCGAGTACTACATACTGGGTATGACTTGTATACATTCATAAATTACATCATTGTTGCATCGCATTGCATTGGCTTAGGGTGCATTTGGATTGTTGGCTGATTTGAGTTGATCTTGTTATTACTTCACCTTTTATAGCTTTGGTTGTTTTGTTTTTCGGCTTTATAACTAGATTTAGGTGGATCCCTATATTTTAACTGCTTTCCTGTATGTTATTATTTATATATTATCTTTCTGCGCTCGGTCGTCCTATGATGCCTACTGAGTACCTGTTGTCTTGGTACTCATATTACACTCTTCATCTTTTTCTGATGCAGCACCTAGTAAGAGCAACCCTCTTTGACCCTCCTATCGTTCGAGGCTTCTTGCAGTTTGGATCGCGGTGAGCTCCTGGTGCTTTTGGATGCTCTACATGCTTTCCATCTTGTACATCGTGTCTATATTTTGTATTTTGGGATAGACAGAGTCTATTGTATAACTACTCCTTACTTTAGTCGCTCTTGTACTAGTGACACTAGTTCCGGGTTGGTTCTCATGTATGTTTTGTCTATTCGATCACTCTAGGGCCATTCTTTTGTATATTTTGTACGTTGGTATATATATATATGCTATTGGCCCTATCTTTTCTTTATATCGTCTGCTTCTCCTTAGTTTAATTATTATTACCGTCTTCCACAATCGTTGGATTTTGGCTTGTCTACCAGGTGTTATGTAGACACCATCATGACCCAGTTTCAGGTCGTGACAGTCACAGAGAAACTTAAGTTCTATAACAAAAGTTATGACCTAATACTTAAGTTCAGTAGTACAAGTTTTGCCATGGAGCATAAGTTCAGTGGCAGAAGTTATGGCTTCAGACAAAAGTTCTCTAAAGGTCTTGCTCTGTGAACAAGAAATTATGCCTTAAATAAATATTTTCTAGAAAGTTTTGTATTTTTAAAAGTTATGTAATAACATTTCTTTTATTATTTAAATAAATATTACATTTATATTAAAATTAATTATTATTTGCAATAATTTTTATATATTTATGGCTTGATGTGGTACACACGTGCAATGCACGTATACTTAACTAGTATTATATTAAAATGATGAAGGTATTAGAAATGTTGATTGAACTTGTTGTCCTTCATTAAAAGACTCTACAATAGATAAAAATGTAATGACCCTTCTGGTCATTTACGCATTTTTGCTTTTCTTGTATTGTTAGAGCATGCCTGTAGCGGCCCCAAGTCATTTATGGCTTGTTGGGACCGATGGTTCGGTGCCCTGGCTGTGCGTTTGGTATTTATGACTATTTTCCTGTTTTAGACATGAGTCTTAAGAGTTGAATTATCAAAATCATGTGTTATTATTTTCAATCAGATGACTTTAACCTCCGACCCGTATCCAAGGCTTGCGAGCCTAAATTTGAGAATTTTATTAACATCGCGCGTATTTGAAAATATTTAATTTAACAGTTGAATGTGGTAAAAAGTTATTTTTTAATTGCCTTCCTAAAATATTTTAAATGTTTATGAAAAATACTTTTTTATGATATATTTGTGTATGTATTCATTTTACAAGAGTTTTATAATTTATTAATATTTTAACAGAGATAGTAAACTTAGTTAAGTTGAAACTTATTATTATAATATAGTAGGTTTCATTTAAAATAATTTTCTATTAATTATGATATATTCAAAAAGTTGTATGTATTTTATCATGAACTTATGCAATACCCAAATATATACATAATTGGGTAAAACATTATGGTGTGACACCAAGATTCCACGTGGAGTCAAGGGAAGCCACACCAAAGTTGCATGCTTCCACGTTTTCCCTTGGCATAGAAATTCTATCCATCCATAGTTACGTAGGTTCCATATATATATCTTACTATATTAGATAGATAGGTTCTATATATATATATATCTTACTATGTTTTGATGGTACTCTATATGTATATAAGCTTACATGGTGAAATTTTTCAGGAAAATATTCTGACATTATTATTTAATTACTGAAAAGAAAATCGATTACCTACGTCATGTTATTCAAGCCCGAGTTTGAGTTTGATTTCATTTCGAAGCTTCTCAGAACGATTCAGACTTAGACATCATCGTTCTAGCATCTTGTCATTGGACGACAGGTGGGTTATGGTCTAACTCCTCTAGACTTCACATATATAGGACAAAATTATATTAATGCGCATTCTTGGATTGGGTTTATTAGATTGGTACCACAGACCTTGACCGCTTCTTCATCTCTGATTCATTTCTTTCCTCCGATGTTTGTAATATTTGTTATAGATAATATTATAACCCTTCTGGTCCTATGTGGCCTTGTATTGACTCTGGAATATAGATGGTCGGTTATTAGGAATGTCCGTGAATCCCGAACATCGTTATTACTATTATAGAGCTGGATATATGTGTTGTAGAACAATTGGAGCCTGTGCAGGGCCGATAGGTTGATTGTGATCCATTAGGCCATTGTTTGTGATTGAGCATGTCATTTTCATGCATATAAGGGATTTCTACATGATTTTTACTATGATTTTGTCTTTGGGCCTACCTTATACGGTTTTCTAAATCTTGCATGGCCTCGGGGGCCCATTTTCTGTAAAAATAATTATATAATGGTTTGGTATTGTTTTAATGTATCTTCTTGGGGTAAGAAAAGTTAAAAGAGAGATATATCATAGTTTTCCTACATATACTAGACTCTTTTGGGACGAGGTGCTAGACTTGCTTTGTTATTAATGGAAAATGATATTAGACTTGGTAAAGCCGAGCACTGGATTTGATTTACTACTATTTTAGACCCTGATACGCCGGGCACCCTTGAAGGAGTTTTTGAGACTTTTTTCACTGATTTAGACCGAATAGGTTCTGGGCATGCATTTTTGAGATTAGGTAACTGCTTTGGATCCGGATTCACTCTGGATGATGATATTTAGATTGAGATTTAGTATATGGTCGAGAACCTCCATGGACCTTGCCAATCCAGACCAGGGGATATGTGTTGAGTGTGCTGGAGGAGGGGTATACGATGGAGTTGAGGTATATGGGATGTGTCCTTTCATAGGACCTACCTACTGAGCCCTGAGGTGCCGGAGGAGGTACACACAGGGTTACTATTCCACCCAGTTTACATCATGCATCATACCATTCATTTGTGTGAGGTTCCATCCTTGTTTGCTATATGTTGAGTGTACGCTCTGGTAGTATGGGAAGCCAGAGGGTTTGTCTTCACTTGGTTGTGTTCCTCGGGTGTATGGGCGCCTGTGGGACTGTAGATAGACTTATTATTGCCTTATCGAGTCTTATGATTCCTTATGTTGATTTCGTGTTATATCTTGGCAATGAAACTAGTATTTTGTAGTTGGGCTTGGTTATTATCCCTGTGTTTGAGAATGTTTTTGTCACTTTGCTTTCCTTCTTCTCTTTTACTTGAGGTTATCGGTATACCAAACCATTTTCTAAGAAACTTCTATATATATTGTTATAGCAAGGATCTTAAGTTCATTACTGCTTTCTTTCACCTGTGCCTGCAATATGTATTCTAGTAACTAGCCATGTCTATTATTTTCTACTTGTATTCCTTCCATGCTAGCTTCCATGTACTTATTCATTGTTCTCTGTGACTATTTGCTTCTACTCTACTTGTTACAGCTCTTTTATCTTATATGTGCCCATTCAGCCTATGATACCTACTGGGTACCCGTTGCTTAGCAATTGGTGCTCATACTACATTTTTGCATCTTTCTAGTACAAATATTAGTTGAGCTTTCACCATTGATCGCGTTGGAGACTCGTTCAGCTTTTGCATCTTCGAGACTAGGGTGAGCCCCTGATGACCGGGGCTTGACCACATCTGATCTTTTGTACTGTTACTCATTGTATATTCGGAGACAGTTGTACTTATGTTTTGTTACTTCTAGCACTCATATTCTATTAGAAGTTTTTGTATTATCGATACCAAGTCTTGGGGTTGGTGTAGTTCTGTTTTGTATATATTCAGGTTATTTCTTATGATTTTTTCTATCTTTATATTCTGCTTATGCTAATTTCTGCTTATTGTGCGTATTCGTTAGGTAGGAGCCCCTTACTAAGTGTTCCGGGCTAAGATAATTGGTTTGCCTACTGGGGAGTTATAGGTGTCATCATGACCTGAAAAATATGGTCATGACAGTTGGTATCAGAGCTCTAGGTTCACTGGTGTCGTGGTACAGAAGCAAGTGTCTATGTACAGTCTCGTGGATTGGTATAATGATGTTTGTATCCTATCTGCGGGAGGCTACAAGGCTTTTTTAAGAAAATTTTAATCTTCTTGGATCCTTATCGTGCGTTCCTAGGTTTATTGACTTCTAAACTTTGGTTGTTTCATTCTTTCTCAGATGCCTAAAACGAGTTTGCCAGCTGGTGATGTCGAGGCTTTTGTGCCTGTTACTTCAGTGCTTCTGTCAGCGCCAAGTTTTCAGAGTGGGAGTTTACTGCATCAGATAAGGGGTGTAGGGCAAGCCCCGCCTCCAGTAGAGTTTCATGCTACCCCAGTTCTTCAGGACACTATGGCTAGGACTCTGAGTCCTCCGGTGGGTGTTTTAGTACCTGGTTCTATGAGCGGTGCTTCAGTTTGGGTTGAGCTTCCAGTTCTTCAGTAGAGTGGTATGTCAGTATTTGAGTATGAGGCGAGATATCATGAGATGGTTAAGCGTACTACTAGGGCTGTACCTTTAGAGTTCTATAGAGTTCAGATCTTTGTTGGGGGTTTGATTTCACCATTCCGTTTGGCGATCGAGAAATTAGTTACAGTTGGGATGACCTTCCTTTAGGTATTGGATCATGCTTGGGCTATTAAGGGTTTATTCCGTGAGGATTATGGAGGTAATGCTAAGAAACGACGTCACCAGGACAGTTCCCAAGGTTCTCGGACTCAAGCTAGGGGGTTAACCACTAGAGATAGGTTCTATTACTTCTTATCTACCCAGCAAATTTCAGTTACTACACAGGTTACAGAGGGTGGTGGTACAGGGCATGTCGAGCAGAGTGGATGTGGTATAGGCCAGATTCTTCGAGGTTCACATTCAGGTTGTGTAGGTTGTGGTGGCTGATCAGGTTCAGTGAGATCTTCCTTCCCGTATGTGTTTAGTGGAATTTGTTTTAAGTGCAGTAAGCGTGGGCACTTTCTTAGAGATTGCCCCACAATCCCACCTCCAAGTAAGCAGGTTCAACAGATGTTATCTTTTAGGGCTCCAGTACCACTGGCTAGAGGTGGAGTGTAGGGTAGTAGGAGTGGTCACCAGATGGTTAGAGGTGGCTTTTATCCAGGTGGTTCAGGTTTCCATCCAGAGTCGATAGGCACCGTGTGTTGGGGCAAAGCTTGCTTAGGTTGCTACGGTTGTGGAGTGGTTGTTTACTATTTTAGAGATTGTCCCTGGCGCGGGACAGTTGAGCCTTCAGCTTTGACTACTCGGTTTAGAGTTAGATCCCGTCAGTCCAATGCCCCTCTTGGTGGGCTAGAGGTAGAGGTTCCTAACATTATTTCTCTAGATTAGGCTTTTGTTACCTTCGACTAGTGATAGTACTGCTCGTGTTGCGATTCTATCCCTTCTATCATTTAATTGCTTATATGCCTACCTGCAATTTTTGTTTAGTTGTGTGACTACTTGAGTTGTAGTGTTTATGCATTGTTTTTTTGGTAGTTTATTCTTTAGTAGTGGATTGGGGTGAGTTATCCTTGATAGGTTTTGACCCAGAGTTGTAGCTCGTGGGCAGTTCTTGTTTGCCTTTCCTGATTGGTTTTGTTTCTGGCTCCCTTGTGGTTCTAAACTACTATTGAGCCTTTCTTGTTGAACAGTCCTAGATGGTTGTTGCCTAGGCTGTTATCTAGCATTTGCTAGGAGTCCCTATGTTTGTTTGGTGTTACCGGTGGTTGTGCCAGAGTTTGAGATCTTGTCTTGAGTTGAGAGGTATCGGTTATGCTAGCGTGCAATTGATTGGTTTGGTTTTCTCGGGTGTTTAGATTCGACCCTCTTTGTTTGGTTGGTTTAGGAGGTTTGCAGGTATGTGGGTTGTTCCCATTGTCTCCCTTTGTTTCTTATCCGGTTGGGTTGTCTTATTGTTTCCTCAGTTCTAGTTGGAATGAATTTCGACCGTAGATCTCTGGTTTAGCTTTTTATTATGGCATTGTGATTGAGTTTTGACTATGGAATTGTGGCTAAGTGTTTCCAGTAAGAGTTGTAGGAGCTAAGGGAACAACTCCAGAGTCTTCTGAGAAAGAATTTACAGAATTTAGTGTATTCATGGAAAGGGTTTCATTTAGGTTGCAAAGGAGGGTGATGACTCCTTGTGTGTATGTATGTGTTCTAGTGGCTGACTAAGGTGGCGACTGAGAGTTTGCCTTGGCTTGTATATTGGTGGCTTGCATCTACTGAGTTCAGGTTGTGGTATCATTTCTATTGACAGACTCAAGGTAAAAAAATTTTCTAGCCTGAGATTGAGGTAGTGGTCATTCCCAATACTACCTTTGGGAGCTTGCTGCATCGACCTTGGCTTCCTTGTTATCTTCTTTGGGGGAAATCAAGTTTCAGTAGCATCTATAGATTGAGCAAATTGTGTATTCATGGCCTAGTGGCTCCAGCTCTATTAGTGTTTTTCAATGGTGGATGTGTCTACTCGTGGGTTCGACAGGAGCATTGATTGGTAAACCGGTGATAGGTTTCAGGATCATGTCTTAACCGACTACTTTGGATGGTCCGTTGAAGTTTCTCTTTGGTTGCAGCATCCTTGTTCTGAAAGGCAGTGGGTGCGGGCAACTCGGCTTTTTTACTTCAATTTTGGAGTGGATGTTGGCCTTGGACACCGAGTCCTTGGCTAACCTTTGTATTAGGCTGGACATTTCAAATTTTAACGGTGTTCTAGATAGTACGAGGTTCCTTCTACCATGGTTTGACAGATTAAGTGCCGTAAGTTTAAGAATCAGTGCTGGTGTGTTGTACATGATCATGTTGTGTAGACTAATACTAGTGAGGCTATTTCGGGTTTCTAATGGTTTTTTGAGACTGATGGTCGCGATATTGGAAAGCGTGCTTAGTTGATTCTTCAAGGGTTGTCTTTTATGTGAGGTCCAGTCTTAGTTAGGCTCGGCCAATATAGACTATAAGTTCGGTATGTTGTATGCTTCAGAGTTGGTGGTTTTGTGTGCTGATGCAGTAGAGCGGTTAATTCAAACCAAAGAGGTGGGCTGATAGTTTATGCACAATTTCTATGGCTAGATGGAAACCTTGAACCCCAGGCACTTTTACTTTGCCTTCGGGGTGTTTTGACTTTTGGCATGGTGGATTTCTTCCTGAGGTGAGATTAGTAAGGCAGTTTCAAATCCGAATAGTGTTTGAGTATTGGGAGTAGCAATAGTATTCTTAGAGTTTAGAGCTTAGATGATGATTATGGACTTTGTGGTAGGCTTACCAAACTCCTTGCAGGATCTTGGTTTCTATTTGGGTCTATTGGACAGATTGCCTGGTGCCTTCATATTCGGTTGATTCATATTTGGTCCGGTTTATCGAGGTTGGTTTTATTCAATAGTATGGAAGTTCTCCGTCAACACCAGGTGTTCATGCATGCCTTTCCTAACCCTGGTGTCCAAACTTCGGTCAGGTTTAGATGGGTTGTTCAGTTAGGTTCAGTTAGAGAGTGTGATGTTAAAAAAAGTGTTCGTTCATTGGTTGATGGTCAGTCGGGACATGTAATTCTAGTTTTCAATGATATGTTAAGGGTTGTTATCTCGGATGGCAAAGGCTAGTAGACTATAGCTTGGTTTGGAATGAGTTTGAGAAAAAAGGATGAATTCATTCGTGGTAGAGTATAAGCGGGAACTATGGATCTCTGATGTGTCAGATGATGCTTCGAGGTTGGTTTGAGTGTTCAACTTATGTGAAGCTTCTTGTTTGTGGTGCAACAGGATTCAGTTCAGAATAAAAAAGGGTTTTGCGGATCAGTGGGTTCATGAGTTAGAGTTTTGGGTTGATGGCTTTTCTAGTAAACTTGGTTGAGGTTCTGAGGTTTCAGTTCGGTGAGTTGATCTCCTTGGTTCTCTGTTTTTACTGTTGGGGTCGGTGCTTTCCGATTGTGATTCTCGAGGTTCAATTTGGGTTGGCAGGTTCTTACAGTTTTGGAGTTTAAGTTTTGAATCTAGCTTGGCTAGTGAGGAGTTTAAGCTTGGTTGCTTGTCATTGGTTTAGTTCTATTGGGTGTCGTCCGGTCATGGAGGCTACTCAGGTTGTCTGAGAGAGTAGTGCAGACTTCGTATCTGCTGTTCTTAGATCTCTAGTATTTCTTTCTTTCCTGACTTTTGGGGACGAAAGTATTTTTAGTAGTGGATGATGTAATGACCCTTTCGGTTATTTACACGTTTTCGCTTTTCTTGTATTGTTAGAGCTTGCCTGTAGCAGCCCAAAGTTATTTATGGCTTACTGGAACCGGTAGTTCGGTGCTCCGGCCGTGCATTTGGTCTTTATGGCCATTTCCCTATTTTAGAGGTGAGTCTTAAGAGTTGAGTTATCAAAATCGTGTGATAGTGATTTGCGATCATATTATCTTAACCTTCATCCCGTATCCAAGTCTTGCGAGCCTAAATTTGAGAATTTTATTAACATCGCGCGTATTTAAAAATATTTAATTTAAAATTTGAATGTGGTAAAATGTTATATTTTTATTGCCTTCCTAAAATATTTTAAATGTTTATGAAAAATACTTTTTTATGATATATTTGTGTATGTATTCATTTTACAAGAGTTTTATAATTTATTAATATTTTAACAGAGATAGTAAACTTAGTTAAGTTGAAACTTATTATTATAATATAGTAGGTTTCATTTAAAATAATTTTCTATTAATTATGATATATTCAAAAAGTTGTATGTATTTTATCATGAACTTATGCAATACCCAAATATATACATAATTGGGTAAAACATTATGGTGTGACACCAAGATTCCACGTGGAGTCAAGGGAAGCCACACCAAAGTTGCATGCTTCCACGTTTTCCCTTGGCATAGAAATTCTATCCATCCATAGTTACGTAGGTTCCATATATATATCTTACTATATTAGATAGATAGGTTCTATATATATATATATCTTACTATGTTTTGATGGTACTCTATATGTATATAAGCTTACATGGTGAAATTTTAGACGGTACTATATATGTATATATGCTTAGATAGTGAAGTTTTTGAGAGAAAACATTTTGACATTATTATTTAATTACTCAAAAGATCGATTACCTACATCAAGTTATTCAAGCGTGAGTTCAAGTTTGATTTCATTTAGTGCTTCTCAAAGCGATTCAGACTTAGACATCATTGTTCTAGCAGCTTGTCATCGGATGACATGTAGGTTACTATCTAACTCCTCTACACATCGCATATATAGGATAAAATTATATTAATGGGCATTGTTTGGATTTGGTTTATTAGCTTGGTACCAAATACCTTG
Organism: Jaltomata sinuosa; assembly: GCA_003996215.1. Lineage (NCBI taxonomy): Eukaryota > Viridiplantae > Streptophyta > Magnoliopsida > Solanales > Solanaceae > Jaltomata > Jaltomata sinuosa. Next base: position 85,839 of record QJPP01000901.1, on the reverse strand, counting down.
ACCGCTTCTTCATGTCTGATTCGTTTCTTTTCTATGATGTTTGTAGTATTTCTCATAGATGATACTATCACCCTTGTGGTCCTGTGTGGACTTGTATTGACTGTGGAACATAGATGGTGGGTTATTGGGAAGGTCTATGAGTCCCAGATATCGTTATTACTGTTATAGATCTGGCTATTTGTGTTGTAGAACGATTGAAGCCTGTGCAGGGCCGATAGGTTGATTGTGAGATGTTGGGCTATTATTTGTGATTGAGCATGTCATTTTCATGCATATAAGGGATTTCTACATGATTTTTACTATGATTTTGGCTTTGGGCCTACCTTATATGGTTTTATAAATCTTGCATGGCCTTGGGGGCCCATTTTCGGTAAAAATAATTATAAAATAGTTTGGTATTGTTTTCATGGATCTTCTTGGGGTACAAAAAGTTAAAGAGAGATTTATCACAATATTTCTACATATACTAGACTCGGTTGGGATGAGATGCTAGACTTGCTTTTTTATTAACGGAAAATGATATTAGACTCGGTAAAGGCGAGCACTGGACTTGATTTACTACTTTATTAGACAGGGATACATCGGGAATCCTTGAAGGGGTTTTTTGAGACTTATTTCATCGATATAGATGGTATAGGTTCTGGGCATGCATTATCGAGATTGGGTCACTGCTTTGGATCTGGATTCACTCTGGAAGATGATATTGAGATTGAGATTTAGTATGTGGTCGAGGACCTCCATGGACCTTTCCGATCCGGGCCAGGGGCTATGTGTTGAGTGTGCCAGAGGAGGGATATATGGTGCAGTTGAGGTATACGAGATGTGTCTTTCCATGAGACCCACCTACTGGGCCCAGAGGCACCGTAAGAGGTACATACACAGTTACTATTCCACCCGGTTTACATCATGTATCTTACCATTCATTTGTGTGAGGTTCCACCCTTATTTGTTGTTTGGGACTGTAGGTAGACTTATTATTCCCTTATCGAGTCTTATGATTCCTTATGTTGATTTCTTATTGTATCTTGGCATTGAGACTAGTATTTTGTAGCTCGGCTTAGTTGTTATCCCTGTGTTCGAGCATGCTTTTGTCACTTTTCTTTTCTCCTTCTCATTTTACTTGAAGTTACCAATATACCCCCTATTTTCTAAGAAACTTCTATATATATTGTTATAGCAAGGATTGCAGGTGTGTTACTTCTTTTTTTCACCTGTGCCTGCGAAATGTATTCTAGTAGCTAGCCATGTCTATTTTTTTCTTCTTGTATTCCTTTCGTGTACTTATTCGTTATTCTCTATGACTATTTGCTTCTACTCTGCTTGTTACTGCTCTTTTATCTTATATATGCCCAGTCAGCTTATGATACGTACTGGGTACCTGTTGCTTATCAATTGGTGCTCATACTACACTTCTGCATCTTTCTGGTGCAGATATTAGTTGAGCTTTTGTCATTGATCGCGTTAGAGACTAGTACAACTTTTGGATCTTCGAGACTAGGGGGAGCTCCTGACGACCGGGTCTTGACCATATCTCATCTTTTGTACTGTTACTCTTTGTATATTTGGAGACAATTGTACCTATCTTTTGTTACTTCTAGCACTCGTATTCTATTAGAAGCTTCTGTATTATCGATACCAAGTCTTGGGGTTGGTGTAGTTTCTTTTTGTATATATTCAGGTTATTGCTTCCGCTTTATTCTATCTTTATATTCTTCTTCTGCTTATTGTGCATATTGGTTAGGTAGTAGCCCATTACTAACAGTTTATTGGTTAGCTTGGGTACCACGCTTGGTACGAGATATCTTATGGTTGGATCGGGTACCACGCCTGGTATATGTTTTATTATGGTTGGCTCAAGTACCACACCTGGTACGGGATTGATTGTTATATGTGTGTTAGTTCCTTAAGTGAACTAGGCTTATCTGTTATTAATGTTCATTACATGTTGGTTCCTTGAGTGAACTGGGGTTATCTATTTTTGATGTTCATTACATGTTGGTTCCTTGAGTGAACTGGGTTTATCTGTTATTGATGTTCATTACACGTTTGTTACTTGATAGGGTCGGGAGTTAGTATTAGTTGACATACATATATGTCCTTGAGGAGCCGGGTTGGTATTCCTAAGTGATAAGGTGGTTTCTTCTATATACTAGGGTTGCATGTTAAATGGCATAGATGATGTCCTAGGGATCCTTGGGAGGTCTAGGTGGCTTGCAAGCTGTGACATAATGAAATGTGGTCTGGTTACTTGCATAGTTGGGCATGACTTACATAGTTGTTGAGTCTGGTTATTGACTTGTGGTCTTATTGATAGTTATATAGACTTGGTTATTTCATATTTTCTGGTAATATTCTGTTAATGTCGTACATTTGCAATTCCCATTTTGACAAGAGTGACAGGCCGGCTAACAGCGATGTCTGGGATAATTGGGCACAAGAGTAGAGGTTGTGAGGCATATTGCTTCACGGGTCCAAGATGGGTGAGCTTCGAGGGACTAAGGTTCCTAGTGAGTCTGGTTTTACTTGCTTAGTAAAACAAGGCTAGTATTCTTTGAGTGCCTGAACTGGTGGGATGTCAAGGGTAAGGAACCTTAGGGGTTGAATACGCATAACTCGCAGGTAGTCCATTTTCTTGGCTAAGGGTTAAGGGCTAAGGGTCAAGGTGGTTGACTTAGGATCTTAAATTTAGTGACTGACTTGCTAACAAGGGTAGTTAGTAATCTGGTTACGGGATTGAAACTGGTAAGTTATTTTTAGTGTTTGGCAAGATAGGTAGGATTTGAAAGTCTTAGTGTTATAAAGAGTCAGGTTATGATTGGGATACAAGGGCTGAATGCCTGCTAATGGTGGAGTTTGAAGCGGAATAAGGTAGGGATGCTTAGGAAAGAGTGTATAAGGTCCATGGATGATTTACCTGGGTAGTAAGGGTTGTTGATAAAGGACCTAGACCGTATAACTTCTAAGGTGTATGTTTTCATTTATTTATTTATATGATATTATGTGGTAGATTTGGGTCGACCGATTATGCCTACCAGTACTTGTTGTTTGTACTAATACTACTCTTATTATACCTTTTTAGGTATAGTCTTGTTGTAGGATCAATTGTTGTTTCACAGGTGATGCAGATAGCAGTCTCCAGTAGCTTCTACTCCTTTTTTCCTATGCTGGGAGTTGTGTCTTACTTTTACTTTGTCTTTCTTCTCAGATCTCTTTAGACTAGTTCTTAGGGAGGGTTCGTATCATATTTCGTTGTACTTGTAATAGTTTTCACTGTACTAAAAGTTTTTGTAACTGTTTTTAAATATTAAAGGCAATTTTCATGTTTCTTATTTATTTTTGTAGGACCATTTTAAATGGAGTAGTAAGGGTTCTCCTATCTAGGTATTTAGAGTAGGTGCCCGCATAACCTGATAGTTGGGTCGTGACTTTGATTTTTGTGCTTTTACTGTATTTTGAGCTTTCCCAAAGAGGCTACAGGTTATTTATGACTTGCCGGAACTGACATTGTTCAGTTCTGTTTTAAGCTCATTTCCTTATTTTGCAACTCTTAAAGCTGGTAGAGTTGACTTTGGTCAACATTTGGAGAAGACTGCCTCAGATGGAAATTATATCAATTTTGTTAGCTCTATAATGCCAACATTTGGCTAGAGGAACCTTTAGTTTGGGTCCCGAGGCTTCAACACTCATTTTGGGCTATTGGGTTCCATTTTGGTGAAAGTTGGTTTTTGGGCATGGGGCCCACCTTTTGTTAAAATGATCTCCGTTGGGAATTTCATCGATTCTTTTGAGTGCAAAATGTTATTTCTTGTAGGGTAGCATAGTTCATTTGCATCTGGGGGATCTCGAATGAATCCTGTGGGCCCATATGGTGACTTTTTAGCCTTACAATTTTCCTGGTGTTTGCTGTAATATTGCAGACTTTTTTGGTCATTGAGACCGTGTGGTGACCATGGCATTCGCAATGATCTAGCTTGTTAACCATCATGATCGCGATGGGTTCCTTATGATTGTGATGAAGGCCGACTAGGACCCAGTCCAGCTTGTTCTTCGTGATCGCATAGATGGACCTTCACGATTGCTATAGTCTGTCCAACTCGTTTTTTACGACCGCATTGGGTCCATCACGATCGCGATGAAGGACCCATGGCTGTATATAAAGTTTTCACTTTGTTTTCTTCTCCATTTTTTTTCGAGAAACTTCCATTGTTTTGAGCTCCAAGGCTGGTTAAAACTCTCTTTTTCTTCCATAATTGTTCTAGTAAGTTCCCCATGTTTCCCTTTTCCTTTTGCTTCTTTGATTCGTGATTTACTCCATTAGTTTTTTCGTTAATTCTTAGTTCCTAGTCCTTGATCAAGTGGACTTTGGGGCTATTTTGGGCCCCAAAATGAGTCATGTTTGTGCTTAACATTTGGGCATATGTTTTTAAACCCGCTGCAGACATAATTGTGAAATTTGTTTTCCGTTTCATTGCATGGGCCCCGAGGGTCATTTTCCGACCCAATTTCTGGCCCAAATTTTATATAAGTAATGTAGGTGTCATTCTTCTTGTCTTGACACCTGGATTATGTTCTTGATAGCATGGCAGCATTCTGAGGCTGTTCGGAAGGGAAAGGCACACGAGTGACGATTCGTTCTTGTAGTTCTGACCAAAGGTAGGTTATGGTTTACTATTTTAAGACTTGGCTTACTTAGATTTTATATGTTATGAGTTACATGAATTTTAGGCTAGGTTTAGGTTAGAAATAGGCTTAAACCTTGGTTCTGCTTATCTTAGCCATTTTCGAGACTGTACAGTAGTATTACCATGTTTATCCTTAGTTTAGGACCCAGTAGTCTACTGTGGCTAGCCGGGAATCCTTAGAATGATTTAGGGAAGTTTTACAGACAGATGCTTTTACTTGTTTTCTCGTTTTATTTCTATTTTTGTCCTTTTATTCCTTTATTGGTGTATATGTGGGCTTGAGGCCATAAAATGGATCGGACGGAGTGTCAGGTCAGTTATCTTGTATGAAGGGTGTTTTACCCTGATTAACTGATATTTTCCTAACATGGAATTATATCTCATTACTCTATTACATGGCTATTGGTTTTGGAAATGAAATAAATACAAGATTTTTGGTTCAAATTTGGAATTGTTACATCACCACTAGTTTTTGAAAGAAAAGGAAGGACCATTGTTGTTGTAATGACCCTCTAGATCACTTCCTTGATTTTTATGCTTTTTTCGTGTTTCGAGCTTTCCCACAACGGCTACAGGTCATTTATAACTTTTCAGAAATGACGGTTCAATTCCCAAGTCATTTAGTTTTCTTTAAGCTCATTTCCCTATTTTGCAACTCTTAAGGTTGGTAGAGTTGACTTTGGTCACTATTCGGAGAAAATGGCCTCGGATGGAAATTTTGTCAGTGTTGTTAGCTACGGAACATTTACTTTGGACTAGAGGGATCTTTGGTTTGGGTCCCCAACGCTTCTAGACTCATTCTGGGCTATTAGATTCTATTTTGGTTAAAGTTCATTCTTAGGCATAGGGCCCACTCTTCTTCGAAAAAAACTCCGTTGAGAATTTGATCGATTTTTGTGAGTCTGGAATGTCATTTTTGGTAGGGAATCATTCTTGTTTGGGTACACGAGGTTCCAAATAAATCTCGAGGGTGCGGTCAGATTTGTTTTGAGGTGTTAGTGCAGATGGTGTTGCTGGTATCTAGTGTGGCGCGCTTGCATGCCTGAGGGTGCATCTGTGCTTCCGCCCCTATGATCACCAGCCACACCTGCGACCCTAGGTGTCATTGACATGGTGAGCTGATGAACGCTCAAATTGTGCTCCCCAAAGTTGAAGGTCAAGACGATCGTGCAGCAAAATAACATTTATAATTCCCAATTAGTGTCGGGGTCGTACCCAAGGGACTTGGAGCTAGCTAACTTAAGATTATAGCGAATTGAGTTCAAAAAGAGAGTAAGTGCTTTAACATGAAAATAAAAGGCTGAGGGAATTGGGATGTTGTCACTACAATAACAATTCAAATTAAAGCAAATAAACGAAAGCGGGTGTACCAAATTGAGTAAGTGACTAGGGATGTGTATCTGAGGGAGCCTTAATCATGGGATAGGGTGATTATCAATTCACACTCATTCTTGCTTATTGACATAAGTAGCATTAGTCATGGATATGGATTGTTATCTTTCGATCAACAACCATATATCCGATAATCTCGGTTAGAGCATCATCGATTTGATCGACAAACAACCAATCTAAGCTTGGGGAGGTCACACTATCTCTAGCTTAGACCCTTAGATGGGTGATTCCGTCGATATGAGCTATTTATAGCCTCAAATCAGAATGGAGTCCCAAGTTCCCACTAGTAATCTCACATCCAAAACCATGGAATTCTTTCTCAAGCAACAACATAGTCAAGTAATGAAAATTAATGTTTGCAACCACTAATTTTAGGATTAAAACTTGGTGAAACTACTAGACCCATATCAAATAAATAATTATAAGCAAGAATTAGCAACACCCACACCCATTTTTCAAGCACCCATCATCAATATACCCCTAGACAAGAGAAATCAGCCACTCATAGCAAAGGATAAAGATATACCACATGAGTAAGTCAAAATCCTCTTCATTCAAGCTAAATTTCAAGTTTCAAGATCAATTTGAGCACATAAATGGTTAACCAAGAGAATGGATTCAAATCCTCTTCTCTTTGGACAGGAAAACTTAGTCCCAAAGAAAAAATCTCTCTAAAATATTCAGGTCTGAAGAATCTTCTTTACAAATGAGCCTAAATTGTCCTTTTATAGTTTCCCAAAACATCACTAAAATTTTAGGAAAAAATTGCCCTTCGGATGGTCTGCGATGCAATATACGATTCACACGTCGTGATGTCCGCGTCGCACACCCTCTTTAGTTGGACTAGTGACTCAGCTGACGTTGGGAGCTTCATGCGAAGGGGGTGCAGTTCGCACTTTGGGATGTGCGCGTCATACAGTGACTGCACCCCTTAGCAGATTCTTCAGTGGATTTTGCAGCTTCCTGCGGAGGAGGTGCGGTTCGCACCTCGGCTTGTGCGTGTCGCACGACCACTGTATCTCAAGTTAGAATCTCCAGCTTTTCCGAACACTTCATATTTCACTCCTGTTTAGCTCTTTTTGGGTCCATTTCCTTATTTCTCGTCATTTATCAAAAGTACCTGCAAAGACATCAATAAAGGCCATATGAACCTCCAAAACATAGAAATAATTCATGGATATATGCTTAATATGTTGGTAGATTACTGACTTATCAGACCCCCAAACTTGAACTATTGCCTGTCCTCAAGCAAGATACTCACAAGGCAAGGATTGAATTATGCTCTAGGCTTAATCAAGGCACAAAAGACTATTCTAAACTAAGAAAAAAAAGAAAAAAATAACAAACAAAAGACTCAAACAAAAGACTCAACTACAATGCTCATGTCAATTTGAACCACCACGAACTCAAGGCATTTGGCTATTTCAAAACTTTTTCCAAAAGGACTTCACTTATCATTCAAAATCAAGGGAATTTTGTCATTCACAACAAGACATTTAAGCTTCTCAAGTCATTGGCATGGACCGTCAAGGTTTGCCTCGAGATTTGCCACACAACTTGTCTCATTCATTCCCCTCAATTGAAATAGAGACCTCATGTTTCAATTCGAGTGCATCATGCCACTCACCATAAGAGATGATCCCACTCACAATCATTCAATTTACAAATAATCGGGATTATAGGAGACCCAAGAAGACTCTCACTCTCTCAAGGAAGTTCAAGTGCATACGCATCGAACCATAGGCTTTCCCTTCATGTATATCGCCACTAATGTAGGGTAGCCAAGCTCAGAATCACCAAGGACATGCGGGTTATGATGTTGGCTCGGGCTAAGGTGAGGATTTTCATTTGGTTCAAGTGACTACACATCCCTAATGCTCTTTTGTTCTCATTTCGAACACCACTCACATTTTTTTCAATTTCAACTTCACTTTATTTCTCCCTCGCACAACCCAAGATTTATCCTTTTAACTCATGATCATTCAAACTCCTTGTATCGCCTTTGTTTGGTAGAACCTATTTTTGCCCATTTGATTGAACTTTTGGAGAAAATTTTCAATTCAAACCTAAGGTGCTACCTTGCATTTGAGTGCATTTCTTTTCTCCTCCTCATTTGACCACATACACCCCCAAACTTAGGCATTTGCCTATGTTATCTTTTATTCCCCCCCAAACTTTGGCTTTTAGCCTACATTTATTTTCAAGCAATTAGGGAGGATGGGTGCCAAGATAGAGGTTCCAAAAAGGTCAAGGTGTTAACAAGGTGCCAAAGAACGGTCACAAGCTCAAATGGGTTCACTAGGATTGATGTCATGGGAAGTCATTTGGGTGAAGTGAGTATCAAAAAGGGCCTAAGGTCATTTTCCAAGATCGACCACACCTAGAATTTCACCTTGAATTACATTCGGGGAAAGTTCTAAACGACACTTATGCAATAGAATCAAGGTACAGCCTCACCACACAAGGCATCATGCCACAAGACTTCTTTCATTAGTCTCTAAATGAATTGGGACAAATGATCTTCGACAAGCTATTCCAAGTTCATTACACACTTGTTTGTGAGTCAATCAAGCCAAAGAGAGAGTGTGCAAGTCATGACAAGAGAATACTTTTCCTATAAAATTCATTTCCCTTCTCCCTTTTATTTCCAAAATAATTTTCCTAGAGAAATGTTTTGGTGGGCCCATTTTGAGATAAGCAACTACGGACTCAATTCTTAAACTAAAACTTGGCATTTTCCCTTAAGAAAGTCGTCTCTCAATTTATCATAGGGAAACACCAACCGGTTTGACACAAAAAAATCAAAACTTTTTCTCCTTGGGAAAGTAGTGTGTTATTAAGAAAACTCTCGGAGTTTATTTCTAAACTACTATTAACAAGGCAATATCCAACTTGCGCGCTCATGATTCATTTTAAAAGAAGCCTCGGCGTAGACCTTTAGCAAATTTGCAAAGCTCGGGTAGTAAGACAATGGGGCATGTAAGACCAACCCGGCAACACAATCTCAATCCTCAAAAATCAAGCCCGGCGAGGGCACAAACAAGCTCAAAACAAAATATAAATCATAATCAAAAAGGCCCGACAAGGGCAATAGCATCACAATCATCCAAAATGCACCCGACAAGGGCCAAATGAAATCTAGCAGAATGTTATCAATGCCCAACAAGGGCAATAAATATCTCAAGCCCACTCACAGGCACCAATAAAAGAAAGTAAAGCCACCCTCTCCCCATAAAAATAGCATTTTCCTCAATGCTCATAGATCAAGGGGAAGAGGGTGGGACTCCCTAGAGGAATATGCCTCATCAATATCATCACCTATAGCTATCTCCTCATCTGAGGCTCTCCCACTCGGGCCAGCACCACCCTATCGGGAGTGCACAAAAAGTGTGGATTCACGGAGAGCCCTCTGAAAACCTGATCATCATCTAACTCTTGATCCTCATCATCAGGCTGCACATCATTCTTATCCGCATAGGCTGCAAATAAGTCATTCAAAGGTTTGCGAATGGAACGAGGTGGAGGCAAGGTGGTCAAATCTGCTTCTACCACCGGAGCTTTACCTTTGCCTTTGCGAACATCTTCCCGCAACATTGTTGATTGACCCTCTATGACATCAACCCTCTTGAACAGTGAGTTCAAGATATCCATTACCCCTTGCACTGTATCTTTAACAACCCTATTTATCATACCGGGTAGCTTCGTGGCTAGGTCAGCCAGCTGTCGCTCACGGCTATGAATTTTGTCCACCATGTACTTAATGTTGCTTTTGGTCATTGAAGGAGCGGGGGCATGTGCACCTTCCTCAGAAGTGGCCCGAGAGGGGGATGAAGTATCTACTCCAGCACCAAGATCATCACTATCAACTTTCCTCAATTGTTCAGTCCTTTGTCTTTTAAACTAGAGGGTATCTCTGTCTGTTTTCTTATCAAGGTCGATTGTCCCAATAGCATGAGTGAATTTGTCACAACTGAGGGTGAGGACATCGGACTTAGCACAAAGCTTAGTAATAAGCGCCGGGAAGGGGAAGGAGTAATTTTCTCAATGAGCTTTTCTCCTTATCACCATAGCAGCTATTTCCCCAAAGTTCACATGCCCCCAGTCATTATGGTCGCAATTAGAATGTTCCCATCTTGGGTTATGTTCTGATCATTTTGAGAAGGCAAGAAATGGTTATGAATAAGATCATACCAAAGATGAGCCTCGAAGATCAGGGACCTCCTTGAAATATCTCCCCCAATAGTGGACTAAAGAGGGATATCTTGAGCAATAACGAGGGCAGTCTCCTGATATGGCTTTGATTCATCCATCAACCTAGCTAGAAGTGTAGGAGCAGGCTCGATTGGATGAGCCTAATAGATAGCATTAATGGCAGCGGAGTAACAAAAATTTTCTTTCCCCGGATGACAACTGCATTTAAGTTGGGGAACTTCTCCTTGTTTCCTTTGTAGCCCTTGGAATCTTGTGTGGCTTGATAGGCCGCAAAGAATTCTCGAACTATCTCCTCATAGTATCCCCCGGGAACATCCTGGAATGGCTGCCACTGTCGATCATCAAATTGTTGGTGCATGTTGGGCATCTCACTCCCAACTTCCCCCAGGTTAAAACTTTGCTCCACAATAGAAGTTCTATTCTTGTCCCTCTTATAGTAGGATTTTATGCCTTCCACCTCAAAGCAAAGTTTTGATTCTTCCTCTATAGTCATTTGCCTAGGTTGTCCTCCCATGTTTCTCCTGCTAGAAGACATGTTCTGCATACAACAATTGTGAGCCAAAAACAAAAACAAAACCTAAGAAGAAGTTAGCAAACTACAAAGGATAGAATGTAATGGACTTAGAAAAACAAAGTAGGTGATTTTTGGCTTGTGTGAACCACATGTGAAATGCACTAGAGAGAGTGCACATCGCATGTGCTATCGCACAAGCAAACAGAAACTTACATGGATTTTTCATAGAGAAGAAGCGCTGGTGCGATTCACACCATTCAAAGTGCGCATCGCACCAGTCGTTGCCCCTCGAAACAGTGAGCTGGCTATCCTTTTCAACATGGTACGATGCCTTGTGTGACCCATACATTAAGATATATGCATCGCATACGAATCGCACAACAACACAATTGGAATTTTGGTTCCTTGTGTTCTTGTGAATTCCACATGTGATCCGTAGAGCATGATATGCTTAGGCACTTGGCACCACTGAACAAACCAATAAATAATAAACAAAGGGGGACAAGGGATATCATGACCACAACTTTAGGGTAATCAGACTTCCCTGGATTTTTATTAACATAACAACAAGCAAGAAAGGAACTCAACGACTTTCCTTAAGATGGACGTTACCCCGTTTATCCTTGGGAACATCAAGCCCTCACTTTCAATAATGGGCACCAATAATTTTTAGTGAAATTTATCCCCCTCCCCGCACAGGATCATATACCCCCAAATATAATGCTCAACAAGAATCATGGTATACAATTAGCAAAATTCAGCCTCAAGAGTCAATTTTCAATCAAAACTTCATGACAATCGATGCTTTGCCCTTAAGAATGACGTCACCCAATCTATCATTGGGAAAAATCAGTCATTAGTCATGAGTGGGTTACTCAAACATCACCCCAACACACAATTCAAGGCTAAAATTACTACCAATCAATATGCATTAACAAGATTTAGGTTCTACCAAGTTAACACAAAGCAATATCATTATACTACTCAAAATTAGGGACCTAAAATTTTCGGATCTCACCTAAAATCAACATGGCAATTCTATTAAGCATGCTTTACAATATGAGTTCCCAACCTTCATAAAAACAAGTATTTAACATTGGAAAACTTACCAAGTGAAGATTTCAAAGGAAGGAGTGAAAATTGAAGCTTTTTAGCCTTAAACAATGGTGACCCAAGAAAACCTCACTGGAGAATGACGGCGGCAGTGCTGGTGTAGCAGTGGAGATGGTTAGGTGAGAGGAGAAAAATATTTTGGGAAAGGTAGAGAGGTTTGTGGAAGGTTTTAGGAGAGAAATTTGAGAGGTTGAGAGAAAAGATGGTGGAAAAAGGAGGAGAGAGGCGGTTTTAAAAGAAAAGAAGAAGAAAAGTCGACCAGGTCATCTCCGGGTTGGGTCGTCAATGGGTTAGGTCAATTAAAAATTCAAAATTAGCTTTCGTGCACTGCGACATGCGATTTGCACTAGCCTTGGTGTGGACCACATGGAGTTTCACACAAAACCCCTTTTTATTATATGGTTTGCCCAGGTGTCTATTTTTCCATGCAATGGAGGTGCGACGCGCATTTGGCCTTGTGCGGTCTGCACAGCCCAGCGCACGTCGCCCCCAATTTTTCAAATTTCTTTCAGGTACTCTAATTTGGCATGTGGTGTGCAGTGCAACACGCACAATTGCTTGTGCGGTCCACACAATCTGCTGCACGTCTTATTTTTTTCCTGCTTTCCCTTGTTCATTTTTCCATCCATGCAATCCCTACAAACACACCGAAAACAACAAAAGATAACCAAAAACAAATAAAGAAACTTGGGTTGCCTCCCAAGCAGCGCTTACATTAACATCGCGGCACGATGATAATACCTCAATCAATTATTCTTTGGGTTTGTGATTGTGTCACTAGGCAACGTCCCTTTCATCCTCGGGTTCATTTGGCTTGAGAGGTGGTTCATTTAGGCCTTAAGATTCTTGATCGAGGCTGAGTGGGAGCTCACAGTTTGGTGAAGTGTTGAGACTTCACTCTTTAGCTCGCTCACTCTCGTATTTGTAGTGTCCACCTTTTTAAGAACCAAGGACAACAGGTCCTCCAACTTGGACTGGCCGGGGTTGCTTGTGCCCGGTTGGTAGAGAGAGTCTGCCTTGTTTGGAGGGATATAGGGATTCAAACTCTGGTGATATTGGAATGATCACCATCCTTGTCTTTATCCTACCAATTTCCATCTCTTTCTTTGTATCGAATCCAATCTTGGTTCTCCTCCTTCGGGCGATAATACCTGGGATGAGAACCCGCTGACACAAAGTACAGTTTGCCATCAACCACTATCATCAATTCATCATCACTCGCTTTCATTTTCGGTGTACTCACCGCATTCACTGTCTTAGCACCACCATCTCCCATTACATGCTTGGCCATCAAATCAATTTGTGTCATCATTTTGGCCATTGTCTCATCACGCTGCTCATGCTTCTTCCTCATTTCATTAACCAAGATGGATGAGGGTCCTCTTGAAGTTGGTACATCAGCTTCTCTCGTATGCCAAGCTTGATTGGTTTTTGTCATTCGCTCTAACAAAGTCAAGGCAATGGGAAATTCTAAGTCCATAAAGGTGCCACATCCAAGGTTTTCATCCACTGACTTATTTAGAGAGTTCAACGACCAATAGAAGCTTTGTAGCAATACGTTGTTCGACAACTCATGGTTCAAACACAAGAGAAGCGTCTTTTTGAACCTTAACCAAACTTCATGTAGAGGTTCATCTGGGAGCTACCTAAAGTTGGTAATCTCATCTCTTAACTTTATCATTCGAGATGGAGGAAAGAATCTCAATGTAAATGCTACATCCAACTCAGCACAAGATGTGATAGAGCCATCCGATAACTCTTCCAACCACGATGTGGCTTCCCCCGTCAAGGAAAAATGGAATAGGCATAATCGTATTGACTCTTGGAAGATATGTTGAAAGATGAATGGTTGGAAAATCTCCACAAAATTTTGAATATGCCGGTTGACATCTTCATGTGCTGCTCCACCAAATCGGCCCTTCATTTGGATTAAGTGGAGCATGGTGCTAGTCACATAAAAGACAACATTTCACACCGTGGGGGGTAGACAAATTGCACCTACGTCCCCTTGTATCATAGGCTAAGTCTCATTGGCCTCCATGAAGCTGTCAATGCTCTCATTGTCGTCGGCCTCGTTCATAGGCTAGCCTACTTACTCACAACACAAACAAAAAACAAAAGTAAAAGAAACAAGTACTCTCAAAATGCTTTCAAATCAATAATCAAAAATAGCTATCAACTCAAGTCCCCAGCAACGGCGCCATTTTTTATGAACTCTCAAATCGTGCTCCCCAAAGTTGGAGGTCACGGTGATCGTGCAGCAAGACAAAATTTATAATTACCAATGAGTGTCGAGGTCGTACCCAAGGGACTTGGAGCTAGCTAACTTAAGATTGCATCGAATGAGTTCAAAAAGAGAGTAAGTGCTTTAACATGAAAATAAAAGGTGGGGGAATTGGGATGTTGTCACTACAATCACAATTCAAATTAAAGCAAATAAACAAAAGCGGGTGTACCAAATTAAGTAAGCGACTAGGGATGTGTATCCAATGGGGCCTTAATTATGGGATAGGGTGATTATCACTTCACACTAATTCTTGCTTATTGACATAAGTACCATTGATCATGAGTATGGATAGTTATCTTTCGATCAACAACCATATATCCGATAATCTTGGTTACAGCATCATTAGATTGATCGACAAACAACCAATCTAATCTTGGAGAGGTCACACTATCTCTAGCTTAGACCCTTAAATGGGTGATTCCGTCGATATGAGCTATTTTGAGCCTCAAATTTGAATAGAGTCCCAAGTTCCCACTAGTAATTTCATATCCAAAACAATGGAATTCTTTCTCAAACAACAACATAGTCAAGTAATGAAAATTAATGTTTGCAACCACTAATTTTAGGATTAAAACATGGTGAAACTACTACACGACCCATATCAAATAAACAATTATAAACAAGAATTAGCAACACCCACACCAATTTGTCAAGCACCCATTATCAACACACACCTAGACAAGAGAAACCAACCACTCATAGCAAAGGAGAAAGATATACCATATGGGTAGGTCAAAATCCTCTTCATTCAAGCTAAATTTCAAGTTCCAAGCTCAATTTGAGCACACAAATGGTTAACCAAAAGAATGGATTCAAACCTTTTTCTCTTTGGAGAGGAAACCTTTGTCCAAAAGCAAAAATCTCTCTAAAATATTCATGTCTGAAAAATCTTCTTTACAAATGAGCCTAAATTGGCCTTTTATAGTTTTCCAAAATGTCACTAAAATTTTAGGACAAAATTACCCTTCGAGTGGTGTGAGATCCAACGTTCAGTTCGCATGTCATGATGTGCATGTTGCACACCCTCTTCAGTTGGACCAGGACTCAGCTAACTTTGGGACCTTTATGCGAAGGGGGTGCGGTTCGTACCTTGGGATGTGCGTGTCACACAGTGACCGCACCCCTTAGCAGATTCTTTAGTGGTTTTTACAGCTTTCTGTGGAGGTGGTGTGGTTCACATCTCGGCTTGTGCGTGTCGCACGACTACCGCATATCAGGTCAGAATCTCCAACTTTACTGAACACTTCACACTTCACTCTTATTTAGCTCTTTTTGCGTCTATTTACTTGTTTCTCATTATTTATCAAAAGTACCTACATAGACATTAATAAAGGCCATAAGAACCTCTAAATCTATTCAAAACATAGAAATAATTCATGGATATAGGCTCAATAAGTTGGTAGATTATCGACTTATCAGGCGCCCTTGTGCTCTTTTTACCGCACATGCAGTGCCGCCCTTGCGGCGTGTTTATCGCATCTGTAGGGGTTGGGGGTTCAGTTGACCTCTGCCCTTGTGGTGTTTTGGTCACCAAGGTGATGCCGCAGCTACATCACTTTGACCGCAAGTGCACCAATTGCTGGTAGTTAAATGAACTTTTTCTCCTTCATTTCTTATCACTTTCCAACTCATTCCTACATTGCTAAAGCTCGGCTGAGGAGAGAAATTGTCCAATTTTCACTGATTTTGTGGCCTATTAAGGTAATTCTCTCTCTCTTCATTCTAGTCATCGTGCTAACATTATTTTTCCTGTTCCTTCATAAATTTGATACTTTTTGCATGCAATTCTTGATCAAAGTAAACTTTGAGGCTATTTTGTGCCTCAAAACGAGTCATCTTTGTGCTTAAACTCTGGGCAAGGGTTTATAAACTTGGTGCAAGCATAATTGTAAAATTTATTTTCCGTTACATTGCATAGGCTCCGAGGGTCATTTTCTGCTCGATTTTTCGTATAGCAATATGGGTGTCATTATTCTTGTATTGACACTTGGATTAGGTTCCTGATAGTGTGGCAGCATTCTGAGGCTGTTCAAAAAGGGAAGGCACATGAGTGATGGTTCATTTTGTAGTTCGGCCCCAAGGTATGTTACGGTTTACTATTTTATGACTTGTCTTAGTTAGATTTTATATATTATGAGTTGCATGATCATTAGGCTAAGTTTAGATTAAAATTAGCCTTAAATCTTGTTTCTGCTTATCTTGGTCATTTTGGGACTATAGAGTAGTATTACCATGTTTATCCTTAGTTTAGGATCCCGCAGTCTGTTGTGGCTGTCCTAGAATCCTTAGAATGGTTTAAGGAAGTTTTAGAGGTAGAGTAGGTGCTTTTACTTATTTTCCTATTTTATTTCCATTTTTGCCCTTTTATTCATTTATTGGTGTATATGTGGGCCCCAGGCCATAGCGTGGACCTGACAGAGTGACAGGTCAGTTATCTTGTTTGGAGGGTGTTTTACCCTGATTGATTGATATTCTTTGAACATGGCATCATATCGCACTACGGCATTACATGGAAATTGGTTTTTGAAATAAAAGAAATACGAGATTTTTCGTTCAAATTTGGGATTTTACTTAACCATGGTTTTTGAAATAAAGGAAATTACCACTGTTATGCCAGTCCGAGGGATGTTTCTAGACCCATTATCTATTTTACATTCCTATTGATGAGTCTGAGGCACGTTCCAGGCAGCCTGAGGAGCATATATCCGGGTTTTTCTTTTATGCATATATTGATGAGCTCGAGGTTCCTTTTGGGCGCCCATGGTACCTAATATGGGATTTTATTTTTTTGTGTTTGTCATTCTCAGCATCATATCATCTTACTATGCATTGCATTGCATTATCTAGGTGTACTTGGAGTGCTTTAACCTGTTTTATCATTATTGTCCTTAACATCCAATAGATAATTCTGTTTTTCTGATAATAACTAGATTTAGGTAGATCCTTATAGCTAGTTACTTTCATGTAGCGTATTATATATATTATCTTTCTGAACTCTATCGGCCTATGATGCTTACTTGGTACCGATTGTTTTGGCACTCATACTACACTCTGCATCATTTTCTGATACAACACCTGGTATGAGCTATCCTCGTTGAACCTTCAGTCATTCATGGCCAGCTGATGCTTAGATCACGGTGATCTCCTGGTGTTTTGGAGATCCCTTTACTGCTTTCCATCTACATACATGTCTATATTTTTGTATTTTTATATAGACAACACCTGTTGTATAGCTATTCAGTACATTAGATACTCTTGTACCTGTAACATCAAGTCTGGGGTTAGTTTGGTAGATGTTTGTCTTCTCGATCACTTTGGGGCCATTTTGTATATTTATTACTGTTGGTATGTATATATACTATTGGCCCCCTTATTGTATGACTCCCTCCCGTAATTCATTGTTTAAATTATTCTATTATACTTTTGCATCTTTGGGTTGGCCTGCCTACCGAGGGGTTATGTAGGCACCATCGCGGCCTAGTTTAGAGTCGTGATAGAGTGGTATCAAAGCTCTAGGTTTACCGGTCTCACTAGTATAAGAACAAAGTGTCTAGTAGAGTCTCATAGATCGGTACGATGACGTCCGTATCTTATCTTCGAGAGGCTATATGACATTCCTTGAAAAGATTCTATCTTGTTTGATTCCTTATCGTGCGTCCTTGACATTATCTACTTCTAATTTTCTTTTGTTTCACTCTTTCTCAAATGGTTCGGATGAGATCAGCAACAGGTGAGGATGTCACGACCCAAAATCGGGCCATGATGGCATCTACATAACCACCCAGTAGACAAGCCAAAATCCAAAGATTCAAAAGACAATAACAATAATTAAACTAAGGAAAAGCGGAAGATAAAAATTAAAAGACAGGGCCAATCGCATAGATACATACCAGCTTACAAAATATACAAATATGGCCCTAAAGTGACCGAATAGACAAAAAAACACGAGAACAAACTCGGACTTGGTGCCACTAGTACAAGAGCGACTAAGCAAGGAGTAGCTATACAACAAACTATGTCTATCCAAAATACAGAAATATAGACAGAATATACAAGATGGAAAGCATGTAAAGTCTCCAAAAGCGCCAGGAGCTCACCGCGATCCGAATTTCAACAGGCCTCGAACGACAGGAGGGTCAATGAGGGTGGCTTGTACCAGGTGCTGCATCAGAAAAAGATTCAGAGTGTAGTATGAGTACCAAGACAATAGGTACCCAGTAGGCATCACAGGCAGACCGAGCACAGAAAGATAATATATAAAATACATTACAGGAAAGTACACAGAATACATGGATCCACCTAAATCTAGTTATATTGTTGTTCCCGGACCACCCATCTCTTCCTTCCCCTTCGCCCGGTGAGATCATATTTCTAGAACTTAAAACAGAGTTATCCTAACCAACAAGAGGGCAATAATAATAAAATTAAAGCAAGCACCGACAGTCCAAGTACACCCAAGTCGATGAAATTCTATGAGATATGATATGATGTATGAATGCATAATAGTATCAACCCATAATACCGCATCAGGCACACGAAATACCACATCGGACTATGCATATATATGTATGTGTGCATATAGGAAGTAAAAACCTTGAATAATGCATCGGAGGTCCGGAATACCGCATCGGACTATAATCATATATGTATGAATGAAAATAAGGCCTGATATAACGCAACGGGTATCCGAAATACCACATCGGACTATAAGTATATATATTTGAAAAATAGTGGCGAAAAGGTCTGGGTATATCCATTGGACCGGCATAAAAGTAGTACTTTTCCTTTCCTTTTCAAAATCAGTAGTAAACCCAGTATAACTCTTCAAACATCCAAGAACCACAGTATCCACAATAAATCTCCAGTTTTAAATCCAACAAAACCTAAAAACCCTTCCTTTTCTTTATCGACAATATGTAATGCAGTATGGGCACGAAGTATCCGTAATCAGAGGAAGTAGCACACCACAAGGCAAAACAGGGGAAAATACCCTCCAAAAAAAGAAAACTGACCCGGAAACTCCTTCCAAATCCAAGCTATGGCCTCGGGCCCACAGTTAGACACAACTAACAATTAAAGCAAAAATAGCAGAAAATAATACGGAGACCACTACGAGCATTTACTCTACCTCTAAAATCTCCTAAAATCATACTAAGGACTCTAAGCTAGGAATAACAATAAAAGGCTCCTAGACTAAGGGTGGCATGAGTAAATTCTAATGTATGATCTGAAAAGGCCATAATAATATAAATCACAAGATTTAAGCCTAATACCACCTAAAGTCAAACCTAACATTCCAGTAACATACGATATATATATTCTAACTAAACTCAGTCTAGAAAGTAAACCATACCCTACCTCAGGGCCGAACTGCAAACACGAACCATCACTCGTGTGCCTTCCCCTTCTGAACAGCCTCAAAAAGCTACCACGCTATCAAAAACATAAACTAGGTGTCAAGACGAGAAGAATGACACCCATATTGATATATGGAAAATCAAGTTGGAAATTGGGTCAGAAAAATGACCCTCGGGGCTCGTGCAACAAAATAGAAAACAAAAATCGCAATTATATCCAAATGGGTTAAGGAACCCATGCCCAAAATTTAAGCACGAAGGAAGTTCATTTTGGGGCTCAAAACAACGCTGAAGTGCTACTAATTCAAAGGATTTAACAAGGAATCAATGAGAAATTAACGGGATTTAACGCGAATAACAACGAAAAAGGGGAGAAGGACAAAGGGGGATTTACCAGATGGAGTATGCTGAGATAAGGAGCTGGAATCGGAGCATGAATTCTTAACAATGGAGAAATTTTGAAATGTTGGAGGAGAAAATGAAGTGGACAACTTAAATAGTTGTCTGGGGTCCTTCATCGCGATCGCGACAGGACCCCTGCGTTTGCGAAGAACAGCGAGCTAGACCATCGCGATCGCGATAGGCCAGCCACACAATTGTGTAGAGCAGGCCCCTACATGCTTCATCACGAATGCAAAGAGCAACCTTCGCGATCGCGATGGTTAAGAAACTAAAACATCGCGAACGCAATGGACACCTCGCGATCGCGAAGACCAAAATGGTCTGCAACTTTATTGCAGCAATCAACAATTCACCAAAACAAAAAGTTCATCTGAAGGACCCTCGAGATTCATTCAGAACCCCGTGAACACAAACAAACCATGCTACCCTACCAGAAACAACATTTCAGACTCAATGGAATCGACAAAACTTCCAACGAAGATCTCTTTAAAAAAAAATGGGCCCCGTGCCCAGAATTTACTAGGAACTTATTACCCCAAAACAAGTCCGGAAGCCCCTGGACCCGAACCAAAAGTCCCCTCTATCCCAAATTCAACATTTCAAAGCTAACAGCGCTGACAAATTTTCCATCCGAGGTCATCTTCTTTGAATGTTGACTAAAGTCAACCCTACTAGCCAAACTTGCTTGAAAACATAGAAATCAACACAAAACCAAACCGAAAGCACTCAGACCCAGATAATGGTCCCACTAGACCAAAATCAATGTTCCAGAGACAGCGGAACTGTCCGAATTCATTTCTGAGCACGTTTACCAAGACAGTTGATTGAAGCCAAAGATTTTCTAAGTTCAAGTTCTAAAATAGGAAAATGGCCACAATGATATAACAAATGGCCCAAGCACCGAACCATCAGTCCCAGCCAGTCATAAATGACCTAGGGCCACTGAAGGAAAGCTCGAAATGCAGGAAAAAAACACAAAAAATGGATAATGACCTGGAGGGTCATTACAGTATCCATTACTAAAAGAACTTTCATCCGCAAAAGTTATTTATAGGATAGTACTTGAAGACTCAAAAAGACGAGGATAATGGGTCCGCATGTCGGTCTTGATCTCCCAAGTAGCCTTCTCGATAAGATGATGCCGCCACTGAACCTTAACTTATATTATCTCCTTGGACCTCAACTTCCTAACATGCCTGTCTAAAATCGCAATAGGATCCTTCTCAAAGGCTAAGGACTCATCCAACTGAACTGACTCTAACTGAAGCACATTACTCATCCGAAATATACTGCCGAAGCATAGAGACATGAAACACCAGTTGCACACTAGAAAGGGTAGGAGGCAAGGCTAACTCATAAGTAACCTCTCTAATATGACAAAGGATCTCAAATGGCCTAATGAACCTCGGACTGAGCTTACCCTTCCTCCTGAACCTCATCACGCCCTTCCTGGGCGATACCCGAAGGAACACACTATCACCCACCATGAACTTTAGATCTCAAACTCTTTGGTCAGCATAACTCTTCTGCCTACTCTGGGCAGTGCAAAGTCTCTCCTAAATAACTCGAACTCTATCCATAGAATCACGAAGCAAGTCAGTACCCCATGGCCTAACCTCGAAAGCATCAAACCAACCCACCAGAGATCTGCACTGCCTACCATACAAAGCCTCAAACGGAGCTATCTGAATGCTGGAATGGTAACTATTATTATATGCAAACTCTGCCAAAGCTACACATTGGTCCCACTGAACACCAAAATCAATAACACAGGCTTGCAACATATCCTCCAAAACCTGAATGGTATGCTCTGACTGACCGTCTATCTTCGGATTAAAAGTGGTGATAAGCTTTACTCTAGTACCCAAATCTCTCTGAAAATACCTCCAGAAGTGCGAAGTGAACTGAGTACCTCGGTCGGAGATGATAGAAACTAGCACACCATGCAACCGAACAATCTCCCAATTATAGATCTAAGCCAACCTTTCGGAATGGTAGGAAGTCTTAACCGGCAGAAAGTGAGTAGACTTAGTCACCCTATCCATGATAACCCAAATAGCATCAAATCTTTTCAAGGTACGTGTCAAACCGGCAATGAAGTCCATAGCAATTCGCTCCCATTTCCACTTTGGAATGGGTAGCCTCTAAGATAAACCACCTGGCCTCTGCTGCTAAAACTTCACCTGCTGAAAGTTCAAGCACCTTGATACAAAAGTTGAAATATCCCTCTTCATCCCACACCACTAGTAGTGCTGCCTCAAATCATGATACATCTTAGCTGCCCCAGGATGAATGGAATTCCTAGAACAATGAGCCTCCTCTAATATCAATCTGATCAAGTCACTAACTCTAGAAACACAAATACGACCCTCGATTCTCAGAATACCCTCTAAATCTAAATTTGCCTTCCTAGCCTCACCACTCAACACCTTGTCACGAATGATCCTCATCCTTGCATCATCAAACTATTGTGTCCAAATATGCTCCAACAAGGAAGATCTAGCCTCAATACAAGCAAGAATGTGACCCAGCTCAAAAAGGTCAAGTCTAACCAACCTGTTAGCTAAGGAATAGATGTCCCAAGCAAAAGGCTGCTCCTCTATCGCTATGAAAGCCAAGCTACCCATACTCACCGCCTTCAGACTCAAGGCATCCACCACCATATTTTCCATGCCCATATGATAGAGAATGGAGAGGTCATAGTCCTTCAATAACTCCAACCACCTACGCTGCCTCAAATTTAGATCCTTTTGGCTGAAATTGTATTGAAGACTATGGTGGTCATTAAGATCTCACAATGCACGCCAAAAAGATAATGCCTCCACATCTTCAATGCAAAAACTACCACCGCTAACTCAAAGTCATGTGTGGGGTAGTTTCCCTCGTGAACCTTCAACTGTTTAGAAGCATATGAAATAACCTAGCCCTGCTACATCAACACATAGCCCAAACCAATACCTGAAGCATCACAATATACGGTGAAACCCTGATCCTCGACCGTAAGAGTAAGAATCAGAG
Source organism: Jaltomata sinuosa (assembly GCA_003996215.1). Taxonomy (NCBI): domain Eukaryota; kingdom Viridiplantae; phylum Streptophyta; class Magnoliopsida; order Solanales; family Solanaceae; genus Jaltomata; species Jaltomata sinuosa. The sequence continues at coordinate 62,862 of QJPP01000901.1, read as the reverse complement.
CTGAAGTTAACAAGGCCTTGAGCTTTAGAAAGCTCGCCTCACACTAATCAGACCACAGGAAGGGAACATTCTTCTAAGTCAATCTAGTCAATGAAGCTTATATCAAAGAAAATCCCTTCATAAACCATCGGTAATAACCTGCTAACCCGACAAAACTATAAACCTCCGTAGAAGAAGTAGGCCTAGCCCAATCAGGAACTGCTACAATCTTCACCGGATCTACCATAATCCCACCCTTGGAAACTACGTGCCCCAAGAATGCCACAAACTCAAGCCAAAACTCACACTTTGTGAATTTGGCATACAACTGATGGTCTCGCAAGGTCTGAAGTACAACTCTAAGATGCTGGTCATGCTCCTATCTACTCCTCGAATAAATAAGAATGTCATCAATGAACACAATCACAAATGAATCCAAGTAGGCATTGAACACAAGGTTCATCAACTCGATAAATACTGTTGGGGCATTAGTCAGCCTAAAAGACATGACTAGGAACTCATAATGGCCGTATCGAGTCCTAAATGTAGTCTTTGGGATGTCCTCAGCCCTAATCCTCAACTGGTGATAACCGAACCTCAAATCTATCTTAGAGAACACTACTGCACCCTGTAGCTGGTCAAACAAATCATTAATACGCGACATTATATATTTGTTTTTAACTGTTACCTTTTTCAATTATTTGTAGTCAATGCACATACGCATAGATCCGTCCTTATTCTTCAAAATATAACTGGAGCACCCCACAGAGACACACTAGGCTTGATGAACCCTCTACTCAATACATCCTGGAGCTGATCCTTGAGCTCTCTCAACTCGGCAGGTGCCATCTGATATGGTGAAATAAAAATGGGCTTGGTGCCTGGTTCAATATTGATACCAAAATCAATGTCACAATCAGGAGAAAGTCCCGAAAGATCAGAAGGAAACATATCCAAAAACTCGCAAACCACAGGAACTGACACAAGATGAGGTGTGGTGTCACTAGTATCACTGATGTAGGAAAGATATGATAAGAACCCCTTTCCATCCAACTGCTTGGAGCTCATAAAGGATATAACACCCCTTGGCATGTGGCTGTCGACACCTTTCCATAAAATATGAGGGATCCAAAGAAAGTTTTGGCAAAGCAATCCAAGACCGCATGATAAGGAGACAACCATTGCATGCCCAAGATTATATCAAAATCAACCATATCGAGAACAACCAAGTCTACCCACATGTCGTACGCCAAGATAGTCACCACACAAGCCCAATGCACCTGATCCACTACTAAAGAATCACCTACTGGGGTAGATACACGCAAGGGCGCATGCAAGGACTCACAAGAAGACTCCTGAAGGGTAGCATAATAAGCAGATACATATGAGAATATAGACCCTGGATCAAACAAAGTAGAAGCATACTGATGGCAAATGGAGATCATACATGTGATAACAACATCTGAAGTCTCGGCCTCTGTCCACCCCGGAACTGCATACATGTGGCCCCTACCGCCATGACCACCTGACCTACCAGACTGAGGACCACCTCTAGTACCCTAGGGACCACCCCTACTACCCTGTGAACTGCCTCTAACTAGTGGTGCTGGAGCTTTTGGGGCTTGAACTGAGTGATCTTGATGCCTAGGGTATTGTACCCACGGGCACTTTCTAGCAAAGTGGCCTATATCGCCACACTCATAAAAACCCTGACCAAAGGTACTCCACTGTGAAGACCTGGCTGAATCAGAATAACCACCACAACCTATGGACTGTGAATGACCACCTGATGGAGTAGGAACAATACTCAGGCTACTCTGACCCTAAGCAGTCTGTAATGTCGCCTGAACAGGTTGGCTCGGCTGGAAATATTACTGGTGCTGACCTCCACCATAGTAGCCACTACCACGGGCCTGTGAACCACTGAAACTGCCCTGATAGTGGGGCCTCTTATTGCTACCCCCTTGGGCCTCGCAAAGTATGCCCTCAATATTATGGGCATGATCAACTACCTCCAAAAAAGACTGAACAGATATTACCATACACTCTATATGCAAGCGAAGATGCAAGGTCAAACCTCGAACAAATTGGCATACCCTCTCATACTCAGTGGGCAAAATCATAGTGGCATGCATGGATAAGTGATGGAACCGAACCTCGTAGCTCAGACATAGTCATGGAGCCCTACTCCAACCCAGCAAACTGATCCATTAGATGCTCCCTCATTCTACGCGGTACATACTTCTCGAGAAAAGGTATGGAGAACTGATCCCAAGTAAGAGGAGGTGACCTGGCTGGTCTGCAAGCAACATATGACCTCCACCATTTTTTTGCTGGACTATCCAGCTGAAACACGATGTAATCTGCTCTATGTGACTTAACTAACCCCCCATATTATGTAACCTCTCCTGGCAGCTAGTCAGAAACTTGTACGCATCCTTCCTGGAAGCACTTGAAAACCTTGGAGGACCCAATCTCAAGAACCTACCAAGAATATTCTTCTCCTCAGAAGACATAACTGGCACTGCGGGAATAGGTGTAGCAACTGCTGTGACCGGTAATACCTCCAATTTAAGAGCCATAATAGTAGGTTGTGCCCCTAAACCCTGTACTGCCGCCTGAGCTGAAGTATGAGCCTAACCTCGAACCTGAGAACCAATCGGAGTGCTCGGTGAAGCTGCTGGTGGAGTTATACCCTCAAGGAACCCCAACAATCAAACCAAGGTGTCCTGCAACACAGGAGTAGCTACAAAACCTGCTGGATGCTGGGCTGGTCCCACATGCTCTGGCTTATATTGTACCTCATCCACTCTATCCTCAAGCTTTGGTGACGGTAGTCTAGCCTGGGCCCGAGCTGGCATCGCACCTCATGCCCTACCTCGACCTCTGGGTCAACTTCTACCCCATCCCCTAGTTGGAGCTCTAATTGAAGGCACAAGGGTCTTATCCTCACTCGATGTATATCTCGTCTGAACCATCTAAGAAAGAGGGAAACAAAGATACTTAGAAGTTGATCAAGTCAAGAACGCACGGCAAGGAATCAAATAATATGATATACTTCCTAGGAATGTCCTATATCCTCTTACAGATTGGATACGGATGTCATTATACCAATCCACGAGACTCTACTAGACACTTTGCTCTAGTACTGGCGAGATCAGTGAACCTAAAGCTCTGATACCACTCTGTCACAACCTGAAATCGGGCCATTATGGCATCTATATAACCCCCGGTAGACAAGCCTAAACCCAAAGATAAGGAAGACAATAATAATAATTAAACTAAGAAAAGCGGAAGATATAAATGAAAAGACAAGGCCAATCGCATAGATACATACCAATGTACAAAATATACAAAGAAGGCCCTAAAGTGACCGAATAGAGAAAACAACACGAGAACCAACCCGGACCTGGTGTCACTAGTACACGAGCGACTAAGCAAGGAGTAGCTATACAACAGACTCTGTCTATCCAAAATACAGCAATATAGACACAATATACAAGATGGAAAGCATGTAATGTCTCCAAAAGCACCGAGAACTCAACGCAATCTGAACTGCAACAGGCTTCGAATGACAGGAGGGTCAATGAGGGTGGCTCGTACTAGGTGCTGCATCAGAAAAAGATGCAGAGTGTAGTATGAGTACCAAGACAATGGATACCCAGTAGGCATCATAGGCCAACCGACCACAGAAAAATAATATATAAAATACGTTATAGGAAAGTACACAGAATACAGGGATCCACTAAAATCTAGTTATAAAACTGAAAACAGAATTATCCTAACCAACAAGAGGGCAATAATAATAAAATCAAAACAAGCAATCGATAGTCCAAATACACCCAAGTCGATGCAATGCTATAAGATATGATGTGATGTATGAATGCATAATAGTATAAACCCTGAATACCACATCAGGTGCTCGGAATACCACATCAGACTATGCATATATATATGTATGTGTGCATATAGGAAGTAAAAGCCTGGAATGACGCATCGGGGGTCTGGAATACCGCATCGGACTATAAGTATATATGTATGAATGAAAATAATGCCTAGAATAACGCATCAGGTGTCTGAAATACCGCATCAAACTATACGTACATATATTTGAAAAATAGCATAGAAAAGGTATGGGTATATCCCTTGGACCGGCATAAAAGTAGTACTTTTCCTTTCCTTTAGAAAATCAGTAGTAAACCCAGTATAACTCTTCAAACATCCAAGAACCACAATATCCACAGTAAATCTCCAGTTTTAAATCCAAAAAAATCTCAAAAACCTTCCTTTTTTGTATCGACAATATGCAATGCAATATGTGCATGAAGTATCCGTAATCAGAGGAAGTAGCACACCACAAGGCAAAACAGGGTAAAATACCCTCCAAAACAAGAGAACTGACATAAAAACTCCATCCAAATCCAAGTTATGGCCTCGGGCCCACAGTTACACACAAACAATAATTCAAGCAAAAATAGCAAAAAATAATACGGAGACCACTACGAGCATTTACTCTACCTCTAAAATCTTCTAAAAGCATAGTAAGGACTCTAAGCTAGGCATAACAATACTACAGGCTCCTAGACTAAGAGTATCATGAGTAAATTCTAATTTATGATATGAAAAAGGCCATAATAATATAAATCACAAGATTTAAGCCTAATACCAACTAAAGTCCAACCTAACATTCTATTAACATACAATATATATAATCTAACTAATCTAAGTCTAGATAGTAAATTGTAACCTACCTCAGGGCCAAACTGCAAACACGAACCGTCACTCGTGTTTTCCCCTTTTGAAAAGCCTCAAAAAGTTGTCACGCTATCAAAAACATAAATTAGGTGTCAAGATAAGAAGAACGACACCTATATTGATATACAGAAAATCGAGCTAGAAATCGGGTCAGAAAAATGACCCACGGGGCTCGTGCAATGAAATAGAAAAAAATCACAATTATATCCGCAATGGGTTAAGGAACCCATTCCCAAAATTTGAGCACGAACGGAGTTCATTTCAGGGCTTAAAACAGCCCTGAAGTCCTACTAATTCAAAGGATTTAACAAAGAATCAATGGAAAATTAACAGGATTTAACGGGAATAACAACGGAAAAGAAGATAGGAACAGAGGGGGACTTACCAGATGTAGTATGCTGAGAGAAGGAGCTGGAATCAGAGCTTGAATGCTTAACAATGGAGAAATTTCGAAATGTTGGAGGACAAAAGGAAGTGGACAGCTTAAATAGCTATGTGGGGTCCTTCATTGCGATCGCAACAGGACCCCCGTATTTGCTTCATCACTAATGCAAAGAGCAACCTTCGCGATCGCGATTCACCAACAATTGCAGCAATCAACAATTCACCAAGGCAAAAATTTCATCTGACGGACCCTCGAGATTCATTCGGAACCCCGTGAACACAAACCAACCATGCTACCCTACCAAAAATAACATTTCAAACTCAATGGAATCGACAAAACTTCCAACGGAGATCGTTTTAAAAAAAATTGGCCTCATGCCCAGAAATGACTGGGAACTTAATACCTCAAAACAAGTCCGGAAGCCCCGGGACCCGAACCAAATGTCCCCTCTAGCCCAAAGTCGACATTTCAAAGCTAACAGCGCTGACAGATTTTTCATCCGAGGTTATCTTCTCTGAATGTTAACTAAAGTCAACCCTACCAGCGAAACTAGCTTGAAAACACAGAAATCAACACAAAACCAAACCGAAAGCACTCAGACCCATACCAATGGTCCCACTAGACCAAAATCCATGTTCCGGAGCCAGCGGAACTATCACAATTAATTTCTAAGCATGTTTACCAAGACAGTTGACCAAAGCCAAAGATTTTCTAAGTTCAAGTTCTAAAATAGGAAAATGGCCACAATGATCTAACAAACGGTCCAAGCACCGAACCATCAGTCCCAGCAAGTCATAAATGACCTGTAGCCGCTGAAGGAAAGCTCGAAATGCAGGAAAAAAAACAAAAAATGGATAATGACCTGGAGGGTCATTACAGTATCCACTACTTAAAGAAATTTCATCCGCAAAAGTTATATATAGGATAGTACTTGAAGACTCAAAATGAAGAGGATAATGGGTCAGCATATTGGTCTCGATCTCCCAAGTAGCCTTCTGGATAAGATGATGCCTCCACTGAACCTTAGCTGACGGAATCTTCTTGGACCTCAACTTCCTAACCTGCCTTTCTAAAATAGCAACAGGCTCCTTGTCAAAGGCTAAGGATTCATCCAACTGAACTGACTCTAACTGAAGCACATTACTCATCCGAAATATACTGCCGAAGCATAGAGACATGAAACACCAGTTGCACACTAGAAAGGGTAGGAGGCAAGGCTAAATCATAAGTAACCTCTCTAATATGACAAAGGATCTCAAATGGCCCAATGAACCTCGGACTGAGCTTACCCTTCCTCCTAAACCTCATCACGCCCTTCCTGGGTGATACCCGAAGGAACATACTATCACCCACCATGAACTCTAGATCTTGAACTCTTTGGTCAGCATAACTCTTCTGCCTACTCAGGGCAGTGCAGAGTCTCTCCTGAATAATCTGAACTCTATCCATAGAATCACAAAGCAAGTCAGTACCCCATGGCCTAACCTCGAAAGCATCAAACCAACCCACCAGAGATCTGCACCACCTACCATACAAAGCCTCGAACGGAGCTATCTGAATGCTGGAATGGTAACTATTATTATATGCAAACTCTGCCAAAGCAACACACTGGTCCCACTGAACACCAAAATCAATAACACAGGCTCGCAACATATCCTCCAGAACCTGAATGGTACGCTTTGACTGACCGTCTATCTACGGATGAAAAGCGGTGCTAAGCTTGACTTTAGTACCCAACTCTCTCTGAAAAGACCTCCTAAAGTGTGAAATGAACTGAGTACCTCGGTCGGAGATGATATAAACTGGCACACCATGCAACCAAAGAATCTCCCAATTATAGATCTAATCCAACCTTTCAGAATTATAGGAAGTCTTAACCGGCAGAAAGTGAGTAGATTTAGTCAACCTATCCATGATAACCCAAATAGAATCAAATCTTTGCAAGGTACGTGTCAAACCGGCAATGAAGTCCATAGCAATCCGCTCCCATTTCCATTCCGGAATGGGTAGCCTCGGAGACAAACCACCTGGCCTCTGGTGCTAAAACTTCACCTGCTGAAAGTTCAAGCACCTTGATACAAAAGTTGAAATATCCCTCTTCATCCCACACCACCAGTAGTGCTGCCTCAAGTAACGATACATCTTAGCTGCCCTGGGTGAATGGAATACCTAGAATGATGAGCCTCCTCTAATATCAATCTGATCAAGTCACCAACTCTAGGAACACAGATACGACCCTCGATTCTCAGAATACCCTCTAAATCTAAATTTGCCTTTCTAGGCTCACCACTCAACACCTTGTCATGAATGATCCTCATCCTTGCATCATCAAACTGTTGTGCCCGAATCTGCTCCAACAAGGAAGATCTAGCCTCAATACAAGCAAGAATATGACCCAGCTCAAAAAGGTCAAGTCTAACCAACCTGTTAGCTGAGGACTAGATGTCCTCTATTGCTATGAAAGCCAAGCTACCCATACTCACCGTCTTCTAACTCAAGACATCTGCCACCATATTTTCCATGCCCATATGATAGAGAATGGAGAGTTCATAGTCCTACAGTAACTCCAACCACCTACGCTGCCTCAAATTTAGATCCTTTTGGCTGAAAATGTACTGAAGACTACGATGGTCATTAACATCTCACAATGTATGCCAAAAAGATAATGCCTCCAGATCTTCAATGCAAAACCTACCACCGCTAATTCAAAGTCATGTGTGGGGTAGTTTCTCTCGTGCACCTTCAACTGTCTAGAAGCTTATGAAATAACCTAGCCTTGCTACATCAACAGATAGCCCAAACCAATACCTGAAGCATCACAATATACGGTGAAACCCTCACCCTCGACCGGAAGAGTAAGAATCAGAGTTGAAGTTAACAAGGCCTTGAGCTTCAGAAAGCTCACCTCACACTCATCTGACCATAGGAAGGGAACATTCTTCTAAGTCAATATACTCAATGAAGCTTCTATCAAAGAAAATCCCTTCATAAACCATCTGTAATAACCTGCTAACCCGATGAAACTATAAACCTCGGTAGGAGAAGTAGGCCTAGCCCAATCATGAACTGGTGCAATCTTCACCGGATCTACCATAATCCCACCCTTGGAAACTATGTACCCTAAAAATGCCACAAACTCAAGCCAAAACTCACACTTTGTGAATTTGGCATACAACTGATGGTCTCGCAAGGTCTGAAGTACAACTCTAAGATGTTGCTCATGCTCCTCTCTACTCCTCAAATAAATAAGAATGTCATCAATGAAAACAATCACAAATGAATCCAAGTAGGCACTGAACACACGGTTCATCAACTCCATAAATGATGTTGGGGCATTAGTCAGCCTAAAAGACATGACTAGGAACTCATAATGGCCTTATCGAGTCCTAAATGTAGTCTTTGGGATGTCCTCAACCCTAATCCTCAACTGGTGATAACCGAACCTCAAATCTATCTTAGAGAACACTACTGCACCCTGTAGCTGGTCAAACAAATCATTAATATGTGACATCGGATATTTGTTCTTAACTGTTACCTTTTTCAACTGTTTGAAGTCAATATACATATGCATAGATCTGTCCTTTTTCTTCAAAAACAGAACTGGAGAACCCCACAAAGACACACTAGGCTTGATGAACCCTCTACTCAACAGATCCTGGAGTTGATCCTTGAGGTCTCTCAACTCGGCAGGTGTCATCTGATATGGTGAAATAAAAATTGGCTTGGTGCCTGGTTCAACATTGATACCAAAATCAATGTCACGATCAGGAGAAAGAACCAAAAGATCAGAAGGAAACATATCCAAAAACTGGAAAACCAAAGGAACTGACTCAAGATGACGTGTGGTGGCACTAGTATCACAGATGTAGGAAAGATAAGCTAAGCACCCTTTTTCAACCAACCGCTGGGATCTCATAAAGGATATAACACCCTTTGGCATGTGGTTGTCGACACCTTTTCATACAACATGAATGATCCAAAGAAAGTCTTGGCAAAGCAATCCAAGACCGCATGATAAACAGACAGCCAATCCATGCCCAAGATTATATCAAAATCAACCATATAAAGAACAACCAAGTCTACCCACATGTTGTACCCCAAGATAGTCACCACACAAGCCCGATGCACCTGATCCACTACTAAAGAATCACCTACTGGGGTAGATACACGCAAGGGCGCATACAAGGACTCACAAGCAGACTCCAGAAGGGTAGCATAATAAGCAGATACATATGAGAATATAGACCCGGGATCAAACAAAGTAGAAGCAGACTGATAGCAAATAGAGATCATACATGTGATCACAGCATCTGAAGTCTCGGCCTCTGTCCACCCCAGAACTGCATATATGTGGCCCCTACCGCCATGACCACCTGACCTACCAAACTGAGGACCACCTCTAGTACCCTAGGGACCACCCCTACTACCCTGTGAACTGCCTCTAACTAGTGGTGCTGGAGATTTTGGGGCTTGAACTGAGTGATCTTGATGCCTAGGGTGTTTTACCCACGGGCACTTTCTAGCAAAGTGGCCTATCTCGCCACACTCATAAAATCCCTGACCTAAGGTACTCCGTTGTGAAGACCTGGCTGAATCAGAATGACCACCACAACCTATGGACCGTGAATGACCACCTGATGGAGTAGGAACAATACTCAGGCTACTCTCACCCTAAGCAGTCTGTAATGTCACCTTAACAGGCTGGCTCGGCTGAAAATGTTGCTGGTGCTGACCTCTACCATAGTAGACTCTACCACGGGCCTATGAACCACTTAAACTGCCCTGATGGTGGGGTCTCTTATTGCTGCCCCCTTGGGCCTCGCAAAGTACGCCCTCAATAGTACGGGCATGATCAACTACCTCCAAAAAAGACTAACTCGATGCTACCATACCCTCTATAGCCAATCGAAGATGTAAGGTCAAACCTCGAACAAATTGGCATACCTTCTCATACTCGGTGGGAAAAATCATAGTGGCATGCCTTGACAAATGATGGAATCGAACCTCGTACTCAGACATAGTCATGGAGTCCTACTCTAACCCAGAAAACTGATCCGTCAGACGCTCCCCCATTCTACGCGGTACATACTTCTCTAGAAAAGCTATGGAGAACTGATCCCAAGTAAGATGAGGTGACCCGGCTGGTCTGCAAGTAACATATGACCTCCACCATTGTTTTTCTGGACTATCCAGCTGAAACACGGTGTAATCTTCTCTATGTGACTTAACTAACCCCAAATTACGTAACCTCTCCTGGCAGCTAGTCAGAAACTCGTGCGCATCCTTCCTAGAAGCACCAGAAAACCTTGGAGGACCCAATCTCAAGAACCTACCAAGAATCTTCTTCTCCTCAGAAGACATAACTGGCACTGCGGGAATTGGTGGAGCAACTGCAGGGACCAGTAATACCTCCAATCTGGGAGCCACAACAGTAGGTTGTGCCCCTAAACCCTGTGTTGCCGCCTGAGCTGAAGTCTGAGCCTCACCTCAAACCTGAGAACCAATCGGAGTGCTCAGCGAAGCTGCTGGTGGAGTTATACCCTCAAGGAACCCCAACAACCAAACTAAGGTGTCTTGCAACACAGGATTAGCTACAAAACCTGCCGGATGATGGGCTGGACCCACATGCTCTGGCTCATATTGTACCTCATCCACTCTATCCTCAGGCTCTGGAGTTGGTAGTCTAGCATGGGCCCGAGCTGGCATCGCAGCTCATGCCCTACCTCGACCTCTGGGTCAACTTCTACCCCATCCCCTAGTTGGAGCTCTAACTACAGGCACAGAGGTCTTATCCTCACTCGATGTAGATCTCATCTGAACCATCTAAAAGAGCGAAACAAAGATACTCAGAAGTTGATCAAGTCAAGAATGCACGAAAAGGAATCAAATAATATGATATACTTCCTAGGAATGTCCTATAGCCTCTTACAGATTGGATACGGATGTCATTATACCAATCCACGAGACTCTACTAGACACGTTTCTCTGGTACTGGCAAGACCGGTGAACCTAAAGCTCTGATACCACTCTGTCACGACCTAAAATAAGGCCATGATGGCATCTATATAACCCCCAGTAGACAAGCCTAAACCCAAAGATAAGGAAGACAATAATAATAATTAAACTAAGGAAAAGTGGAAGATATAAATGAAAAGACAAGGCCAATCGCATAGATACATACCAATGTACAAAATATACAAAAAAGGCCCTAAAGTGACCGAATAGAGAAAACAACACGAAAACCAACCCGGACCTAGTGTCACCAGTACACGAGCGACTAAGCAAAGAGTAGCTATACAACAGAGTTTGTCTATCCAAATTACAGAAATATAGACACAATATACAAGATGGAAAGCATGTAAAGTCTCCAAAAGCACCGAGAGCTCACCGCAATCTGAACTGTAATAGGCCTCGAATGACAGGAGGGTCAATGAGGGTGGCTCGTACTAGGTGCTACATCAGAAAAAGATGTAGAGTGTAGTATGAGTACCAAGATAATGGATACCCAGTAGGCATCATAGGCCAACCGACCACAGAAAGATAATATATGAAATACGTTAAAGGAAAGTATACGGAATACAGGGATCCACCTAAATCTAGTTATAAAAGTGAAAACAGAATTATCCTAACCAACAAGAGGGCAATAATAATAAAATCAAAACAAGCAATTGATAGTCCAAATACACCCAAGTCGATGCAATGCTATAAGATATTATGTATACCACATCAGGTGCTCGGAATACCACATCAGACTATGCATATATATATGTATGTTTGCATATAGAAAGTAAAAACCTAGAACGATGCATCGGCGGTCCGGAATACCGCATTGGACTATAAGCATATATGTATGAATGAAAATAGGCCTGAAATAACGCATCAGGTGTCTGTAATACCGCATCAAACTATACATACATATATTTGAAAAATAGCATAGAAAAGGTATGGGTATATCCCTTGGACTGGTATAAAAGTAATACTTTTCCTTTCCCTTAGAAAATCAGTAGTAAACCCAGTATAACTCTTCAAACATCCAAGAACCACAGTATCCACAGTAAGTCTCCAATTTTAAATCCAATAAAATCTCAAAAACCTTCTTTTTTTGTATCGACAATATGCAATGCAATATGTGCATGAAGTATCTGTAATCAGAGGAAGTAGCACACCACAAGGCAAAACAGGGTAAAATACCCTCCAAAATAGGAAAACTTACCTGGAAACTCCATCCAAATACAAGCTATGGCCTCGGGCCCACAGTTACACACAAACAACAATTAAAGCAAAAATAGCAAAAAATAGTACGGAAACCACTACGAGCATTTACTCTACCTCTAAAATCTCCTAAAAGCATAGTATGGACTCTAAGCTAGGCATAACAATACTACAGGCTCCTAGACTAAGGGTAGCATGAGTAAATTCTAATTTATGATCTGAAAAAGGCCATAATAATATAAATCACAAAATTTAAGCCTAATGCCACCGAAAGTCCAACCTAATATTCTAGTAACATACAATATATATAATCTAACTAATCTAAGTCTAGAAAGTAAATTGTAACCTACCTCGAGGCCGAACTGCAAATACGAACTGTCACTCATGTTTTCCCCTTTCGAAAAGCCTCAAAAAGTTGTCGCGCTATCAAAAACATAAACTAGGTGTCAAGACAAGAAGAACGACACCTATATTGATATACAGAAAATCGAGCTAGAAATTGGGTCAGAAAAATGACCCACGGGGCTAGTGCAATGAAACAGAAAAAAATACACAATTATATCCGCAATGGGTTAAGGAACCCATGCCCAAAATTTGAGCGCGAACGGAGTTCATTTCAGGGCTTAAAACAGCCCCAAAGTGCTACTAATTCAAAGGATTTAACAAAGAATCAATGGAAAATTAACAGGATTTAACGGGAATAACAACGAAAAAGAGGATAGGAACAGAGGGGGACTTACCTGATGGAGTATGCGGAGAGAAGGAGCTGGAATCGGAGCTTGAATGCTTAACAATGGAGAAATTTCGAAATGTTGGAGGACAAAAGGAAGTGGACAGCTTAAATATCTATTTGGGGTCCTTCATCGCGATCGCAACAGGACCCCCGTATTTGCAAAGAAGAGCGAGCCAGACCATTGTGGTTGCGATAGGCCAGCCACGCAATTGTGTAGAGAAGGCCCCTGCCTACTTCATTATGAATGCAAAGAGCAACTTTTGCGATCGCGATGGTCAAGAAACTAGACCATCGCGAATGCGATGGACATCTCGCGATCGCGAAGACCAAAATGGTCTGCAACTTTATTGCAGCAACCAGCAAATCACCAAGGCCAAAAGTTCATCCGATGGACCCTCAGGATTCATTCAGAACCCCATGATCACAAACCAACCATGCTACCCTACCAGAAATAGTATTTCATACTCAATGAAATCAACAAAACTCCTAACGGAGATTCTTTTAACGAAAAATGGGCCCCATGCCCAGAATTAACTCAGAACTCAATACCTCAAAACATGTTCGGATGCCCTTGGACCTGAACCAAAGGTCGCTCTAGCCCAAATTCGACGTTCTGGAGCTAACAACACTAACGAATTTTCCATACGAGGCCAACTTCTCTGAATGTTGACCAAAGTCAACCCTACAAGCCAAACTGGCTTGAAAACACAAAAAGCAACACAAAACCCAACTGAAAGCACTCATACCCAGACCAATGGTCCCACTAGAAGAATATCCCCATTCTAGAGCCATCATAACTATCGAAATTAGATTTTGTACACGTTTACCAAGAAATTTGAACAAAGCCAATGATTTTCTAAGTTCAAGTTCTAAAATAGGGAAATAGCCACAACGACCTAACTAATAGCCCAAGCACTGAACCGTCAGTCTCAACAAGTCATAAATGACCTGTAGCCACTAAAGGAAAGCTCAAAATGTAGAAAAAAACACAAAAAAATGAATATGACATGGAGGGTCATTAAAGACGACGAGGCCGTTGCACCTACAGTTAGAGCCCTAACTAGGGGATGGGGTAGAGGTTGACCAAGAGGTCGAGGTAGGGGACGGGCTATTGCAACATCTTGGTTCCAGACTAGGTTACCATTGCCAAAGCCTAATATTGGTGTTCAGGAGGTATAGTATGAGTCTGAGGGTGTGGGGCCAGCCCAATATTCAATAGGTTTTGTGGCTACTCTAGTACTACAGGACACGTTGGGTCGCTTGCTTGGGTTCCTTGAGGGTACGTCACAACCATCATCTTCACGTGGTACTCCATTTGGTTCTCAGGTCAGAGATGAGGCTCAAACGTCAGCCCAGGAAGTGGCACATGGTTAAGGAGCACAGCTTGCTACTGTGGCTCCCCGATTAGAGGTGTTGCCAATCCCTACTATTATTCTGTCCATTCTAACTATGCTTGTTATGTCTTCTAAGGAGCAAAAGATGCTTTGTAGGTTTCTGCGTTTAGGTCCTAACTAACAAGAGGGCAATAATAATAAAATTAAAGCAAGCAACTGGCAGTCCAAGTACACCAAAGTTGATGTAATGCTATGAGATATGATATGATGTATGAATGCATAATAGTATAAACCCGAAATACCGCATTGGACTATGCATATATATATGTATGTTTGCATATAGGAAGTAAAAACCCAGAATAATGCATCGAAGGTCCAGAATACTGCATCGGACAATAAGCATATATGTATGAATGAAAATAAGGCCCGAAATAAAGCATCGAGTGTCCGGATTACCGCATCGAACTATAAGTATATATATTTGAATTATAGAAAAGAAAAGGTCTGGGTATATCCCTTGGACCGGCATAAAAGTAGTACTTTTCCTTTCCTTTCCAAAATCAGTAGTAAACCAGTATAACTCTTCAAACATCCAAGAACCACAGTATCCACAGTAAATCTCCAGTTTTAAATCCAATAAAACCTCAAAAGCCTTCCTTTTATTTATTGACAATATGCAATGCAGTATGGGCATGAAGTATCCGTAATCAGAGGAAGGAGCACACCACAAGGCAAAACAGGGCAAAATACCCTCCAAAACAAGAGAACTAACCCGAAACTCCATCCAAATCCGAGCTATGGCCTTGGGCCCACAGTTACACACAACTAACAATTAAAGCAAAAATAGCATAAAATAATACGGAGACCACTACGACCATTTAATCTACCTCTAAAATCTCCTAAAATCATACTAAGGACTCTAAGCTAGGCATAACAATACTACAGGTTCCTAGACTAAGGGTAGAATGAGTAAATTTTAATGTATGATCTGGAAAGGCCATAATAATATAAATCACCAGATTTAAGCCTAATACCACCTAAAGTCCAACCTAACATTCCAGTAACGTACGATATATATAATCTAACTTAACTCAGTATAGAAAGTAAACCATAACCTACCTCAGGGCCGAATTGCAAACACGAACCATCACTCATGTGCCTTTCCTTTCCGAACAACCTCAAAAAGATGCCACACTTTCAACAACCTAAACTAGGTGTCAAGACTAGAAGAACGACACCAATATTGATATACGGAAAATCGAGTTGGAAATTGGGTTGGAAAAATGACCCTCGGGGCTCGTGCAATGAAATAGAAAACAAAAATTGCAATTATATCCGCAATGGGTTAAGGAACCCATGCCCAAAATTTAAGCGCGAACGGAGTTAATTTTGGGGCTCAAAACAACCCCGACGTGCTACTAATTCAAAAGATTTAACAAGGAATTAGTGGAAAATTAACGGGATTTAACGGGAATAACAACGGAAAAGAGGAGAGGGACAGAGGGGGATTTACCAGATGGAGTATGCTGAGATAAGGAGCTGGAACCGGAGCATGAATTCTTAACAATGGAGAAATTTTGAAATGTTGGAGGAGAATATGAAGTGGACAACTTAAATAGTTGTTTGGGGTTGTTCATCGCGATCGCAACAGCATCCCTACATTCGCGAAGAAGAGAGAGCCAGACCATCAAAGTCGCGACAGGCCATCCATGCAATCGTGTAGAGCAGGCGCCTACCTGCTTCATAGCGAATGCGAAGAGCAACCTTCACGATCTCGATGGTTAAGAAACTAAACCATCGCGAACGCGATGGACACCTCGCAATTTCGAAGACCAAAATGGTCTGCAACTTTATTGCAGCAACCAATAATTCACCAAGGCGAAAAGTTCATCCGACGGATCCTCGAGATTCATTCAGAATCCCATGAACACAAACCAACCATGCTACCCTACTAGAAACATCATTTTGGACTCAATGGAATCGACAAAACTTCCAACGGAGATTATTTTTAAAAAAAGTGGACCCCGTACCCAGAACTTTCTGGGAACCTAATACCTCAAAACAAGTCCGGAAGCCTTGGGACCCGAACCAAAAGTCCCCACTATCCCAAAGTAGACATTTTAAAGCTAACAGTGCTGACAGATTTTCCATCCGAGGTCGTCTTCTCCGAACGTTGACCAAAGTCAACCCTACCAGTCAAACTGGCTTGAAAACATAGAAATAAAAACAAAACAAAACTAAAAGCACTCAGACCCAGACCAATGGTCCCACTAGACCAAAATCCTTATTTCGGAGCCAGCAAAACTATCAGAATTTGATTTTAAGCATGTTTACCAACTATGTTGACCAAAGCCAAAGATTTTCTAAGTTCAAGTTCTAAAACAGGGAAATGGTCATAACGATCTAACAAACTGCCCAGGCACCGAACCGTCCATCCTAACAAGTTATAAATGACATGTAGCCACTCAAGGAAAGATTGAAATACAGAAAAAAACACAGAAAATTGAAAATGATATGGAGGGTCATTACAATATCCACTACTAAAAGAAGTTTCATCCACAAAAGTTAGAAATAGGATAGTACCTGAAGACTCGAAAGAACGAGGATAATGGGTCTGCATGTTGGTCTCGATCTCCCAAGTAGCCTTCTCGACAAGATGATGCCACCACTGAACCTTAACTAACGGAATCTCCTTAGACCTCAACTTCCCAACCTGCCTGTCCAAAATAGCAACAGGCTCCTCCTCAATGGCTAAGGATTCATCCAACTGAACTAACTCTAACTGAAGCACATGAGACTCATCCGGAATATACCGCCGCAGCATAGAGACATGAAACACCAGTTGCACACTAGAAAGGGCAAGAGGCGAGGCTAACTCATAAGAAAACTCTCCAATATGATGAAGGATCTCAAATGGCCCAATGAACCTCAGACTGAGCTTACCCTTCCTCATGAACCTCATCACGCCCTTCATGGGAAATACCCGAAGGAACACATTATCACCCACCATAAACTTTAGATCTCAAACTCTTTGGTCAGCATAACTCTTCTGCCTACTCTAGGCAGTGCAAAGTCTCTCCTGAATAACCCGAACTCTATCCATAGAATCACGAATCAAGTCGGTACCCCACGGCTTAACCTCAAAAGCATCAAACCAACCCACCAGAGATCTACATTGCCTACTATACAAAGACTCGAACGGAGCTATCTGAATTTTTGAATGGTAACTATTATTATATGCAAACTCTGACAAAGCTACACACTGGTCCTAGTGAACACCAAATCAATAACACTGTCTCGCAACATATCCTCCAGAACCTGAATGGTACTCTCTGACTGACCGTCTATCTGCAAATGAAAAATAGTGCTAAGTTTGACTCTAGTACCCAACTCTCTCTGAATAGACCTCCAGAAGTGGGAAGTGAACTGTGTAACTCGGTCGGAAATGATAGAAACTGGCACACCATGCAACTGGACAATCTCCCAAATATAGACTGAGCCAATCTTTCAGAACTGTAGGAAGTCTGAACTGATAGAAAGTGAGTAGACTTATTTAACCTATCCATGATAAGCCAAATAGCATCAAATCTCTGAGGTACGTGTGAACCGGCAATGAAGTCCATAGCAATCCACTCCCATTTCTACTCTGGAATGGGTAGCCTCTAAGACAAACCACCTGGCCTCTGGTGCTAAAACTTCACCTTCTGACAGTTCAAGCACCTAGATAAAAAGTTGAAATATCCCTCTTCATCCCACACCACCAGTATTGCTGCCTCAAGTCACTATACATCTTAGCTGCCCCGGGATAAATGGAATACCTAGAACAATGAGCCTCCTCTAATATCAATCTGATCAAGTCACAAACTCTAGGAATGCATATATGACCCTCGATTCTCAGAATACCCTCTGAATCTAAATTTTCCTTCCTAGCCTCACCACTCAACACCTTGTCATGAATGATCCTCAACGTCGCATCATCAAACTGTTATGCCCGAATCTTTTCCAACAAGGAAGATCTAGCCTAAATACAAGCAAGAATATGAGCCGGCTCAGAAATGTCAAGTCTAACCAACCTGTTAGCTAAGGACTAGATGTCCCAAGCTAAAGGCTACTCCTCTATCACTAAGAAAGCCAATCTACCCATACTCACCGCCTTCTGACTCAAGGCATTCACCACCATATTTGCCTTGCCCAGATGATAGAGAATGGAGAGGTTATAGTCCTTCAGTAACTCCAACTACTTACGCTGCCTCAAAGTTAGATCCTTTTGGCTGAAAAAGTACTGAAGACTACGATGGTCATTAAAGATCTCACAGTGCACGCCATAAAGATAATGCCTCCACATCTTCAACGCGAAAACTACCGCTGCTAACTCAAAGTCATGTGTGGGGTAGTTTCTCTCGTGAACCTTCAACTTTCTAGAAGAATATGGAATAACCTAGCCCTGCTACATCAACACACAGCCCAAACCAATACCTGAAGCATCATAATATACGGTGAAACCCTCACCCTCGACCGAAAGAGTAAGAATCAGAGCTGAAGTCAACAAGGCCTTGAGCTTCAGAAAGCTCATCTCACACTCATCTGACCACTAGAAGGGAACATTCTTCTAAGTCAATCTAGTCAATGAAGCTTCTATAAAAGAAAATCCCTTCACAAACCATCTGTAACAACCTACTAACCCGACGAAACTGTGAACCTCGATAGGAGAAGTAGGCCTAGCCCAATCACGAACTGCTGCAATCTTCCTCGAATCTACCATAATCCCATCTTTAGACACTACATTCCCCAAGAATGCCACATACTCAAGCCAAAACTCACAGTTAGTGAATTTGGCATACAAATGATGGCCTCGCAGGTCTAAAGTACAACTCTAAAATGCTGCTTATGCTTCTCTCCACTCCTCAAATAAATAAGAATGTCATCAATAAACATAATCACAAATGAATCCAAGTAGGAACTGAACACACAGTTCATCAACTCCATAAATGTTGTTGGGGCATTAGTCAGCCCAAAAGACATGACTAGGAACTCATAATGGTTGTATCGAGTCCTAAATGCAGTCTTTGGGATGTCCTCAGCCCTAATCCTCAACTCATGATAACCGGACCTTAAATATATCTTAGAGAACACTACTGCATCCTGTAGTTGGTCAAACAAATCATCAATATGCGACATCATATATTTGTTCGTAACTGTTACCTTATTCAACTGTCTGTAGTCAATACACATACGTATTGATCCATCCTTCTTCTTCAGAAATAGAACTAGAGCACCTCACGGAGACACACTAGGCTTGATGAATCCTCTATTCAACAGATCCTGGAGATAATCCTTGAGCTCCCTCAACTCGGCAGGTGCCTTCCGATATGGTGGAATAGAAATGGGCTTGGTGCCCAGCTCAATATTGATACCAATATCAATGTTACGATTAGGAGAAAGACCCGGAAGATTAGTAGGAAACATATCTCAATCCTCGTAAACAACAGGAACTGACTCAAGATGAGGTATGGTGGCACGAGTATCACAGGCGTAGGCAAGATAAGCTAAGCACCCCTTTCCAACCAAACATTGGGCACTCAAAAAGGATATAACACCCCTTGGCATATGGCTGTCGGGACCTTTCCATACAATAGGAGGGATCCAAAGAGTACCAGTCTTGGCAAAGCAATCCAAGACCATATGATAAGGAGACAGCCAATCCATGCCCAAGATTATATCAAAATCAACAATATCGAGAACAACCAAGTCTACCCACATGTCGTACCCTAAGATAGTCACCACATAAGAGCGATGCACCTGATCCACTACTAAACAATCACCTACTGGGGTAGATACACACAAGGGCGCATGTAAGGACTCACAACCAGACTCTAGAAAGGTAGCATAAAAAGCAGATACATATGAGAATGTAGACCCTGGATCAAACAAAGAAGAAACAGACTGGTGGAAAATGGAGATCATACCTGTGATCACATCATCTGAAGTATCGACCTATGTCTTCCCTGGAACTGCAATTATGTGGCCCCTACCACCATGACCACCTGACCTAATGGACTGAGGACCACCTCTAGTACCCTGGGGACCCCTCCTACTACCCTGTGAATTGCCTCTAGCTAGTGGTGCAAGAGCTCTTGGGGCCTGAACCAACTGATCTTGATGCCTAGGGTGTTGTACCAGCGGGCAATTTCTAGATAACTGGCCTATCTCGCCACACTCATAACAACCCCAAAAAAACGTACTCCACTGTGAAGACCTAGTTGAATCAGAACGACCACCACAACCTGTGGACCCTGAATGACCACCTCATGGAGCAGGAACAATACTCAAGCTACTCTGACCCTGAATCGGCCGGCTCGGCTAGAAACGTTGTTGGTGCTGACCTCTACCATAATAGCCTCCACCATGGGCCTGTGAACCACTGAAACTACCCTGATGGTGAGGCCTCTTATCGCTGCCCTTTTGGGCCTCGCAAAGTACGCCTTCAATATTATGGGCATGATCAACAACCTCCAAAAAAGACTGACCCGATGCAACCAAACCCTCTATATCCAAGAGAAGATGCAAGGTCAAACCTCGAACAAATTAGCATACCCTCTCATGCTCGGTGGGCAAAATCATAGTGGCATGCCTAGACAACTAATGGAACCAAACCTTGTACTCAGACACAGTCATAAAGCCCTGACCTAACCCCGCAAACTCATCCATCATATGCTCCCTCATGCTACGTGGTACATACTTCTCTAGAAAAGCTATGGAGAACTGATCCCAAGTAAGAGAAGGTGACCCGGCTGATCTGAAAGCAATATACGACCTCCACCATTATTTTGCTGGACCATCCAGCTGAAACTTGGTGTAATCTACTCCATGTGACTCAACTAACCAAAAATTTTGTAACCTTTCCTGGCAGCTAGTCAAAAACTCATACGTATCCTCCCTAGAAGCACCTGAAAACCTTGGAGGACCCAATCTCATGAACCTACCAAGAATCTTCTGCTCTTCAGAAGACATAACTGGCACTGCAAAAATAGGTGGAGCAGCTGCAGGGACCGGTAATACCTCTAATCTGGGAGCCACAACAGTAGGTTGTGCCCCTAAACCCTGTGCTACCGCCTAAGCTAAAGTCTGAGCCTCACCTCAAACCTGAGAACCAATCAGAGTGCTCGGTGAAGCTGCTGGTGAAGTTATACCCTCAAGGAACCCTAATAATTGAACCAAGGTGTCATGCAACACTTGAGTAGCTACAAAACCTGCTGGATGTTGGGCTGGTCCCACATGATCTGGCTCATACTATACCTCATCCACTCAATCTTAGGCTCTAGTGATGGTAGTCTAGCCCGGACCAAAGCTGGCACCGCAGCTCGTGCCCTACCTCGACCTCTGGGTTGACTTCTACCCCATCCCCTAGTTGGGGCTCTAACTACAGGTGCAGGGGCCTCATCCTCACCCACTGGAGATCTCGTCTGAACCATCTGAGAAAGAGGGAAACAAAGATACTCAGAAGTTGATCAAGTCAAGAACGCACGACAAGGAATCAAAAAATATGACATACTTCCTAGGAATGTCTTATAGCCTCTTGCAGATTGGATACCGATGTTATTATATCGATCCATGAGACTCTACTAGATACTTTGCTCTTGTATTGGCGAGACCGGTGAACCTAGAGCTCTGATACCACTCTGTCATGACCTAAAATCGGGCCATGATGGCATCTATATAACCTCTATTAGACAAGCCAAAACCCAAAGATGCGGAAGACAATAATAATAATAAACTAAGGAAAAGTGAAAGATATAAATGAAAATACAAGGCCAATCGCATAGATAAATACCAACGTACAAAATATACAAACATGCCCCAAAAGTGACCGAATAGAGAAAACAACACGAGAACCAACCTGAACCTGGTGTTACTAGTACAAGAGAGACTATGCAAGGAGTAGCTATACAACAGACTCTGCCTATCAAAAATACAAAAATATAGACAGAATATACAAGATGGAAAGCATGTAAAGTCTCCAAAAGCGCCAAGAGCTCACCGCGATCTGAACTGCAATAGGCCTCGAATGACAGAAGGGTCAATGAGGGTGGCTTGTACTAAGTGCTACATCTGAAAAAGATGCAGAGTGTAGTATGAGTACCAAGACAATGGATACCCAGTAGGAATCATAGTCCAATCGAGCACAAAAAGATCATATATAAAATACTTTATAGGAAAGGACACAGAATACAGGTATCCACCTAAATCTAGTTATAAAACTGAAAAGAGAATTATCCAAACCAACAAGAGGGCAATAATAATAAAATCAAAGTAAGCAACCGACAGTCCAAGTACACCCAAGTCGATGTAATGCTATAAGATATGATGTGATGTATGAATGTATAAAAGTATAAACCAAGAATACCACATCAGGCGCTCAGAATACCACATCGGACTATGCATATATATGTATGTGTGCATATAGGAAGTAAAAACCTGGATTGACGCATCGGGGGTTCGAAATACCGCATCGGACTATAAGCATATATGTATGATTGAAAATAAGGCCCGGAATAATGCATCAGGTATCCGGGCACCGCATCAAACTATAAGTATATATATTTGAAAAATAGCATAGAAAAGGTCTGGGTATATCCCTTGGACCGGCATAAAAGTAGTACTTTTCCTTTCCTTTAGAAAATCAGTAGTAAACCTAGTATAACTCTTCAAACATCTAAGAACCACAGTATCCACAGTAAATCTCAAGTTTTAAATCCAATAAAAGCTCAAAAACCTTCCTTTTCTGTATCGACAATATGCAATGTAGTATGTGCATGAAGTATCCGTAATTAGAAGAAGTAGCATACCAGAAGGCAAAACAGGGAAAAATACAATCCAAAACAAGAGAACTGACCTAGAAATTCTTTCCAAATCCAAGCTATGGCCTCGGGCCCACAGTTACACACAACCAATAATTAAAGTGAAAATAGCAGAAAATAATCCCGTGACAACTACAAGCATTTACTCTACCTCTAAAATATCCTAAAAGCATTGTAAGGTCTCTAAGTTAGGCATAACAATACTACAGGCTCCTAGGCTAAGGGTAGCATAAGTAAATTCTAATCTATGATCTGAAAAAGGCCATAATAATATAAATCACCAGATTTAAGCCTAATCCCACCTAAAGTCCAACCTAACAATCTAGTAACATAGGATATATATAATATAACTAATCTAAGTCTAGAAAGTAAATTGTAACCTACCTCGGGGTCGAACTGCAAACACGAACCATCACTCGTGTGCCTTCCCCTTCCGAATAGCCTCAAAAAGTTGCTGCGCTATCAAAAACATAAACTAGGTGTCAAGACGAGAAGAACGACACCCATATTGATATATAGAAAATCAAGCTAGAAATTGGGACGGAAAAATGACCCTCGGGGCTCGTACAATGAAACAGAAAAAAAATTACAATTACATCCGCAATGGGTTAAGGAACCCATGCCCAAAATTTGAGTGCGAACGGAGTTCATTTTGGGGCTCAAAACAGCCCTGAAGTGCTACTAATTCAAAGGATTTACCAAGGAATCAATGGAAAATTAACGGGATTTAACGAGAATAACCACGGAAAAGAGGAGAGGGACAGAAGGGGAATTACCAGATGGAGTATACTGAGAGAAGGAGATGGAATCATAGCTTGAATGTTTAACAATGGAGAAATTTCGAAATTTTGGAGGACAAAATGAAGTGGACAGCTTAAATAGTTGTTTGGGGTCATTAATCGTGGTCGCAACAGGGCCCCCCTATTTGCCAAGAAGAGCGAGCCAGACCCTTATGGTTGTGATAGGCCAGCCACACAATTGCGGAGAGCAGGCCCCTACCTGCTTCATCACGAATGCAAAGAGAAACTTTCATAATTGTGATTGTCAAGAAACTAGACCATCGCGAACGCAATGGACAACTCACGATTGCAAAGACCAAAATGGTCTACAACTTTATTGCAGCAACAAACAATTCACCAAGGCCAAAAGTTCATCAAATGGACCCTCGGGATTCATTCAGAACCCCGTGAACACAAACAAACCATGCTACCCTACCAGAAATAGCATTTTAGACTTAATGAAATCAACAAAACTCCCAACGGAGATCATTTTAATGAAAAGTGGGCCCCGTGCCCAGAATTGAATCAGAACTCAATAGCTCAAAACATCTTCGAAAGCCCTGGGACCTGAACCAAAGGTCCCTCTATTAAAGTCCTGGGATCTTCTTTTCGTTAATTTTTTAGGATGAAAGTGCTTTTAGTAGTGGATGTTGTAATGACCCTCTAGGTCATTTATTTTATTTTCAAGGTTGTTCTACATTTTGATCTTTCCCACAGTGGCTACAAGTTATTTATGACTTGCAGGAACTGTCAGTTTGTTTCTCGGGCCACTCGTTTGTGTTTTAAGCTCATTTCCCTATTTTGCAACTCTTCTGGCTGATAGAGTTAACTTTGGCCAACATTCGAAGAAGATGTTCTCGGATGGGAATTATGTCCGACTGTTAGCGTCGAAATATTGACTTTGGGCTACAAGGACCTTTGGTTTGGGTTCGGAGGCCTCCAGACTTATTTTGGGTTACTAGGTTCCATTTTGGTGAAAATTGGTTTTTTGCCATGGGGCCTACTTTTCGTTAAAACAAACTATGTTGGGAATTTTTCGATTTTATTAAGTCTAGAATGCCATTTTTTGTAAGGTAGCATAGTTTATTTGCATCTGCGGGATCGCGGATGAATCCCGTGGGCCAATCTGGTAACTTTTTAGCCTTAAGGCTTTGCTGGTGTTTGTTGTAATATTGCAGACATTTTTGGTCATCCCCACAGCGAGGTGACCATCACATTCACGATGGTCTAGCTTTTTGACCGTCACAATTGTGAGGGGTTCCTCATGATCATGATAAAGGCCGGCTGGGACACGGTCTAGCTTATTCTTTGTGATCGCGTGGCTGGATCATCGCGATCGCTATGGTATGGCTAGCTCATTCTTCGCGACCGTGTGGGGTCATTCACAATTGCAATAAAGGACCCCTGGTATTATATAAAGTTTTTACTTTGTTTTCTTCTCTATTTTTCCGAGAAACCTCTATTGTTTTGAGCTCCAAGGCTGGTTCAAACAATCTTTTTGTTCAAAAATTGTTCTGGTAAGTTCCCATTATTTCCCTTCTCCTTTTTTGTATTTAATTCATGTTTTATTCCATTAGTTTTTCAGTTAACTCCTTGTTCCTAGTCCTTGATCAAGTGGACTTGGGGGCTATTTTTGGCCCTGAAATGAGTCTCGTTCATGCTCAACTTTTGGGCATGGGTTTTTATAGCCGCTGCAGACATAATTGTGAAATTTGTTATCTGTATTGTTGCGGGGGACATGAGGGTCATTTTTCAACCCAATTTTTGGCCCGAATTTCATATAAGTAATATGGGTGTCATTTTTCTCATCTTAACACCTGGATTATTTTCTTGATAGCATGGCAACATTCTGGGGCTGTTTGGAAGGGGAAAGCACACGAGTAATGGTTCGTGCTTGCAGTTTGGTTCCCATGTAGGTTACGCTTTACTATTTTATGAGTTGGCTTAGTTAGATTTTATATGTTATGAGTTGTATAAACGTTAGGGTAGGCTTAGGTTAGAATTAGGCTTAAACCCTATTTTTGCTTATCTTGGCCATTTTTTGGACTTCATAGTAGTATTACCATGTTTATCCTTAGTTTAGGACCCCAAAGTGTGTTGTGGCTAGCCTAGAATCCTTAGAATGATTTAGGGATGTTTTACAGGTAGAGTAGGTGCATTTACTTATTTTCTTGGTTTATTTTTGTTTTGCCCTTTTATTCGAGCGCCCAGGGCACCAGACACTGGGTTTTCTTACTTTTATGCATTGGCCATACTCCATATCATATCATCTCACCATGCATTGCACAACATTATCCATGGGTACATGAAGTGCTTTTACCTGATTTATCATTTTTGTCTTCACCGTCAGGTAGATAGTTGTATTTGCTACTGATAGCTAGATTTAGGTGGATCCTTGTAGCTAGTTTACTTTCCGGTAGCTTATTATATATATTATCTTTCCTGAGCTCGGTTGGCCTATGATGCCAACTGGGTACCCATTATTTTGGTACTCATACTACACTTTACATCTTTTTTAGATACAACATCTAGTACGATCCAACCTCGTTGATCCTCCAGTCGTTCATAGCCAACTATTGTTCGGATCGCGGTGAGCTCCTGGAATTTTGGAGATCATTACTTCTTTCCATCTACATACCTGTCTATATTTTCTTATTTTGGATAGACAACAATTGTTGTATAGCTTTTCCGTACTTTAGACGCTCTTGTACCGATGACACCAGGTCTGGGGTTGGTCTTGTAGAGTTTTTGTCTTCTCAGTCACTTTGGGGCTATTTTTTGTATATTTATTACTGTTGGTATGTATATATGCTATTGGACCCACACTAGTATGATTCCCTCCCCTATTTCATTATTTAAACTATTTATTATACTTTCGCATCTTTTGGTTGCCTTGTGTACCTAGGGGTTATGTAGGCACCATCGCGGCCCAATTTTGGGTCATGACAATAATATACATTGTGTTGCGTGAGTGTATGAGGTGTATATGACTTGGTGTAGCACGTCGGGAAAATAAGATTGCAAATGAGTGGTAATATCAAAGAATTGGGCCGAATTGGGCCCTAGTTTGGGCCATGACAAACATGGTATCAGAGCAGGTCGTGTCCCAGGGAGTCCACAACCTATGTCAAGTAGAGTCTTGCTTATGGGTGTGTTTCTTATAATCAGGAGGCTATAGGCATTTTGGAATGGTTACATTTCTTTAAATTGATAAATCGTGCTATAGAGTGGAGTTATAAGAACATATTAAATCTATATCGTGCTTTGTGTTTCTTATCTGACAGAGTACCTATGCTGAGGAAATGGCATATCGAGAGATACGCACAAATTTGAGAAAAGGTACTAGTAGTTCCCCCCTAAGCCAGAGGGATAAAGTTCCCTTGGAGGAATACAGTGAGTCTCCAGCACCCCTAGTTCCACTTCCTCGGCACCTGCTAAAGCCAGGGAAGATGCAGTGCCCCCAGCCTCACCAGTTCCATTGGTACCTGAGACAGTTTGGGATACATGACCTCCAGCACCTATTTTTTCCCCACCAGATATTGGGGAGCAGGGAATAAGGGAGGCGGTTCAGTTGCTGACTAAGATGGTTGTTATTCATGAGTGACCGCTAGAGTCGGGAGCAGAGGCTTGGAGAGATCGGGTAGAAATATCAAATGTACGATAGTATCTTCATCTGGCTCCTCCATTATTTATGAGATCCAATTCCACTAGGGACCCCCCAGGACTTTATAGACTAGGTGTATATAGTATTGAGGGTGATGCATGCCTCCATCACGAAGGATGTGGAGTTGGCTTCTTTTCAGCTAGGTGATATTGTTTTCCTATGGTATGACACATGGGAGAGATCTTGAGGACCTAATGCTCTGCCAACAGGGTGGGAGGACTTCTCTGAGGCCTTCCTGGCCTATTATTTTCCATGGGAGGTTCGGAAGGCCCGTCTTGACAAGTTTATTAGTGTGAGGCAGGGGAATATGAGTGTGAGGGATTATCGCCATAGGTTTAATTCATTGGCAAGGTATGAACCAGATATCATACACACAATGAGGGACAGAGTTCATCGTTATGTGGCTAGTTTGGGGGGTTATCTGATCAGAGACTGTACGGTAGCATCCCTACAAGATGATATAGATATTTCTCATATGCAAGGTCTTGCTCACACTATAAAAGACCTTTCTCACTGGATTTGGGACACCTTTAAGGACAGGGATAAGAGTAAGAGGTCCCGAACAATAGGGTCTTCTAGGGAGCCATGGGGTGATTTTAGGCCCCCACTCCCCCAATATCCACCCTTCTAGCAGGTAATGCTCCACCACAGATGCTTGATTGTTATGATCAAATAGGACCTGGGCAGAGCTCAGTCAAGTATGAGGGCCGTCGGCATGAGAATTTTGGGAAGATGAGACAACCTACACCTCCATGTATATAGTGTATTAAGCCACACGCTGGGCAGTGTAGACTGGGTTCAGGTGCATGTTATTACTATGGGAAGATAGGACATTTTATTAGCCGGTGCTCGAGGTTTGGTAGAGGTGAGCCAGCTACGCCTTCAGGATCTGTAGTAGCCTTTTCACCCTCAGTCTGCCCCTCCTTGACCAGGCCCATAGATTACTTAGGGCCATGGTGGAGGGAAAGGTGAAGGGGAGACCTCAGGATCCCGCAGTTGCCAAAATAGCTTTTATACATTCACAAGCCAACAAATTCATAGGCGTCCCCAGATGTTGTCATAGGTATATTGATGATACTTTCTCAAGCTATTTATGCATTGATAGATCATGGCTTTACATTTTCATATATTACTCCATTTATTGCTAGTAAGCTTGACATGAGATCTGAGTTATTGACACAATCAGTTGAGGTGTCTACGCCAGTTGGCAACTCTATTATAGCTAGTTGTGTCTATCGAGGTTGTACGATGTTAATTAATGACCGTCAAACATCCATTCATTTAGTTGAATTGACTATGCGAGACTTTGATGTCATTATGGGTATGGATTGGTTAGTCTCTTGTTATGATAATATTGACTACCGTGCGGAGCTAGTTAGATTTTATTTTCTAAGTGAGCCAGTGTTGGAATGGAAAGGTAATGAAGTCACGCCCAGGGTAAGTTTATTTTATACCTTAGGGCTCGGAAATTGATTGCTAAAGGCTATATATACCATCTGGTTCATTTCAGGGATAGGTATAAGGATCCAGTGACTCTTCAGTCAGTTCCTATTGTGAATGAATTTGTGACTTTATTCCCTATTGAGCTTCCAGGAATTCCCCCAGAAAGTGAAACTAATATCATTATGGACGTGCTTCCTGATACGTAACCTATGTCCATTCCTCCCTACAAAATGGCTCATGTGGAGCTGAGGGAATCAATAAAAAATTGAAGAACTTGCTCGATAAAGACTTTATTAGGCCAAGTACATCCCCGTGTGGTGCTCCGGTGCAATTTTTTTGAAATAAAGATGGCTCCTTACAGATGTGTATTGACTACAGGCAACTAAATAAAGTTACGATCAAGAATAAATAACCTCTTCCATGGATTGATGACTTGTTCGACAAGTTACAGTGTGCCAAATTCTTTTCCAATATCGACTTGTGATCCGGTTATCATCAGCTGTGAGTTAGGGATATTGGTATCCCAAAGACAACTTTCAGGACGAGGTATGGCCACTTTTAATTCCTTGTCATGTCTTTTGGGCTTACAAATGCCCTAGCCGCCTTTATATATCTTATGAATTGGGTCTTCAAACAATTCTTAGACGTATTTGGGATTGTGCTTATTAACGACATCCTGATATATTCACAATCGAAAGCAGAGCACGCAAACAACATAAGAGTTATATTGCAACTCTCCAGGACCACAAATTATATGCTAAATTCTCTAAATGTGAATTTTGGCTAACTTTTGTATCTTTTCTTGGTTATGTTATCACCGGCGACGGTATCAGGGTTGATGGCCAAAAGATTTAAGCAGCGATGAACTGGACGAGGCCCTTGAATCCGATAGAGATCTGTAGCTTTTTAGGCTTGGCAGGATATTACTGTTGGTTTGTGGAGGGATTCTCCTCTATCTTTGCACCACTGACAAAGCTGACACATATGGCAGCTAAGTTTTAGTGGACTGAGGCATGCCAGCAGAGTTTCCAGGAGCTAAAGAAAAGGCTTACCACAGTGGCTATCTTGACTCTTTCATATGGCACCAAGGGTTAAGTTGTATATTGTGATGCCTCGAGAATTGGCCTATGATATGTTCTTATGCAGGATGGCAAGGTTATCGCATACACCTCTAGACAGCTGCGGAAAAATAAATAGAACTATCCTACTCACGATCTTGAGTTTGTTGCAGTTGTCTTTGCCCTATCGATTTGGTAGCATTATCTATATGGGGTTCATATTGATGTTTTCACCAACCACTAGAGCCTTCAATATTTTTTTAAGCAGAGGGAGAAGAACCTATGATAACGGAGATGGCTAGAATTGCTAAAGGACTATGATGTTGACATTTTATATCATCCTGGCAAAGCTAATGTTGTTGGTAATGCGCTTAGCGAGAGGTCAATGGGTAGTCTAAGCCACATTGAAGCTGATAAGGTCGAAATAACCAAAGATTTGGCTAGATTACAGGTGCATTTTTTAGACGCAGAGGTGTCACAACCCGAAATTGGGCCATGATGGCATCTACTAAAACCCGCCTAGGCAAGCCAACCCAAGAGAACAAAAGTGCAATTAAACATTTAAATAAATAAAGCGGAAGAGATATAATAATAAGATGAGGCCAACAACATAGATATATACCTAAAAGTACAAAATATACAAAAAGGCCCCAAAGAGACTAAGAAAGATTAAATATACAAGAGCCAAACCCCAGACCTGGTGTCACCAATACAAGAGCGTTTAAGTACAGAAATAGCACTATACAAGGTGCTACTGTCTACCAAAATACAAAATACATACTACATCAATAAATAGAAAGCAATAGAATCTCCAAATGCCGGGAGCTTACCATGATCGGAACAACAATTGGACTTAAATGAGTGAATGGTCAACAAGGGTGGCTCATACTAGGTGTTGCATCAGAAAATGATGCAGAAATGTAGTATGAGTACCAAAACACGTGGTACTCAGTAGGCATCATAGGCCAACTGAGCTCAGAAGATGATATATAATATGAGAAACAAGAAAGTAAACTAGCTATCGCGATCCACCAAATCTAGTTATCATAGGAAAATTGAAAAGCAAGACCAGTTTGAGCTAACGGTGAAGATAATAATAATAAAACATAAACCACCCAAAAGTGCATACAAGAGAATACCATGCATCATGGGATAATATGGTGCATGTGGCAAATGGAGTAGGGGAAAAACCCCAAAATCTGGTTTGTGCGATGCCCCGTAGGCTCTCAAAACCATCTCGCAGGCCGCCCTACAAGATATCAACATATGCAATAAAATTAAAACCCAGATATGTGTTCCCCAGGCCACCCAGAACCGTACCTCAGACTTATCAATAGAAAATAAATGAAGAAAAGGTCCGGGAAACATCCCTTGGACCGAGTATAAAAAGTGATACTTTCCTTTTTCTTTCAAAAGTAGTGATAAAACATGAAGTATTTTTTTGAAAATGATAGTAAAAGTAGAAAATCCCATTTTTAAACTGAAAATCTCATATTTTCTTCCAAAACCATACCACTAGCCATGTGGATGCATGAATGAGTGTATATGTGTCATCACAAGAGGTTAAATATATACATGTATATATATATATATATATGTACGTATATATCAAATAGGTAAAAACACCTTCCAAATAAGATAACTGACCTAGAACTCCATCCAATCCAAGCTATAACCTCGGGACCATAGTGACACTATAATGGCAAATGGAACTAATATGCAAAAATAACCATGAAATGTATACTCTACTAAAAATATATCATCAAGTCTATAATAAGGATTCTAGTCTACCATAACGAGGCTACAACACCCTAAACTAAAGATAAATATGATAATTCTATTATACGGTCATGGAAATGGCCAAATATATGGAAACAAGATTTAAGCCTAATTCTAACCTAAAACTTACCCTAACATTCAACTAAATTATAAAATATAAAAATCTAACTATGCCAAGTCTAAAAGAGGTAAATCGTAAAGTATCTCAGGACTGAGCTGAAAGCATGAACCATCAATCGTGTACCTTCCCCTTCTGGATAGCCTCGGTATGCAAACATACTATGATAAACAAAATCTTGGTGTCAAGATGAGAAAAATGAAACCCATATTGATATACAAAAATTCAGGCCAGAAATAGAGTCAAAAATCCACCCTCAGTGCCTGCTTAACGAAAAGGAAATCAAATTTCATAATTATGCTTTCAACGAGCTGTGGGGTTCATGCCCCAGGGAAACAAAAGAGGACTTGGACCTTAAATGTTCCAAAAAGCTTATTTTAATCTAAGAAAAACTCATGCAAACGAGACCCAAATGAAGAATAAAACTTGGAATTAAAGCATAGACGCGTAATAGAATGAAAGGGGGAAGAGAATTACCTCAAACGCTTAATAATTTGGCATGAAATGGATAAATAAACTCCCAAACAAGCTCAACAATGGAGAAATTATTTTAATACTTAGTGAAATGAAGGAGAAGAGTAAATTTAAATATACAACGATCGTCGCTCCTACGGACAAATCATCGCAGGAGCAGCGTCGCACCAGCAGACAAAGCACTACAATAGCGAAGGTGAAAAATTACCTCTAACACTTAAGGTGTGGCTCAAGCACTATAGGAGTGGCTAATCACCATAGATGCTGCTCCGCTAGTGTAGGCAAGGCACCGCAAGGGCGGTGGCACCAGCATAAAAAAATTCCAAACAAACTCAATGTCCCCAAATGGACCCTTGGGATTCATTCTGAACCCCGTGAAAACAAACAAACCATGCTATCCAACTGGAAATGATATTCCAGACCTAATGGAATCATCAAAATGATCAATGGAGGTCTTCTTGATAAAATTGTAAACAAAGTCAATGCTTTGCCGGTTTTGCTTAAAAGATACACAAGATCCCAAAATGAGTCTGGAAGCCTCGAGACCCAAACCAAAGGTCCCACTAGCTTAAAGTTAATATTACAGAGCTAATAGAACTGATGGAATTTCCATCCAAGCCTGTCTTCTCTAAAAGTTGACCCAAGTCAAACTTACCAACTTAAAGAGTTCCAAAATAAGGAAATTCATTTTGAATTCAACCGAATGCCTTGAGAAGCATGCCATCCATCCCCTCATGTCAAACAAAGAATGAAGAAGCTACGGGAAGGTTCAAAATTGTAAAAAGGCACAAATATAGGTAAATAACCACGAGGGTAATTACAATTTTCACTACTAAAAGAACTTTTTTTTCTCGAAAGTTAAAGAAAGGGAGGTACCTGAAGGCTCGAAAAGAGAAAGAAAAGGAGTTTGCATGTCATGCTTGATCTCCCAAGTAGCCTCCTTGACAGGACGATGTCGCCAATGAACCTTAACTGACAGGATCTTCTTGGACCTCTATTGTCTAACCTTCCCATCCAAAATAGCAACAGGCTCCTTCTCAAAAGCTAAAGACTCATCCAACTAAATTGAATCCCACTGAAGCACGTGCAGCTCATCTGGAACATACCGCCTCAGCATGGAAACATGGAAAATAAGGTGAACACCTGAACGTGTAGGAGGTAGGTCTAACTCATATGCTACCTCCCCAATGCGATGAAGGATATCAAATGGCCTAATGAATCTAGGTGTAAGCTTGCCCTTCCTCCTAAACCTCATCACTCCCTTCAAGGGCGACACCCAAAGGAACACTCGGTCACAAACAATAAACTTTAAATATCAAACCATTTGGTCAGCTGATGTGCCAAGATTTCATGGCACTTTTGATGCTTAAAACTAAGGATTTTAGGAGTTCTTAAGTCTATTTTATTAGATATGATGCCCGTTTGCTTCATGCACAGGAAAAAGTATTGAAAAGATAAAAACACAGAAAAATTGCTATTGTCGAGCTAAAAAGAATGCCCCACGGGCGTGGGATTCACAATAGCCTGTGGGAAGATAGTGTGAGAACAAGACAGTGGAATCCACAAGGCTAGACCCATCCCACGACCAATGAGGATGAATATCAGAAGCACTACGGGTTATCACACTTGCCAATGGGATTGATCGAGAGAAAAAAAGAAAAGGAGCAAGCTCTAAGATGTCCAACCATGATGCCCATCGAAGGTGCAATGGTATGTCATAACTAACCATCAAAATAAAATAGCACATATAGAGACAAAGGGCTCTAGCCGATGATAGATCCCAATGGGGCGTGGGTACCATGATGGCTCGTCAGCCTTAACTATGCAAACTAGACAAAAAGCCAGGCAAAGAGTGAAGAAGTCATGATGGCTATCCCACGATGGCCCATGGAAACCACAATGGCCCATGGGATCTGCTAATTGAGGTAGCTGTGATCAGCTTTGAACTTTTGCAGGCTATGAGGTGGCTATACCAAGGTATGCTGGGTTTGACCGTGGGGTGCAAGCTATGAGAAATCATCACTCAAAGAGGTCAAAAGATGAGAGCAGGCCATTTCTATAGGGCAAGGAATCCATTTTTGGCTCGACTGAGCCCATCACACTGCATGATTCAATTGTGTTACTGCCAAAATTTGTTCCATACATTTATGCCTTGCCTTCACCATAGGGTAGCATAAATGAGGCAACTCCTTCAGTAAGGGAAGAGGTGGATGTCATTTAGAGGCGCCCTTATAGTACTACATTGTTGACTCTGATAACGCCCAAACTACACTTCAAATTAATGAAGCGTAAGCGATCGTAGTCAAATATAGAACCCAATAGAGGTTGGGGTCGATCCCACAGAGAATATGGTGAAGATTAAGCCTTTAGTGAAGTACGTGACTAATGGTCAATAGTTTCCGGTAAATAGGGGGGTTTTGTAATCAATCTTTGTAAACAAAACAAACACTTAACATATGAATGATAATCAATAGGAGAGAGAGAACTAGGGAAGTGTTTACCATGGCGTTAGCAACAAAGTCGATTCTAGGCTTAACGGGGTTCTTTCTATATGCGTGTCACGATGCGATTGAATTAATGGTATCGTCTAAACGTTTCTCAACCAAATAGACAAATTTACTTTTCAATTCTCTCAAACTTGAAAAGGTGTGCTTTTAGATTTCAATCCTAAACATCAAGTGGATTAATCTAGTTACAGCATTAATCATAAGACGAGAGTTGGTAGTCTCGAATCCTCGTCGTTAATCAAGTTTCCTGGTTTTAATCTCTTTACTCAAGCAAATTAAACCTAGGCATGTTCTAATGTTTGCAACCACTAGAAAACGTTAAGTAATGAATGATTAACAACGTGACAACATATATATTGAACCCGTCGCTACCCGGAATCTATATCGCTACTTTAGCCATGGCTCCCACAACCCTAGTTGTGGGAGGTTTAGTTCCTCATGCTATTAAGAAAAGAGAAGAGAATAGTATTCATAATAAGGAGAAGAGATTCTTACAATATAATGAAAACCAATCTTCAATTATTTCAAGAACAAGAAAAACAAGATCCCAAGAACAATTCAAGAACACGATTTCAAGACAAAGAAACTGTGTTTCTTGCTCTCGAAGTTTCGCTCAAATCTCCTAAAACTATTGTAAAAAACGTGATTTGCATAATAATGAAATAAACCTAACATAGGGTATTTATAGGAGTCTAGGAAACCAATCCCAAAAACGCTCGGATTCCGCATCGCGGACTGCCTAAGTATGACGGCCAGGGTGACGGACCGTCACAGGGTTGACGGACCGTCGCCTGGACCGTCACCCTTAGGCAGTGGTGCTGCCTTGGCTGCTGCCTTGGTGTGACGGTTTGGGTGACGGACCGTCACACCCTTGACGGACCGTCACCTGAACCGTCACTCTTATCCAGAATGTTCTTTTTCGCGTATTTCCGTCCGTTTCCGTGTTTGTTTCCATTTCCTACAAATACAACATAAAAACATCACAAACAACAACGGTTGCTTGAAAACGTACGATTGTTCTTAGTAAAAAGGAGTCGAAAGTGCCGTAAATTAGCGGCACATCAACACCCTCAACTTAAAATGTTCGCTTGTCCTCAAGCAACATAACATAAAACAATAAAACGACTCAACTAAGAACACGAACTCATGTCTCTAGCAACTCATGGTCATTCCACATCTTAATCCATTAAATCAAGCTCCCGCGTAGCACACGAATGTATGAAACACTAACTTGCAAGGATCCAAACATGTCATTCCGATATGATAGAACATTCTACATTCACACGCGCAGCTATCCTAACAATCAATAGACAATACAGACATCTTGGTGCCCTCACCACAAAGAAATCCCTCACACAAGATTTGGGACTAGGTAAGCGCTCACACTCACAAACGATTTCAAACAATGCACATGCGATACCATAGGCTTGCCCTTACTATTCTCTTTCAGTTCTTCAGAAAGCCGCTCAGGATCACGACAGGACTTGTTTAGGCTTGTAATGAGGCTTCGGGTGCAGGTAGGATACATTTAGGGGTTAGTGACTAAGCCCTCCTTGGAACTACCGACGTCTTATTACCACATAACTTACTTTGTCCATCCTTATTCACCTTTTTATTTCCTTCTTTCTAGCTACAGGTGCGACCTCTTTATTTTGACAATTCTTTTTATTACTTTTTCGATCTTTTTCATCTCTTTTTTTTTCTTTTCTTAGGCACACACCCGAATTTTCATTCTATTCACAACCAATCTTCACTATCCTCTTTTTCTTATCATTCACCTCTATAGTAGCCACCCTCAACTTAGGCTGATTGCCTGGGTTGAGGTGCACAATGTCCATGGAAGGACCAGGGCCAAAACAGGGTTTACCTCTATAGTAGCCACCCTCAACTTAGGCTGATTGCCGGAGTTGAGGTGAACGATGTCCAAGGAAGGACCAGGGCCAAAATAGGGATTCAAAGCTAAACAGGAACGGTGACAGGTTATTGAAAGAACAAGGTCAATTATGGCTCAAACAGGGTTCAAAGGGACTATTTATATTTGGACGGTCTTTTAGGTTAAGTGGACTGCACGCAAAAAGGGCCTGTGATCCTTTCCTAAGCAACCAAACTTCGAACTTAACAAAATAGACCGGGCAAGTTCTAGATGCATGCACAGAGTAAGAATTTATAACAATAATCTCACACGCTCTTGGCACCAAGAAACTATATCGCTACCAACTATCAAACAACCGCTCGGCTTAAACATACTCATTCTACTCATAATCACGCAATGACATTCAAGGATCCAGACAGTCAATTGTTTCAACATAAGTACAAAACCAGAAATTTTTTTAGAAGGGGCTCTTTTTAGTCCACAAAAACGCCATTTATCACTATAGACACTAAAAAATATAATTTAAACTAACAACCTAAACATGCCGGTTCTACTAGATAGCACACCGGAGGGAAAAGAAACACGGCAACAAAAACCCTCGGTGGTGACTCACAGGTTTCCCCACATCAACTTAGACTCATGCATTGTCCCATATGCATCTATATGAAAGCTAAAAACTGTGAGTGAAAGGAATACCTGTGAAGTCGATATGACTCAGATTCTGGAATGATGTTGGAGACCGCCAGGGTCTCCAAAACAAGAGAACTCGATGGAATGTGTGCACGCGACAACCTCATGTTGCATTTCAGCTTCTTCCTTCATTGGCTCCGCAGCTAGTCGCGACAACTTCTTCGCTCTTTCTTTGCAGATTCTCTTGCGGTGTTTTCGTTTTCTTGATTTATTTTCACCGCTTTCTTTCACCTGCTCGTTCTTTTGCGATCGCGACTTTACTCTCATAACAGCTCGGGTTTCAACACAACCCTTCTCTTCAAAATACACATCCGCAGGGACTTCCTCAATAGTATTGATGACCGCGACCACCCTCATCTCACTTGGTTGCTTCATCAATTTGGACACATCGAACTTGACCACTTCATTGTTTAATCGGAAGGTCAGTTTGTTTTTCTCCATGTCGACCAATGCTCTTGCTGTGGCTAGCAATGGTCGTCCCAAGATTATGGGAACTTCAAAATCCACTTTGCAATCCAAGATCACAAAGTCGGCCGGGAATATAAGCTTACCGATCTTTACTAGCACATCAGACAATATTCCCACAGGTCTCTTCACTGAGCGGTCAGCCATCATCACTCTTATGGACGTTTGTTTAGGAGCTCCCAAACCCAGTTGTTTATAGACGGCTAGCGGCATCAAGTTGATGCTAGCACCCAGATCACACAAGGCTTTCCCGAAGTTGAGCTTCCCAACAGTGCACGGAACAGTAAACGCACCTGGGTATTCCTTCTTTTCCACTAACGATCTAGAGGAAATAGCGCTGCAGTGGTGGAGGTTGTCTTCCGGTTCAAAACTTACTGACCTCTTTGAAATCTGCTTCAGCATGGTCATGAAGTTCAGGAACTTACCATCGTCAGCTTTCTTCTTCAAACGCTGTGAGAAAGGAGGTGGTGGTCGAGGCATCATAGTTGGAAGCTTTTCAGCTTCCTTGCTTTTCTCCGCTGGCTTTGGAGTTTCCTCCTCTACCGCCTCTTCATCATCCGCAGCATCACCTTGAGTCTGAATTACCGGATGTGATTCCGGTAATATTTTTCCGCTTCTTGTGGTGATCGCCATACAGCTAGCGTCATTCCTCGGATGAGTCGTGTCACTCGGCAAGGTACCTGTCTTCCTTTGGTTTAAAGATGCCGAGATCTGACCCACTTGCTGCTCCAATTGCTTGATTGCGGTGGAATGTGACTCTACTACCTGACTCAACGTTGATAACTCAGTCCTCATTGCCTTTACCCCAGAGTCAGTCGATTCCACCTTTAGCAGCATCTTCGCCATCATGTTCTCTAGCTTGGAAGTCCCTGCCTCATTGCCAGCTTTGTCCCGATTACCAGGTGGTACATAAAACCCACCTCTATCGGTGTTATTCCTCCATCTACATTGATCGCGATCTCTGTAACCATCTTTCTCATAGTGGTTGTCTCTCTGGTAGTTCCGACCTTGGTTTCCCTGGCCATTGGCCTGGAAACCCCCCAAGTAATTCGCCTCCTCAGTCTCCATACCTTGGGAACCCACCTCTTGTACATTCTCCATACCTCCAGAGAACAAGTGCTTGGTCAGTAGGTCCAACTGCGTTTTCAGATGCGCCATGTCTTGGTCGCGCTCCTCCTCTTTCCTACGCTGCTCTGCTGACATACCAACGGTATAGGTGCTAGCTGCAACCTCTGAATCTCGTGTGTGCCAGGCCCTGTTGGTTTTGGTGAGCCTGTCCAAAGTAGGTGTGGCCTCAACAAAGGTAAGACCCATGAATGCACCACCTGCTGCGTTGTCTAACGTCGGCTTGGTAGCCGAATTCAGTGCCCGGTAGAACGTCTGCATCAAAAAGTTATCGGTCAACTGATGGTTCGGGCATTGTGTTATCTTCTTTTTGAATCGCAACCAAGTATCGTGCAGTGCTTCGTGTGGTTGCTGCCTAAAGTTGCTAATCTCGTCCCTCAACTGTATCATCCGAGAGGGAGGAAAGAACCTTTCTAGGAAAGCTCCTCTCAACTCTCCCCACGTTGCGATAGAGTCGAGGGTCAGCTCTGTCAACCACAATGCTGCCTCATCAGACAGAGACAACGGAAACAACTTGAGCCTGATCGCTGTCTGACTCACGCCGGGTAGTTCAAACGACTTGCATATGCCCACGAAATTCATTAGGTGCTGGTTTGGATCCTCCCCAGCGACACCTCGGAACACTCCTCTCAAGTTCAACAGCTGGATCATCGTGCTAGTGATGTTGAACTTGGCTCCGGGCGGTAGCGGTGGAACGACAATGGCGCCCGTAGCGCCAGCTCCATCTAAGTCGAGATCCTCATCATTCCTTGCGATCTCATCCTGCAGACCACCAGCATTCAGATTTTGTTGGGCCTGCAGTTCTGCAGCGATCCTCGCTGCCTCTAGTTGTGCGGCCATATTCCGCCTCAATGTTCTAGCAAGCTCGGGGTCGTAAGGTAAAATTTGTTCCCCCGAACTTCGGGTACTTGTCATGCACAACTGTGTACCCTGTCAAAGACAAAAACAACAAATAAACGTAAAGCAGGAAAGTATGACTAAGAGTCAAATAAACACACCAGACTTAATTAACAACCGTATTCCCCGGCAACGGCGCCACTTTTGATAACGCCCAAACTACACTTCAAATTAATGAAGCGTAAGCAGTCGTAGTCAAATATAGAACCCAACAGAGGTTGGGGTCGATCCCACAGAGAATATGGTGAAGATTAAGCCTTTAGTGAAGTACGTGACTAATGGTCAATAGTTTCCGGTAAATAGGGGGGGTTTTGTAATCAATCTTTGTAAACAAAACAAACACTTAACATATGAATGATAATCAATAGGAAAGAGAGAACTAGGGAAGTGTTTACCATGGCGTTAGCAACAAAGTCAATTCTAGGCTTAACGGGGTTCTTTCTATATGCGTGTCACGATGCGATTGAATTAATGGTATCGTCTAAACGTTTCTCAACCAAATAGACAAATTTACTTTTCAATTCTCTCGAACTTGAAAAGGTGTGCTTTTAGATTTCAATCCTAAACATCAAGTAGATTAATCTAGTTACAGCATTAATCATAAGACGAGAGTTAGTAGTCTCGAATCCTCATCGCTAATCAAGTTTCCCGGTTTTAATCTCTTTACTCAAGCAAATTAAACCTAGGCATGTTCTAATGTTTGCAACCACTAGAAAACGTTAAATAATGTATGATTAACAACGTGACAACATATATAGTGAACCCGTCGCTACCCGGAATCTATCTTGCTACATTTGCCATGGCTCCCACAACCCTAGTCGTGGGAGGTTTAGTTCCTCATGCTATTAAGAAAAGAGAAGAGAATAGTATTCATAATAAGGAGAAGAGATTCTTACAATATAATGAAAACCAATCTTCAATTATTTCAAGAACAAGAAAAACAAGATCCCAAGAACAATTCAAGAACACGATTTCAAGACAAAGAAACTGTGTTTCTTGCTCTCGAAGTTTCGCTCAAATCTCCTAAAACTATTGTAAAAAATGTGATTTGCATAATAATGAAATAAACCTAACATAGGGTATTTATAGGAGTCTAGGAAACCAATCCCAAAAACGCTCGGATTCTGCGTCGCGGACTGCCTAAGTGTGACGGCCAGGGTGACGGACCGTCACAGGGTTGACGGACCGTCGCCTGGACCGTCACCCTTAGGCAGTGGTGCTGCCTTGGCTGCTGCCTTGGTGTGACGGTTTGGGTGACGGAACGTCACACCCTTGACGGACCGTCACCTGAACCGTCACTCTTATCCAGAATGTTCTTTTTCGCGTATTTCTGTCTGTTTCCGTGTTTGTTTCCATTTCCTACAAATACAACATAAAAACATCAAAAACAAAAACGGTTGCTTGAAAATGTACGATTGTTCTTAGTAAAAAGGAGTCGAAAGTGCCGTAAATTAGCGGCACATCAGACTCCCCATGGGGTTGACATTTTTATACCTGAGACTACAAAGGCTCCCTCCATATCCACTACCGCGCCACTTCCACTTCTAGAAATGACCTTTGTGTATGCCTTCCATCTGGTGAACTTTTCTATCACGGTCCAAAAAATAAACAATTTTGAGAAGAAGTTAACAAAGTTTGCCAAGCAATTCCAATACATTATTGATACCTCCATACACCAGGCTATTGCACTATTTGCCAATATGCATGGCTGGATTAATACCATGGAGAGGATAAAACACCACTTGGATGAAATAGGTGCAACTAATTTTACACAGATGAAAGATGAGCTAGAAGGATTGCGGACAGAGGTGGAGGAACTTAAGGTGCATCTGGACATGATGTACTCTAGCATTCCCATGGTGTTTCCACAAGTGTCGAGTGCACCTATGCTAGACTTATGTAATTATGCCAATTTAGAGATGCGTAAGAAGGCAGATGATGAGCAAAAATATCAAGCTAGTTATCGAGGAGAAAAGAGTAAAAGGAGAAGGAAAGATAAGAAATATCGAGAACAAGGCGATGATGTTCCATTGAGCCTTAAATATCTAGGTCGTAAGGAAGTACGAGCTTAAAAGAAGAGAAAAAAGATCAACTGGAAGTGCATAAAATATCCCTAGCCGAGCACCAAACTCAAGTAGATGTTGTTGGTAGGGGCGCTTCTAGGAGTGGTGCTATAGGTGCCACTGATATACCTTCTTTAGACCCCAGTGCGAGAGTTAGTGAGAGTGGTGATGGAGCTTCCTGGGCAGCTGTTGATACTGAGAAAGTTGTTGAGGTAGCTACTGCTACTGAGAAAGTTGATAAGCCAGCTACTGTTGATGAGAAAGATCTGGGTACCAATATAGCGGTACCGGCTACTACACAAGATGACCGCGCTTAGGCGCTGCAGGTATGTCTTGCCTCCCTTGTTTTGATATTTTTTAGTGCATTAGGGACAATGAACATTTATTTTTGATGGGGTGGGGGAAGCATGGTTATTTGTGTATGTTTTTATACAGTGTTTTGGTGAAGTATAATTAGCTAAGACACCAGCATTGTGGCATGACATTAAATCAGGCACTACATGGGAGGCAATCTATAAGGGTACTTCAAAGGTACCCAAGTCCTTGGGTTTTATTACTGTGTTCTTTCCCCGAGGACTTTTATTTTCTATTGAACTAGCATGTTTATTTAAGAGGTGTATTTGTAAAAGAAAAATAGGAACTTAGTGCAACATGTTGCCTGATTTTGAAAACTACTTGTGAAAATGGACCCCTTCGAATTTTTTGAGTGTAACTATAGCCATCTTGTTCCTTCGAATTTTTTGAGTGTCACTATATCCATCTTGTTAAGACTGACCTTTTTGGATCTGTGTATGACATTATGTATATGAAATGTGATGAATGGCTTAAGATAGGTCATGAACTGATAGTTAGCAAAACAATAGTTTTAACTTTATGACATGTGCGTGTGAGCTGCTTGTGTATCATTCTTGTTGTGTGTGCCAATTTAGAACTTTCTCGATTAGTCTTGCTTTGGCTGTAGAGTAGATGTTTAGGATATGATCATAGGCCATTTTATAATAAAATCCACTTAGCCTAAATGACCTAGCAAATGAAATTGATTCCCCTTGATCCCTGACTTTGAGCCTGAACTAAATTCTCTTTGTTGTTTAACCTGTTCACCTTCCCTGTTTTCTATGAATCCTTATTTTGGCCTTGGACCCTCCTTGGACATTGTGCAGTTCAACTTGGGCAAATTGCCTAAGTTTAGGGTGGCTACTATAGAGGTAAATAAGAAGAATGGGGTATGAAAAGAGCGAGTTAGTAATTAAAAGGAGAATAATAGGTGTGGCATATGTTCTAGAAAAAGAAAAAGAAGAGGAAAATGAATAAAAAGAAAAAGAAACGGATTGAAATAAAAGCCACACCCGCTGCTTGATGGAAGTGAAATGTAAAGAAAAAAGGGAGAACAAGGGAGGAAAATTTTTGGTTCAAAAGTGGAGAATAAAGTAAGCATAGTGTCAAGGAGGGCATAGTCACTATTACCCAAATATACCGTACCCATCTCCAAGCCTACGTTACAAGCCAAGTAAAGTCCTATTATGATCTTAATCCAACTATTCAAAAACTGAGGCATAGAAAATAAGGGTAAGCCTATGGTATTGGGCATGCACAACTTGAACTTCTTTGCAAGAATGAGTGTGATTCCAGTCCCTATTTATTAAATGAAAATTCTATGTGAGCAGGACTTCTTTATTGTGAGGGCACTAGAGTAGACTCTGGTTGTTGATTGTTTTGGTAAGTGTTATCTGTGTATGATAGCTTTTCCATTGATATCATGATGTCAGCCATAGATATATTTTGTGTTGTCTTGACAAATGGTATATGTGCACTGGTTTTGTACTGAAAAGGAGAGGATATTGATTCTGTGAATTGAACTGGTTAAACCATATGACTGTTGTAGTTCCTAGGTTTCTTTTGCTTAAGAGTCATTTTAGTTTTGTTTTGTTTTGTTACTTGAGGACAAGCAAAGATTCTAAATTGAGGTTGTTGATGTGTCAAGATTTCACGTCACTTTCAATGCTTAAAACTAAGGATTTTGGGAGTTCTTAAGTATGTTTTGTTAGATATGATGCCCGTTT
Organism: Jaltomata sinuosa; assembly: GCA_003996215.1. Lineage (NCBI taxonomy): Eukaryota > Viridiplantae > Streptophyta > Magnoliopsida > Solanales > Solanaceae > Jaltomata > Jaltomata sinuosa. Next base: position 18,611 of record QJPP01000901.1, on the reverse strand, counting down.
TCTACATGTGCAGGGAAAAATGTTGAAAAGGCAAGAAGACAGAAAAACTATTGGTTTTGGGCTAAAAGGAATGCCCCACGAGCATGGAATCCACCACGGCCCTTGTAAAGGTGGTGTGAGAACAAGACAGTGGAATCCACAAGGATAGACCCATCCCATAACCAAGTGGGATGGGTGTTAAAAGCACCACGGTCTATCACACTTGTTGTGGGATTGATCTAGAGAAATAAAGACAAGGAGCGAGCTCCCAGCTGTCCAGCCACGACGCTCGTGGAAGGTGTGATGGTATGTCAAAACTGACCGTCAAAATTAAACATCAAATATGGACACAAGGGGCTCTAGCTTATGATGGATCACGATGGGATGTGGGAACCATGATGTCCCATTATCCTTGACCATGCGAACTAGACAAAGGGAGACGAAAAGAGTGAAGAAGTCATGATGGCCATCCTACGACTCCCCGTGGGATCTTCCCGAGGTGTCCACTATCAACTTTCCTAGTACAGTTAAGATTTGGTCAGTTTTGTCTATAAATACCTTCCCTAGGGTTTTATTTTGTTGTTACTCATTTTTGGGACATCATAGCTAATTCTTAACATTACTATTACATACTTTTGAGAATTTAATTATTAGTTCTTGATTATTGAAGTGTTCTTGAGAATTTAAGATTCCAGATTTCTTTACTTCTTATTATAAGTTATAATTATGATCTCTTCATCTGAATTGGATTGTCTTCTTACAACCATGAGTAGCTAAATCCAAAACTAGAGTTGTGGGAACCTTGAAGGATTAACAAAGTAGGCAAAGTACTTAGTAATTCTAGAACGGTGTTCATACATGTATTGTTCTTCCCTTAACTTTGATTTCTTTTTAATGGTGGCAAATGTTAGAACTCTAATTATTCCTACTTACTTGACTAAAGGGGTAACGAATGGGAAAATGGATTATACAATGAAGATTTGAGGCTACCAACCCTTATCTAATTAGCTTGAACTTTCCCAGGGATAGCTAATCTGGGATCGTTGGTAAGGGTTAGCAAAGCAAACACCCGTAGACTGACCAAGTTGCATGGTGACATTCTTCTATCTTGGTAACCATCCATTTAGGAGAACCTAACTTACCAATCTTGCATGTATATCACTAGACTGATTACTGGTACAATGTCTTACTGCATTATGAACTCATGGGGAACATTACCCTAGTCATTTCTCTCATTGATTACAAAAATTTAAACTGTTACTCTGTTCCTTATTAAAATCTTCTTTACAAATAGTATTTGTTACATTAAAACCCCCTATGGGAAAATAAGATAGCTAAGAGTGCAAATACGCATAGTTGACCTAAGTCCTACCATATTCCATTTGGGATCAACACTATTCTTGGTTAGGTTCTATATTTGAATAGTGACCACTTTATACTTCTTTTTGGAGGTGTAATTTGGGGTATCAAATTTTGGTGCCGATGCAGGGGAATACAATTTAGGATTAAGATTAATTGTGTTTATTTGACTATTAGTCCATATTTCCTAATTTACTTTTCTGTTATTTTTGTTTTTTCTCTCTTAGGTTGCACACTTGTGCATGCCAAGTACACAGAGTCAAGGAAATCCCTTGATTCCCCTTGATCTTGAATTGCAGTGCGCTCTGGGAAACATGGTTAGGGACAGATTTGTTGAGACACTAGAGAAAGCTGCAACAAGAGCACATGATGAGGATCAGCAAAGAATACAAGAGGCACAGGAAGCACAAGCTTCTTAAGATGCTCAAGCTATAGAAGCAATTGCTCACTAAAATGCTCAGGATGAGCAAGCAAGGCAAGAAGCTTCTCATCAAGTTGTACTAGACGCTCAAGATGCAAGGGATAAGGAAGCCCAACGTAATAAGAACAAGATCTGGCTAGACAGAGAGGGATTAGGGGTCAACAACAGTTCCAACCCCAAAATCTCCTGTATTACGATCTTGATAATGAAGATGCAGATCTTGATGATGCAAGAAAGATGGGTGTTGTAGTGCTTCCACTGCTACCCGCTGGTGCAAAGTTCAATATTTCAAGTACTATTATCCAGTTACTGAACTTGAAGGGTTTGTTTGCTGGCAAATCGACTAATGATGCAAATTTAACCTTTTTGAACTTCATGGGGATTTGCAAAACTTATAAGCTACCAGGGGTATGCTAGGATGCTATCAGATTGGTGTTATTTTTATTCTCTTTGACTGAGGAAGCAACGCTATGGTTGGCTGAGCTTTCTGATAATTTGATCACCACATGAAGGGAGCTAAAAAGTCAATTCTTGGAAAGGTTTTTCCCTACATAAAAATTATTGTAGCTCAAGCAAGAGATTTATAACATCAAATAGTTGAACACTAAAGCTCTCTATGAGACATATCCTAGGTTCAACAAGAAGCTGAAACATGTGTTGAATCACAGAATTCTAAGAGAGAATTTAATGGAGATCTTCTACAGGGCATTGAATGCCAACACTAAGGCAGTAGCTGACACAATCACTGGGGTTTCATTCATAAGAATACATATGCAACCACTTCTGAGATGCTGGATAGAGTCACAAAGATAAATAGGGCATGGCACGTGAGTGATTCTGAAGTTCTAGCTGGAACTTATGCTATTGGAAAGTCCATAGACCAACAACAATTGTAGGAACTGAGACAAGAGGTCACAAGATTTAAGATGAGTGTTGATCTTATTGTGAAACATATCATTAATAATTGAGGTAAGAAGGTGAACACTGTGGGTTCACAAGGTAAAGTACCAAGGCAGGATGAGGACAAAGATGATGAAGAGGCCAACTTTCTGAATGATCAGGTGGGGGGTATGCAGGCCAAAGATTAAGGGTCCAACCAGGACAATTGGCAGGGTCAAGAAAATCAAGGTCAAAATAGATATAGAGACAACAACTACAATCAGTCTGGGTTTAGAGATAGAGAGGGTGACTAGAACAAAAAGTAGGGCTACAAAAATGATAGAAGTGGTCCATATGTTCCTCCTGGAAATTATGAAGGGCCCCTAGCTTATTTAAGATGGAAGACATATTGGTTAGTGTGCTAAAGAAGGTAAAGGCAAGTGATGACATTTTAAAAGAAATTTGTTCTGATATCTCAGTCATGAATCAGAAAGTGAAGTAGCATGCCACCACCATTAACCAAATTGAGTAACAATTAGGTCAAATGTCTACGGCCATAAACCAGTGTCAGAAGGGTACACTTCCTAGAAATAAAGTCCACAATCCAAAAAATAATAGGCTATGCATGGCGGTGACTACTCAAAGTGAAAATACTATTGATCCTCATGTCCCTATAGTTGTTAAGTAACTAGCCGAGCTTAAGAAAGATGGAGTTGAAATCGTGGTTGAGTCTGGATAAAAGGGTGGTTATGTGATTCAAACTGAGAAGAAACCAGTTGCTACCAAAGGAAAGGAAGAGGAGGTACCTCATGCTCTAAAGCCTATGCCACGACCCCCTCCACCTTTCCCACAGAGACTAGCCAAGAAGACCGAAGAAGGAAAGTATAGAAAGTTTATATCTATGTTGAAGCAGCTTTCGATAAATATTCCCTTGGTAGAAGCACTGGAACATATTCCTGGATATGCCAAGTTCATGAAGGATTTGGTGATCAAAAAGAGAACCATGAGTTTTGAGCTTGCCGATAATTTGAATCATTGTAGTACAATTACTTCTCGTTCACTTTCTGTAGAAGAGGGAAGATTCGAGTGCATTCACTATTTCTTTCACCATGGGAGCATTCTATTTTTCCAAGGCATTATGTTATTTGGGGGTAAGCATTAACCTCATTCCATTGGCATTATTCAAACAGTTGGTCTTGGAAGCCCCCACACCGACAATAATGCAGCTTTTGATAACAGATTGCACTGTGAAAAGACCGGTAGGTATTTTTTATGATGTTCTTGTAAAGGTAAAAATCCTTTATCTTTCTGGTATACTTTGTGATTTTAGACTGTGAGGTGGACTTTGAAGTTCCCATCATATTACGACGACCATTCCTTACCACCGAACGTGTGTTAGTCGACTTAGAGATAGGCTAAGTAAAGTTCACGCTGAATGATCAGGAAGTACCTTTAAACCTTTGTCAATCAATGATGACATATGTGTCATCTCAGTCATTGATGTTCTTGATGAGGAGCAACCATTAGTGTCAGTTAAGAAGCGACTTGGTGTTGAAGTACTTGCCGTCGTGATCATGAATTTTGATGGGGAAGATATTGATGAATATGATACATGGTGGAAGCACTTGCTGGTATGGGATCTTACTCATATGCCCCTAAAAATCTTGATCTGGACTTGAAGAATTGAGTAACACCACTGGCTAGAGAATCTATTAAGGAACCTCCAATCTTGGAGCTTAAAGCGCTTCCATCACACTTGTGATATGTTATCGTAGGAGCCAACAAAATTTTTCCTGTTATTATTGTTGCTGATTTAGGTGAAGGGCAAGTTGAGGGTCTTGTATCTGTGTTGAAAAAGTTCAAGAGGGCCATTGGTTGGTTCATTGCTGACATCATAGGAATCCCACCTGGTATATGCACGTATAAAATTCATCTTGAGCCAAATTTTATCCCAAGTATTGAGCATCAACAAAGATTAAATCAGCCTATGCAAGAAGTGGTCAAGCAAGAGATTATCAAGTGGTTGGATGCAGGAGTGGTTTATCCGATTGCAGACAGCAAGTGAGGAAGCCCAATTTAGTGTGTGCCTAAAAAGGGTGGAATCATTGTGGTTCCAAATGAAAAGAATGAGTTGATCCCTATGAGGCCAGTCGCAGGTTGGCATGTATGCATGGACTAACGAAAGGTGAATGCATGAACCGAGAGACACCATTTACCAATGTCATTTATGGATTAGATGTTAGACTATCTTGTTGGTAGAGGATGGTATTGTTTTCTTGATGGTTATTCAGGGTACAATCAGATTTCGATTGCTCCTGAAGTCTAAGAGAAGACCACTTTCACCTGTCCATGTGGGACATTTGTGTTCAAGAGGATGCCATTCGGATTGTGCAATATGCCAGCAACTTTTCAGTGATGTATGATGTTGATCTTATCTAAGATAGTGGAAGACTACTGAGGTATTCATGGATGACTTCTCTATTGTGGGTTATCCGTTTGATGATGGCCCACTTGAGTTGTGTGTTAAAAAGGTGTGAAGAGTGTAATTTAGTGTTGAACTGGGAAAATTGTCACTTCATGGTGAAGGAAGCCATAGTGCTAGGCCACCAAATTTCAAAGAAGGGTATTGAGATTGCCAAGGAAAAGATTAAGGTGATTGAAAAATTGCCTCCTCCAGTCTCAGTGAAGGGTATCCAAAGCTTTTAGGGCATACTGGTTTCTATCGCAGGTTCATAAAGAACTTCTCAAAAATTGCACATCCCTTATGCAAACTGTTGGAGAAGGATGTGAAATTTGTGTTTGATGATGCATGTTTAAGAATTACACTTTGATAGAACATGAGATGCTAGCTATGGTGTTTGTATTTGAAAAGTTCAGATCTTATTTGCTTTGCACCAAGGTGATTGTGCACATAGACCATGCAGCTCTCAAGTACCTTATGGCAAAGAATGATGGATAACCTAGGTTGATTCTGTGCGTGCTTCTTTACAAGAATTTGATTTTAAAGTCAAGGACCGAAAGGGTACTGAAAATAAGGTAGATGATCATTTGTCTAGACTAGAGGATAAGGCGATGCTAAAGCTGAAAGATGAGATTGAGATTGATGATACTTTCACAGATGAGCAAGTGTTGTCTACTTCCCAATATTTGATATCGTGGTATGCTGACTTTGCTAATTACTTAGCAAGTGATTTAGTCCCTCCTGATCTAACCGCCCTACATCGAAGGAAGTTCATGTCTTATGTGAAGAAGTCTTTTTGGGACGATCTTTATTTGTTCCATGTATGTGGTGATAAAATGATCTATAAATGTGTAGCTGAAGTAGAGATGGAAGAAGATATACTCGAGGCATGCCATTTATCTCCTATAGGGGAACATCATGGTGGTGCACGTACAGCCCACAAAATTCTACAATGCAGTTCCTATTAGCCTACCTTCCATAAGGATGCTCATGAGTATGCAAGGGCCTGCAATCGCTGCCAATGGGAAAGGGGTGTATCAAGGAAGCATGAGCTTCCTCTTACTCCTATCCTTGTGATTGGACTGTTTGATGTGTGTGCATTGACTTTATGGGTCCTTTTGTGAGTTCGAATGGGATAAATTATATTTTGGTTGTTGTTGACTATGTATCTAAATGGGTGGAGGCGGTTGCTCTTCCCAAAAATGAAAGAAAAAGTGTCACAGTATTTTTGAAGCGGAATATTATCTCCAAATTTAGTACACCGCAGGCGATTATCAGTGATGGAGGTTCTCACTTTTGCAATAGGCTATTCTTGGTTTTACTTGAGAAATATAGGGTGACACATAATGTGGCGATGCCTTATCATCCGCAGATGAGTGGACAAGTAGAGGTATCTAATCGCGAGATAAAGACAATCATTGTATAGACAGTGAATGCGTATAGAATTGATTGGTCTAGAAAGCTTGATGATGCCGTGTGGGCGTACTATACATCATACAAGACTCCCATAGGTATATCACCATATCAGCTTGTGTTTGGAAAGTCCTGCCATCTTCCAGTGGAGCTTGAGCACAAGGCCATGTGGGTACTCAAGAAGCTGAATTTAGACTGGTGCACCGCATCCTACCAGCGGCTTGGTCAATTAAATGAATTGGATGAGTTCCTCCTAAGTTCTTATGAAAGTTAAACACTATACAAGGAAAATATGAAGATGTACCATGACCGAAAGATTGAAAAAAGAGACTTTCAGCTGGGTGATTTGGTTCAACTCTATAACTCAAAGTTGCGCTTGTTTCTTGGCAAGTTGATGTCTAAGTGGATGAGGCCTTCTCGAGTGGTGCAAGTGTCCCAATATGGTGCTATAGAGATTGTTAACCATGATGGCAAGTGGTTGAAGGAAAATAGTCAACGTGTCAAAGTTTACTTGGGAAATGCGGAACAAATCAAGGTTGTTGAAGTTTGGGATCTTGGTGAAGTCTGAGTAACTAGGAACTTACATCGTGCAACGATATTAAATAAGGTGCTACATGGGAGGCAACCCATGAAGTAAACTTGATAAAGTCTTAGTAGTCAAGTTACCTACGTCATGCCACAATGTTAGATCTGGCGCTGAATGGGAGGCAACCCATAAACTTACATTTGTTTAAGTATGTAGAAGTTGATACAACTAAATAAGGGAGAATTTGTAGAAAAAGGGCCCCACGGGCATTTCTGATGGGCCATCATAGGTCCAACGTCCCATGGGAGGTTGCCGTGCAAAGAGATAATATGGGAAATAAGCTCTAAAACTAATTGATGGTGCAAAGGCATGGGCCGTCGCACTTCGTATGGGTTGTTGTGTCTCATTGTCGGTTCTACCGGACTAATAATACCTACTGGCCCATTCCTATGGCCTGATATGATGGTCCATTGTAACCCCGATGGGTGTGTGAATGAATTACCAAATGACTAGGTAAGTATGTCATGGGATAGTCTATCGCATGCCCATTGGGCTATTGCGATTGCCCATGGCCTGGGTCGGTCAAATGTCAATTTTTTTTAAATAATTGCACCGACCCTACCCGACCCGGTTCCCTTTCCCTTTTATCCACAATCTTAAGACATTTGACCTCATTCAATTGAGGTCAAATTCTCAATTTCCCTCCATACTCACATCCCTCCCCAACTCCCTCCATCATGATCTTCTCTCTTCAACTCTCCCAAAAATTTCCACTAAGAATCTCTTCCCTTTAAAAAGCTTCCACACGAAGATCAATTTCATAAGGCACACACACAAGGCACTTTCAACAAGTCACTTAAAATTTTCAAAGTTATAAGCATAAAGTAAGTGTAATTTTCACTGTAACGTTTTCACATATCTTGTAAAGTGACAAATTCTATGGGTTCATATGTATGTAAAAAGTGTATATCACGAACCCTAGATGCAAAAGTACTTATGTATGTGTGTCAATTATTGTTGTGATTCTAGGAACTAGGGGGTGTGTTGATTTTGCTTAGGGAAAGGTGTGTAAATTGCTAAAAATTGATGTTTTTAGTGTTTGGGAGAGATAGGTTGTGTGGAAACCAAATAGAAACTCACCTGGTGCAATCCCATGGCCATGTATAACGGGTTGTGGTAAGCACGATGGGTGTCAGATTTGGGGGTGGGAAATAAAGCAATGCCTAAAAGGCATGCAGCTTCATTTCGATGCCCGACCTTGATGGGATGTCGGACCTCCCATGGCAGTGGCATCCTACTGTGGGAGGAGCAAAAATCTTGAAATAGTGTCTCTCTCATTTTGACACCCACCTTGACGAGCCGTCAGACCTCCCACGCTCGTGGGAGGATAAAATTTGAAAAAATTTCTATCTTTGTGAGTTTTGCTTATGGTTTGAATATACTAACTTTGTTCACTTGTAGGTACTATATGGCTCTAGTCACACCACTAAGGTGAGAGGGGCATCACAAAGCAAAGGATAAAGCCATCACGACCCACCTACTAGATCAACCCACTAATTCTAAAGGCAATAAGGACAAATCAGACAACACCCTCACTAATCTGGACAACAAAGAGAAAGTTGATTCTTCCCCCCATCTCCCCAGTCTTAAGAGGGGGAAGTTACTTCACCTAAGAAGTAGGAGTCCGAGCACACTTCCCTCTAGTCTTAAGAGGGAGAAGAATCCTCATATGGGTCTGCTGGTTCAGAATATGAAAGTGAAACAGCTCTAGCACTGGCTAAGGGTGTCCATGACTCAGCCATACAGGTCTCTAGTGGAAAAGATACTAAGTCTGGTTCTGGTGAGGGAACAAAATCTAACTCGTATAAAGATGCAACTGTCGGTACAAATTTAGACACAGAAAGTACAACAATGGAAAAGGAGAAAACTCTACCTTCCCCCAAATCTCATAGGACAACCCTCATTATTACATCCAAAGATCCAGACCTTCGGGAGAAGACTAGGTGGAGTGTGAAGAGAGATAGGGAGATATTCAACTATGTCTTAGAACTAATGTCAAAGGGGCACATTAAATGCCTCATTATGGAAAAATGGAAGATAGACTCAACTAAACTGAAAGACTTCCCAAAGCTGGATGATCACTTCCGCTACTTCAATCTTGATTGGATTATTAAACCACTTGCAAAATAACAACTGGTCATTGTACGAAAGTTCTATGTAAATTACCATGCCCTGCAAGATAGTTTATGCAAAAAGAGTCAAAAAATCATATATCTGCCCACTCTCGAGAACGTTCTAGTGTGAGGAGTCTCGGTAGATATCTCAGCCAGAACAATCAACAGATTCTTATATGGGCATGAGTATGTTGAGCTATCTGAAACATTTGAGTATGATCACAAGTATAAGAATTTGGAGGATCAGGTAGCATGGCTGGCCAAAGTTCTGACTGAAGGAGAGGTTCCAGCTTTATTGTATAAGGAAAAGCCAAAACTCATGAAATCCTCACTGATGTTTGAAGCTAAGTTCTGGTGGGCAGTAGTTTTCCTCTGGCTCATGTCGACAGGGGGAAACAATTAGTTGACTACAGAGAGGACAGTGTTGGTGGCCAGTTTGATGTCAAAGTATAAGCTTAACTTCGGCCATATCATTGCAGAAGAGATCTGACATTAGGTCACAAAGATTTGCACTTCCTATCCTTTCCCGTCTTTACTCACTAAACTCTGTCTGAGGAAGTTGTACCAAGGTATGCTAGGATTGACCGTGGGGTGTAGGCTATGAGAACTCATCACCCAGAGAGGTTGAAATATAAGAGTAGGCCATTTCTGAAGGGCAAAGAATCTATTTCCAGCTCGACTGAGCCCACCACACTGCATGATTCATTTGTGTTGCCAACAAAATTTATGCCATACATTTCTACCTTGCCTTCACCACAGGGTAGCAAGAATGAGGCAACTCCTTTAGTGAGGGAAGAGGTGGCTATCACTTTGAGGTTCCCTCATAGTACTATATTGTTGATGGCCAGGGCTCCTTCCACATCCACTGCCGCTCTACTTCCTCTTTTGGAGCCGACCTATGTGTACACCTTCTATCCGATGGACTTTGCTAATGCGTTATAGAAAATGATCAATCTAGAGAAGCAGTTAACACAGTTTGCCGAGCAATTCCAATCCATTATTGATGTCTCCGTACAATAGGCCATTGCACTATTTGTTGATGTGCATGGACGGATCAATGCCATAGAAAAAAGGATCAACCACCCCTTGGATAAAATAGGTGTAGGTAATCTTACATAGATGAAGGATGATCTAGCAAGATTGTGGACAGAGATAGAGAAACTTATGGTGCGTCCAGCCAAAATGTGCTCTAGCATTCTCGTGGTGTTGCCACAAGAGCTGAGTGCACCCATGTTAAACTTGTCGGATTATGCCAATCCAAAGTTGCATAAGAAGATGGATGATGAGGAAGAAGAGCCAGCTAGTCCTCTAGAAGAAAAGAGGAAAAGGAGAAGGAAAGGTAACAAAGATCGGGAAGGAGGTGATGATGTCCCATTGATCCCTAAATCACTGGCTCATAAGGAAGCATGAGCTAAAAAGAAGAGAAAGAAAGAGCGACTAGAAGTGAAGAAAATATCTCTAGTTGAGCACCAGATTCGAGTAGATATTGTTGGTAGGGGCACTTCTATGAGTGGTGCTACAGGTGCCACTGATGTACCTTTATTAGACCCCAGTGTGAGAGCGAGTGAGAATGGTGATGAAGCTACCCGAAAAGCTACTGATATTGAGAAAGATGCTGAGGCAGCTACTATTACTAATGAAGCTGCTGAGGCATCTACTATTGATGAGAAAGATGTGGGTACCCCCCCCCCAGTTAACATAATGGTAGGACCCCCCCCCCCCCCCAAGTTTGGTATCAGAGCTATGGATGATTTAATACATACTAAAAGAAAGATAAGAAAATTAAAAAGAAGATTAGAGAAGTTATACCCAGTTTATAAATAACTTAGTGTCACAAAAATAGATAATGAAAAATTACACAAGTTAATAGAAATTATATCTAGAATAGAATATAAATATGTTAAATATTTAAAATATAAATATTTAAAGAACAATGAATAATAGTGACGAATATAGACAAAACCTTAATAAAATAATTATAGAGAAAAGACAAGAATTACAATATAGACAAAATAGACTTGACTACAACATAATTGCAGGAGTTTGTAAAGAATCTATCAAAGCACAAAGAAAAACTATATTTTACCTACAACTACAAATAGATAGCCTAGAATATAAATTACAACATAACCTATAAAATGAATAAAGAAGAATTTGCTATAGATGAAAAAACATATGAAAATCACGATGGATTAAAAATAAAGATTATATTTTCAAATTTAGGAAGACGGTATAAAAAGATAGAAGATAATCTAAGTCTAATGTTAGAAAAAGAATCTTTAAGACTAGAAGATAGTTTAACAGCAATGGTAAGGCTAGCTAGAGAAAATGAAGAAATAGACCGAAAAAATGAGATAACTATCATTAAACAACAAGCAAAACAAGAAATACAACAAATCGAAGAAGTAAAAAATGATAAGATAATAGCATTAGAAAAAGAATTAGCTAAATTAAATGAATTATATGCGGCAAAACAAAAAGAAAAAGAAATTGAGACAAAATTAAAAACAGAAATAGAAAATTTTAAAGAAAAATTACAAATAGAAGAACCAATTGAAGAAGAATTAGGTATAAATGAAATAAACGATAATCAGACAGAACAAAATTCGGAAATAAGCGAAACTTATACAGAAATGATAAAAAATATAGAAAAAATAGATGAAGATATTGAAATAAATGCAGGAGATGTTGAAGGAGAAAAAGAACAAGAAGCCAGTACATCAGGAGTTAAAAACCCAAAAATATTAAATCCAATATACTACACAGTAAGCTATGAGCAATCTGATAAACAAAATAGTTTATGGGATAAAAGACTAAATAGAAAATGGACTCCAAAACCAACCAACCAAAATAGTAATTTCTTAGAGTTAGACTGTGTAACAGATATAAATAAAGCAATCCAACTATGGGTAGGATATATAGCAAAACAGTTAATAGATAATAAAATAAGCATAGCAGAAACACCAGGATACATAGAACGAACACTCTTAGGAACAGTAAAATTATGGTTACTCAATTTATCAGAAGATTATATAAAAACACTAAGAAACAATAAAACTATAAATAACGAAGCAGCAACTACATCTATTGATATTTTACATAAATATGAGGTAGCAATACGAAACGAGTTTAGTAGTACAACTACAGAGACAGAAGAACAAAATAAGGATAAACAATTTAATAAAAATCTAATGTTAAAATTAGCAATATGTAATATGTGTTATATAGATGAATATACATGTGTATTTAGAGAATATTATTACAAAGGTAAATATACGCCAGAAGAAGCAAAGGAAGTAAGAAAATTATATTTTACAAAATTACCAGAACCATTTAGTACAAGAATAATAAAAGATTGGAATAATGCAGGATCACAAGATACACTAGGAGCTATGGTAAGATTTTTACAAAATTGGTATTCAGGTATATGTGAGAAATATAAAGAAAAAATGAAGATGGAAAAATCTATAATAAGAAACTTATCATGTTGTAGAGATAGGGTAGCACCCCAATTCGGATGTACAAATAATTACTACAAAAAGAATAGAAAAGTAAGAAAATTTAAAAGATATAAAACCCAATATAGAAATAAAAGGCCTAGGAGACAATACTATGTAAGAAATTATAACAATAAAAAACCATTTAAACCAAAAAAGAAAATAACAGAATGTACGTGTTATAATTGCGGAAAATTAGGACATTTAGCTAAAGATTGTAGATTACCTAAGAATCCTAAAAGAAAGCAAATAGCAGAAATAATAATAAATAATGAAGAATACATGCAACTAGAATATCTAGACTATGAATTAAGCGATGACGATAGTATATATGAATTATCTGAAAATGAAGTAAATGAAGAATTAGAAAACGAAGAATTAGATAATGACTGAAAAAGAAGTACAAATAATAAAAGAAGAACATATGAATGAAGAATCCACAGAACAAAAAGTAATATTTGATGTAAACATATTTGAGCAAATAAAAGGGAAAGAATTAGATCTAAGTATAGAAAAAATATTCAAATTACCAATACTAAAAAACATATTTAAAAGACAGAAAGAAGAATACTATGTGGTAAGTAAAAAAGAACATATAATAGATTGTAAATATACTAAAGGAAAAGCAAGAATTCCTATAATAAATCAGAGAATAATAAACAAAGAAATACAAGCACTACAAACTAAAGAACCAATAAGGTATGTACATCTAGGAGGAACAGAAATATTAATAAAAGCATGTTTTAGAGAAGGTATAGATACACCTATTGAAATATACCTAGCAGATGACAGAATAATTGAACCTATAGAGAAAAGTATAATAAGTGCAGTAAAAGGAAATTTAATCTACCAAAAATTTAAATTCATAATAAGCGCTAACTACTCAGTGGCAATAAATGATTGTAATATAGATAAATCATTAGTATTATATTGGAAGATGACAGGAATTGAACTAGCCCCAGGTAGTAAAGTATTTACAGCAAGATGTAAAAATTTATGTCTTAACAACAAAACACAAAATAACAGCAAAAAATAAAATTAATAGAATAAAAATAGAAAATCCATTTGAACAAATTGTCTCAGTAATAGATAACAATGATTATAGCTATAAGGAAATAGACGTAGAAGAAAACTTAGAAATAGTAAGTGATAGGATAAGCACATCTAAAAGAAAAAGTTATGGTGACACACCCCAGTCATCAAGAAATTCAGTAACAATAAAAGAAATAGAGCCAAATCACTATTATATAACCGGAATATTAGAACAAAGAAAATTCATTATAATAATAAATACAGGACAAGAGGAAAATTATATAACAAGAGAATTAGTAACAGAAGAAGAAATAAATTCTATAGAACACCCGGAATTACCAAAAGAATTTACAGCATTCAGAGAATCAGTAGAAAAAAAATTAATTATAGGCGGAATACCGATGGTAATAAAATTTAAAATATATCATGGAGCCAAAAATATCATATTAGGAATAAAATGGCTAGAAGGTATGAAACCATATAATTTAGAAAACACACAGTTAACTGTTACTTATAAAAATAAGAAAGTCATAATAAAACGGACAATGTAAGATAAAAATGAAGATCTATATACTTGCTAAAATAATAGTGGAAAACTATTATAACAGATATTATACCCCAATGATAGATACAGGAGCAGAAGCTAATATGTGTAAACATAATTGCTTACCAGATGAAAAATGGGAAAAATTAACTACACCAATAGTAGTAACAGGATTCAATAATGAAGGAAGCATGATAAATCATAAAGCAAGAAATGTAAAATTACAGATATGGGATAAAATATTAACCATAGAAGAAATATATAGCTATGAATTCACAAACAAGGATATACTTCTAGGAATGCCCTTTCTAGAAAAACTATATCCACATATAATAACAAAGACACACTGGTGGTTTACAACACCGTGTAAACACAAAGTAGGAGCTAAAAGAGTATATAATAAAACTAGAAAACCTGCCCCATGGATAAAAGGAAGTGAAAAAATTACTCAGAAATTAGAAAATATAAAAACAAATGAGCATAAAATAGAGTTAATCATATTTGTTATAGATAAACTAAAAATCATCCAAGAACAATTAGAACCACTATATAGTGAAAATCCCTTAAAAGGATGGGAAAAACATAAAACTAAAGTGAAAATAGAATTAATTGATGAAAATAGTATAATTACCCAAAAACCTTTAAAATATAATTTTGATGATTTAAATGAATTCAAAATGCACATAAAAGAATTATTAGAAAACAAATACGTACAAGAAAGCAATAGTAAACATACAAGTCCAGCATTTATAGTAAATAAACATAGCGAACAAAAAAGAGGAAAAAGTAGAATGGTTATTGATTATAGAAATTTAAATGCTAAAACTAAAACATATAATTATCCAATACCCAATAAGATATTAAAAATAAGACAAGTCCAAGAATATAATTATTTTAGTAAGTTTGATTGTAAATCAGGCTTTTACCACCTTAAGCTAGAAGAAGAATCTAAAAAATTAACAGCATTTACAGTACCCCAAGGATTTTATGAATGGAATGTATTACCTTTTGGATATAAAAATGCACCAGGAAGATACCAACATTTTATGGATAATTATTTTAACCAATTAGAAAATTGCATAGTATATATAGATGATATACTTTTATATTCAAGAACGCAAGATGAACATATAAAACTACTAGAAAAATTCATACATATTGTTACATATTCAGGAATTAGTCTAAGTAAGAAAAAAGCTGAAATAATGAAAACTCAGATAGAATTCTTAGGAATAGAAATAGATAGAAATGGCATAAAAATACAGCCACATATAGTACAGAAAATAATAAATTCTGATGAACAGATAGATACAAAGAAGAAATTACAATCATTTTTAGGATTAGTAAATCAAGTAAGAGAATATATACCGAAATTGGCAGAAAATCTAAAACCATTATACAAGAAATTGAAGAAAGATGTAGAATATTACTTTGATGATAAAGACCAAGAACAAATAAGGAAAATAAAATTATTATGTAAAAATTTACCAAAACTATGTTTTCTAGAAGAAAATAGGAAATTTATCTATATAGTAGAATCCGATGCAAGTGAAATTAGCTACGGAGGAGTATTAAAATACAGATATGATAAAGAAAAAATAGAGCATCATTGTAGATATTATTCAGGAACATTCACAAATCCCGAAATAAAATGGGAAATAAATCATATTCAATATATAAATGTTTGTTAGCCTTTGAACCATATATTGTATATAATAAATTTGTTATTAGAACAGATAACACGCAAGTAAAATGGTGGTTGACAAAGAAGGTACAAGATTCAGTTACAACCAAGGAGATACGAAGACTTGTATTAAATATACTGAATTTTACATTTACAATTGAAGTGATTGGTACTAACAAAAATGTAATTGCAGATTACATATCAAGACAAAGCTACCCAGACTGAAGAAACTACTACTATGGAAGATATACTCAAAGTTATGACGACTCTCTGTAAAGAGGTCGACAATATAAATAAAGAGATACAACAGATTAAAACTAGTCAGCAGCATGGCAAAAATGCGAAACTATGTCGATCGGAAGACATAAAACTTCCAGAGCTACGAGGTGACGTTGGGAAACACCTAAAAACCCATAATTTACTTCATGCAGGTGAAGCATCTACAAAGGAAGAAAAAAGATATGTTAATACAAATTTAAATAAACTATTTACAACACCATATACTCCAAAATACCAAAAAACCCCATTTATACCCCCTCAGGTAAACACATACAAAGACAGTCTAAACCAAGACAAAAAGACCTATAACCATATTACCCACTCATACATAAACAATATCTATAAAATCCAAACCTTTTTAAATAAAAACCCCAGATCAAAAACTACTACCAATTTAGAAGAAGACTATATTACTCAGAGTCTACAGGGATACAATAAGCTAATCGCATTGCCAAAAACTAGTGCAAATCTAGTAGCAACTTGCTACAATTATGGATTATTAAATACTGTATATACAAAGACAGGAGACGAGATAGTTACATTGCCAGAACTACATAAGGCATTTATGCAGTATAAGAGAATAACCAGAGGAATATTATTTTATATTAGAGTATATTCAGCACCAGCGGAGATATTATATGATGAAATCAAGCCAGTTATTCAAGTCATAAAGATAGGGTTAACTCGAGATATGATTATACCAGAGAAGATAGAAGAACATGAAGAAATAAGCAAAGCTGAGATACCAGAATTTTATGCAGGAAAAAGAATTATTGGAATAGCTACTATTTTACATGAGTTATCGACAATTTATTTAAACAAAAATCCTATATGGAGTTATTATGCAAGAGAGCAGACAATGATTTATTCAACTTGTAGAGAGGAACGAATTGCAGATATGAAAGAAATACGACAATGGGCAATTAGCCTATTAAGACCAGAGCAGCAACCATTGACAAGAGCTATTAGAAAAAATTTTATATCAGAAGAATTAATGACAAGATATTGCAAGTTAATCAATCACAAGTATCCGGACCATGACTGTTCGAGATGCAAAGGTGAAGACAATGTAATTCCAGACGTACAGCTGGAATAAAAAGATAGTACGCAGATTCCGCGAAGATAAGAATCGACATATATGAAAACTATTTTCAAACATCTGTAAAGTAGAAATAGTAAAGTAGTTTGGTATTATGTAAAGGTGTAAAGTAGAAATAGTAAAGTAATTTAGAATTTTGTGAAGGTGTAAAGTAGAAATAGTAAAGTAGTTTAGAATTTTGTGGAGGTGTAAAGTAGAAATAGTAAGTAGTTTAGAATTTTGTGGAGTTGTAAAGTAAGAATAAAAACATGTGTAAAATAGAAAGAGGATTAGGACGGTTAGCATCCTCTTATAAATAGGTAATATTAAGAAATAGAAGGCAAGACTTTCTAGATGGAAAGCACCCTTCTTTGTAAACACAAATATTTTCCAGAAATAAGATAGCAATTTTCAGCAATATGGAGCAAGATACAGGAAAGGTATATTCGTTCATAACTATGCATAGCTAAATTGTTGATTCCTGAGTATCATAGCATGCATAAATAAGTTATATTTGTTATTATTTACTAGAATTATTTGATCATAATTTCAAGTTTGTTAACATGAGGAAACAGGGGAAACAATCCGAAAATAATGTCCAGAGGTTGAAACCAAGGCAAGAAGCCATGAGGGGAGTAGACAAAGTGACATTATCTAGGAGGGAAAAGTACCTTGGAAAGTACGGTGTTAGCAACAAGAGAATATGGTTAAAATAATCTAGTAGTAATAATCGAATATAATGTTATTAACATGCTATGGTATGAGGGAATTAATTGATAAAAGCAAAGCATGAACATAAATATGGATGGTATTACTATGACTACCTATTTGCATAATAAAATAAGAGATAATTATAAAGCATTAGTTTTACATGCATTAAAAGATATAAGGATAGTAGAATTAAAAAGAATTATGTGGGAAAAGATATTTAATGAAAAATCCCAATGGTATGGAATAGATCTAGAAAGATTAAATATAGATGACGATTGGAAAATATATTCAGACCTAGAAATAACAGATTCAGATTAATGATAAATATGGAAACTCTAGAAATACTCTTTATACATCATAATATTACCGAGAAAACTACTAATAGAATAGCTAAAAAAAATTTTAAAAGGAAGTACGAAAAAGACGTAATTTTAACCCAAGAAATATACTGGTACGCCAAAACCTTAAAAGAATTATACTCTGAGTACTACGAGACTCTGGTAAGAAAGAAACAGGTATATTTAAAACAAATTTCAGAAAAT
The DNA here is from genome assembly GCA_003996215.1 of Jaltomata sinuosa. Taxonomy (NCBI): domain Eukaryota; kingdom Viridiplantae; phylum Streptophyta; class Magnoliopsida; order Solanales; family Solanaceae; genus Jaltomata; species Jaltomata sinuosa. The sequence continues at coordinate 32 of QJPP01000901.1, read as the reverse complement.
AAAAAACTAAGTAAAAAACAAAGAAAATTAGT